>SRLM01015247.1:0-51295 GCA_015708895.1 Populus ilicifolia
TTTGTATTGCTTTTGAGCTTGATTAATACAAAAGTTGAGTTGAGTTGAGAAGTTTTCTCCTCCTCCTTGTTTTCTTGTTTGTATTGCTTTTGAGCTTGATTAATACAAACCAGTAGCTCCGTGGAGTAGTCAAGTTGCCGAACCACGTAAATTTGTGTGTGTTTGAATGTTTGGATCTCCTAACACATGCAGGTTTTTTTTTTTTCTGGTAGACCATTTGACATAGTTTGGGAAGACGAAAGCAGTAGAAAACAGAAATTACAGCAGAATAATGGCTAAGAATAGGATAAACTGAAGTTGGAACAGGATAATTAGGGTTTAGGGTTCATAAGAAACATCTAGAATCTGAATAGATTGATGAAATAACAAAAACTACTACAAAAGTTATCCTAGCAGCCTATTTATATTAATTTAAGCCTTATATGCTTGTAGGAAAAGGATTCCTGGTCCTAGTCTCCAAGCAAAACTATTTAGCCTATAAAGAAAATACTTTAAAAAGTCACATGCTAATCACATGACCTTAGATTAATTAACTTTAATATCAGAAATATAATAAAATAAATCCTAGAGATGGCTTCGTCACCATATGATAAAGCCTATAATATGTTCATAATTTACTTGATTATGGAAACAAAGAAGAATAGACATAAGATGAAATGTACAAATGCATATTCACAGATGGACCACCATGATCCAGTCCAATATTAATATGAATGCTGCAATTGGTGGTCCAGCAAGATACAATATTAAGTAGTGGCACCTAATGAAATAAGGCTCAATCCTCATCTGAGTTGAAACAGAAGATGAAAAAATAAACCGGGGAGATAACGCACAACATATGCAAAAACCATTATTGAACAGGAACTCTAATTTCCCAATGCATAACTCACTTTGGTTTGTCTGTTAAGGTTACTGAGGACCTTAGCAAACGCTGGCTAATACTGTCAGCAAGCACACCTTTTTCTGAATTTAAAAGGGACTTTTCCTTCACAAAGCTTTGCAGATTTTTTGCTTCATATTCAATCTGTTCTTGATCTGCATCACAGCAAACACTAGATTCAAGGAATTGCCATTGACGCTTGCTGAAAGAAAAGTTTAGTAGACTAAAAGTCTGTATTGATGACCAACCATGTTCCAAGCATCATAGTTCCATAGTCTTCATCGATCATAGGTAGCTTTTATATGTCATTTGTGATTTGGCACATGCAAAGTTTCATGCATTGAGGCTAACCATAGCATGTTTTCACTGAAATCTCTCCATGAAGCACAAAAAACTGATAGTAATAGTTTATGGAGGCACCTTCCAACAATTTGCATGCTCTCTGTCCAAAAAATAAGCTACCAACTCACAGAATGAATCACACCTTCACAAATTATACATGTCCAAGAACATTAATTGCATTTTACAAGAACGAGGAGAATTGTATAATATCAGATCAAATGTCTACAAAAACAACTTTTCTCATGAAGCATTAGTTCCTCTTTGAACTAGGGTTCTAAGTTCCAACACCAAGCTGGGAGTGTTGGTGCAATGCATAAACTCAATCTCAGTCTACCATCTCCAGCAACAGAAAAAACCCTTTTTTTTGGCCCCATTTGATAAGCTATATCAGTTCTCATTGAGAATTGGCAACGTGAGACCTTCAAATACGAGGTTCTCAAAACAATAAAATCTCCCAAGTGTCTCCTATTTCAAGTCTAAATCTCGAGCAACCATATTCCAAAACCTCCTCATGTTCTGTGCAGAGAAACAGAATCAGAAAACAGTGAAAACCCACTTTATTATTCAAACCGGCGCACAAATCTAAAACACTAAACCAACGAAAAACATGATAAGACAAGTTTCAAACTTAACTTCCAGAACATATTGCGCTCATTAAACCAACACAATTAGTAATTCGACTAAATTAAAACCCATCATGAATATGCAATTCTCTTAAAATGAAAAATCAACATTTCCTAATTAAAACAACTAAAACAAAAAAAATTGAGGGAGGGGGTGTTGGGGAATCCGACCGGTGATGTTCTAATATTTGCTCATAGGAGAGCCAAGCACACTGACACAATATTTAACGTGGTTCGGCAAAATCGCCTACATCCACGGGAAAAGTCAATATATTTAGAGATAGAGAAAGAATACAAAACAATACATGGAGGAGGATGATAACTTCATTCTACTCTACTCCCAGCCCTCTCTTTGCTGCCATTACAGCTGCTGCTCTCTTCCTCTCTACTCTCTTCACATTTTCACAATTTTCTTCTCATATTTTGCTCTCTAACATATGCCTCTATTTATAGGCATTCATGGAGGCTCTTCTTCAACAAAGGTGGCTGCCAACTCCAGCTCTTCTTCAACAATGGTGGCTGCCAACCTTTGACATTGCACATGGTTGGTGCAATAGTCAATGGTCAATGGTTGGTGCCTTACATGAAATGACAACCAACCTAACAATCACCCCCTTTGCCATTCATGTGAGGCAACTGTCCTCTTTCTTCTTTAACACATGCTTGCATCTTGCAGCACTTCCAAGCTTTCCATTTTGAGAGCGTTTGTGGCCAAGTTTACAGGTACTTGCCAAACCTTTCAATCATCAGAGTAACCTAAGCACACCTTTTCTCACACAAAAGGATCACTATAACCAGATGATCTGTCACATCACATCTGAATAGTGTTAACGCTTGTCTCTGGAACAACATTCCCCTTCGAGCATGCTCGGTCCGGAATGATTCATCAAGCCTCACATCAAGGCTTACAACACCCCCTCAAATGGATATTTCAAGTGCGACAGTCATTATCTGAGTATCTCAATATGATCACAAGCTCACCACTCTTCTAAGAGTTTACTCATCCAGGAGTTGCGTCTGCCCTCTGTTCCACCTTAGGAACCACGCCTTACTTCTCCATGAGTCTCTCGCTCTTAGTTTCAAGAGTTTAGGTAGCTTTCCACCTTTAACCATGGGGGCAGCCCATAAAAGGTTGATCCATATCTGTCTTCATACTCTGAGTATTACAATGCCATTACCAAGCTCATCACCTTGACAAGAGTCAACTTGTTCCCGGAACCTGCGCATGCCCTCTGCTCCTTTATACCAGCCGCGTCTTAATGCTCCACAAGTCATCCACTTATTGTCCAAGGCAAATGTCTTCTAGCTCATTGATCTTTAGCATGGGGGCAATATCCATGAAAGTCAATCCTGCATTTGTCTCCATACTCATCATAACCCTTTCATTGGTTATCCATTTGTCCACTCATACCTAGCCATCACATTGGCTCTGGGGCGTTCTGAATTGGGCTCCTTCCACAACCCTCACACCTTCTCCTAAGGTGTCTCTGCTCGTCGTCATGCAGCGGTCTAATCATAGGCTCATCTCATAGCCCTCACACCTTCTCTTTAAGGTGTCTTCATCTTTTATAGGCGGTCGCATCCTTCTTCAACTGAGATGCTTCAAAGTGGCTCCATAAATTCTCTACCACCATGTGGACTATGGGAGAGATCACTGCCACTAATTACATAGAAAGAGAAAGTTGCGGTATACTCCTCGCAATCCTCCACCTCAATTTCTATGTTTGGAGCTTCTACGCCTTTTCTGCTTAACAGCTCCACCCACACCAACTCCCTTTGGTGTCTTCGCCTTTCATCATAGGCGGTCGCCTTTTATCACAGGCGTTTGCACCCCCTCAATTAGGTGCATCTACAACAGCTCATCTTTCCATCCTTGCATGCATTGAAAGATCCTTGCTTGTTGCCTTTATCAAGAGCACAAGAGACTTCTTGTTGTACAACTTTTTCATACAGTCTGTGCTCTGAGCTTCATCTAGGAACTTTTCTTCTCCTTACACCTGTTGTCTCATTGTAGTACCTCGTTGGATCCTTCGGGTAATCCTACACAATCTTCGTGTGTCCTCGTGCATTTTCTGTTCTCCAAATTTCTCCTTATTCCTTGGTTATGTTTGACAGCAACTCACCCTGTCACAACATCTATCCAAGTCAAAATAGGGTGCCAATCTTTATCCTTTTGCTGTATTTCTCTTCCATTATCAGGGTCTTCATCAATTCTCCCCTCGAAAAATTACAGTCACCGAATATAACTTCCTTGGAGAAATCATCACTCCATTAGATCCTTGATCATACGGAACCCAACTGTTCCTTTGTGTCGTCATCCTGCTAGTCTTCAATAGTTTTATAACAAACTGTCACATATACGAAAATAGTATCGTATGGATAATCCTTCCACTAAGCAAGTTCCCAGGAAAGATTGGAGGGGTCATAACGGTCCCGCTTAAAACCCAATCTCCTAGCCAGAACTTCTTAGGCCATATCTATCCATCGTATTGTCTTTTCGTATATACAACCATTTGCTAGCTTTGTTGCGGCTTTTCTTTACAAGTGATCTGGGATATCCTGGTTTTATACCTGATTTCTCAACATCTGGCGAGACTACCAGTGCTCAGATTCGTCAAGATTGGTCTTCATCAAATTTCACTCTCCACCTCGAAATTGTCCACATGATCGAGTGTCCAGAGTGTCCCAATTTTGCCTTCCCTCAAGGCAATTAAAATTCCTCATATAACAGTTCAACACATGTAATTGGGCAAACATGTGTGATTTCTTTTCTTCATCTCCATCGACCACCATAATGACCATCAGATGCTTCCTGATCGAGCAATCTCTCTTTAATAATTCACCACCATTATTTCTGATCTCAATCTCAACGATCGAACCGTACCATTGTATCCAAAACGATCAAATTAGCTGGAAACAAGTCTGAAATTGTCCAAATCGCACTTCAGACGGCTGAGATCTCATCAAAACAATTTTCGCCTAATCAGTGGTCCAGATTCAATCTTAGATCCGGTAACACGTAGACTCTGCCACAAAGAATCTTGCCCCTCGGCTCACGGCTCGGCTCGGCTCCAACTCAGCTTGACTCGTCTCGGCTCGGCTCACTCTTGGCTCGCGGCTGGTGACGTGTCAGTGGGTCCCACCTTTGCTGACGTGGCTGCTGACTGGTGACGACGTGGCATGCCACCTGTGCATGCTGACGAAACTATGACGTCATCCTCATCCGGATCTCGCACGTGGGTCGGATCATCTGGTATTCGGGTTGAGTCAGCCCATCCGGGCGAAGAAGACGCGTGTGATACGTGGCGCGCGTCTGCGCGCGTGGGCAGTCACCTCCCCGGCGCGTGACGGCGGATTCCGACGTTAGATTTCGACACGGTTTTCACCAGTGGCTTCGTCTCTTCCTCCTCTACACAGTGGTATGGTCAAAACATAATTTTGACAATTTTCATTTTTGAGCAAAATCAAACACCACGTTAAACGATAAGCTCTGATACCAATTGTTGGGGAATCCGACCGGTGATGTTCTAATATTTGCTCATAGGAGGGTCAAGCACACTGACACAATATTTAACGTGGTTCGGCAAAATCGCCTATATCCACGGGAAAAGTCAATATATTTAGAGATAGAGAAAGAATACAAAACAAATACATGGAGGAGGATGATAACTTCATTCTACTCTACTCTCAGCTCTCTCTTTGCTGCCATTACAGCTGCTGCTCTCTTCCTCTCTACTCTCTTCACATTTTCACAATTTTCTTTTCATATTTTGCTCTTTAACATATGCCTCTATTTATATGCATTCATGGAGGCTCTTCTTTAACAAAAGTGGCTGCCAACTCCAGCTCTTCTTCAACAATGGTGGCTGCCAACCTTTGACATTGCACATGGTTGGTGCAATAGTCAATGGTCAATGGTTGGTGCCTTACATGAAATGACAATTAACCTAACAAGGGGCGCTTTCCTTTCTCAAGGATAATGTGGGTACATGAAATGGAATAGAAAGAAAAGCAACACTTTCTGGAATCATCCAAGTTTTCTCCTTCTCGTCATGATTACCGCAAGTCCCACGAATGTCTTTCACTAAAGGAGCAGCCCTTGATCCGGACTTCCCAATATCCTTCATTATGGACTCAAACAGAGACTTTATGCTAGTTTTTGTATTCTTAGCTCTCTTCCTTGATGCAGTCAATGCTTCTCGGTTTCCATTCCTCTTTTTATCATTTTCAACCACCTAGTAAGAAATAAAACAAGTGATTTTGGAAAGAATTTTTTTCAAAGAGAATTTTTTAAAGGTCTTGAAGTTCACCTGATTGCGAGCTAATAAGACATGCTCGGCATCATTTTTCAAGCTCAACTAAACTTTATTGGAATTGCTGCATTCCTTCATCCATTTTTTGGGGTTATAAGAGAATATGTAAAAGCCCTAGTATAGGGTTTGAGAAATAACTTATTGGAGGGTTTGCAGAGCTTGCTCAAGCGGAGAGAGGAAGCAGCAGCATCATCAGTGCAAGACAGTTTGTCGGTGAAGGAGACATAAGAAATTAACATGGGGTTTTGGGCTTTAGATTTATTAGAGCTCATCACTGCTATTTTGCTTCCTAAGCCTAATGATTGAAACCAAGAAGGCTCATGGGTTCAATCTGTTAACACAAATTAAGTACCCTCAGGCCGGCTTTTTACACAGCCCACTTCCTAATGCATTCATGAATTTCTTTTCACAATCTTGCCTTGTTGAGAATAAATTAACTTGTACGTTCAGCTCGGGATGACTCGGAAAAATCCATCTTTAAATTTGTTCTGGATTGAGTTTTTAATTGAATTGAATTGAATATTAATATATTAAAAATTGATTAATTTATTTTTAATAATTCATGACATCATTAAACTCAGTCTAAACCCGAAAAAACCAACAAGATATCATAAACTTGGGTTAATGGTAAATTCATAAATTCATCTGATGCTCTAATCAACTACTTTCTTCTTCGAGCCCCTCCCCCCTAGCCATCTTGAATCTGCTTGGAATGACTCTCTTCAAGTACGAAAGCAGCTGTTTGTGTTTGTTTTTGTGGTTAGAATATATAAAAGTTAAAAAAACATTTTATTTTATTTTTTATATATTTTTAAATTATTGTAATATATATTGATATAAAAAATAATAAAAAATATTATTTTAATATATTTTTAAATAAAAAATATTATAAGAATAATCATTTTAATTAGTACGTAAACAACTAGTAATGAGTCACACTCCATGCTGCGGTTGTGTTAGAGAATACAAGTTATCATCACCACCATTGGTTCCCAAGTAACACCGCTCATAGATGCAATTCCTTTTTTGGCTATTTGTTTATCAGAATGAGAGTAAAGCAGGCTAGAAACTTGAGCCTGCCGATGATCATCGGCGACAAGTTCTCGGACCAGCTTCTCTGTGCTGTTAGCTGTGACAGTGGCATAATTGGCATCTGAAGGCTGGGTTGAAGAGTGATTCCCCCATATGATGACATTCTTCACATCACTGACATGAACATTTTGCCTGTCAGATAAGTGGCTTAGGGCTCTGTTGTGGTCGAGCCTGGTGAGGCACGTGAGGTTTTTTATCCAGGATTCAAGGAGCAGATTCTTTCAAGACGAGCGCCATGGTGTTTACAGGATTTGCAACCATTATGATCTGCTATGTACTAGCAACGTAAGGCATCAACTTTGGCGAGAAATAGAATGTCAGAAGAGCATTAAAAGCAAATTGTTAACTCCGAAGCTCAACTTATTTTCCCATCTCTTCAATAACTATCAGTTCAAAGAAGTTTGAGAAGAAAAAAAGGAAATTTTAAATTTCCTGAGGATTCCTTGGATTCTTGTTATGTTTGGCTATTGAAAATATCGTGATTTGTATCTATAATTTCTGAATTGTCAATGATCAGACACCTTAAAGTTCTAAATCAAGGTTAAGAACGGATTAAATTCAGGAATTCAATTAAAAAAAGAAGAAGTAATTTTCATTCTTGCTCTCTACGTTTTTCTCAGCAACCAACCGGGCCATTAAAAAACTGCAATGCATAGAGGAAGCATAGATTTTTATTTTTTGTATTATTTTACATTGATTTTATTATAAATTTCAAGGTTATTTAAAAATATTTTTGCAATTTAATCTACATTAAAATTTAAAATTTATTGATATATAATCCATGCTAATAAATAAATGACCCTCTATATCCTTTGGATGGAGTGTGCAAGACTTTGCGGTCATCAAAAACTAACTTTTATAGCAAAACTTTAAAGATTTTGACATCTTTTTTTTTTTTTTTGATTTACGTGGGGTGTCCGGGCCAGCTTGCGCGCACCACGACTAATCCCCACGGCCCACTGAATACCCTGCAAACCCAGTAGGCATGTAAGGCACCGCGGGGGTGACAGACGTGCACGCCAGGGCTCGAACCCAGGTGCAGTGGAAAGAGACAAGCCCCTTCCACCGCTAGGCCAAGCCTTAGAATGCAGATTTTGACATCTTTAATAATACCAGAAGGTGCATGCTAAACATATTTTTTATTTGGTATCATTAACTTTTATTTTCTTTTTCTCTCTCTATTCTATCTTCAACACTAACCTTTTTAAAAATCCAAACTAGACCCTACAATATATTTTTCATTCACATTTGATTTTGTTTTTTTTTATTAATTTTGAATTATCTATAAAATTATGAATTTCACTTATTATTATTTTTTAATATTTAAATAATCTATCAAATTACAAATATTTTTCAATTTCACTGCTTATTATTTTTTAATATTTAAATAATTTATAAAATTAAAAATGTTTTTTAATTTCACCTCCTATGATTTCTTAATCTTTTAAATTTAGTTGTTATTGTTTTGATTACTATTTATTTTTTTATCATTTAAAAAAATTATATAATTTTATTATTGGGTTTTTACTATCATTTTTTATCTCAATTCTTTTTTTGTTGCTATCTTTTTTTTTTGCTTTTGGAAGTTTTTTTTATTAAAATTTTTTCTATGATTTCTTCATTCAAAATTAAATGAATTAAAAATTACGTTTCTTAATTGAATTTGAACCAAGAATTTCACTAAATATTCAACCAGGTTTAAGAGATTCAAGAAAGTTTTTTCTATTTGTTTAATGATGTTTTTTTTTTTTCTTTTCTCGTAGTTATACTTTGTTAATGTTCACAATTTATCTTATATAAAATTGCTTTTAGATTTATGAGCAGGTCATTAGCTTCAAAAACTAACATAAGTTAACTCTTGTTTTTATAAAATTAAATTTTTAAATTTTATTATTTAATATTTAATTTTTTTAAAATTAATCACCGAATCAAACAAAAAGCAAAATAAAACGCTCGAGAGGGACCGGTAGAGAAAGCTTATATCATCGAGTCACAGATCCATCAATGGTTAAAATTTTTAGAACTGTACCATTAACTGTATACACGATTTCACCTGTCCTTTTGAAGAAAAACCGGCAGATGATTTCACTTATATCTAAACCGCCGATTTTAGCTGAGCTTCTAGCCATTGTTGAAAAATTGGCTCAGCAAAGAGGATAAAAAAAAAGAAGAAAAAAGTATACAGATTCAAAGAAAAAGGAGGTGATAAGGAAGGAGGTTGGATTGGAACTGATGACAAATATAATTTACTGATTTGCAGTTGAAAGGAACATGTCACCATGAAACCAAACGTTGCTTGCCCCTTCATGTTTTATACGCGATCCCCATGTTTCTTCTCTTGTGCTGTATCTTGTGGACAGTGGCGACAAAGAAAGTTCAAATTAATTGTATTCTGCACTTTTGCTTTGCTAGTCGAAGTTCTTGTTCTTTGAAAAGAATAATAATCTCCTTTTTTTATATTGCGTACACACTCAGGCTATCATCCACAAGTGAGCAGCCACTTTTAAGAATCAAATCATAGAAAATAGCTCGTCGACTCAAAGTTCTATAACCCTTATATATACACTTGCGTATAGAATAATTTCCAAAATATGACTCATCCTGGTACTACTACTCCAGCTCAACTACATTTTAGCTTATAGTTCTTACAGGATTCGATGTATTATGATAGATTTACGAGTGCTATAATATTCTATGAACTCGTGAAGGAGGAGGTTGGGATTCACTCGCTCCGAATTCTGAAAAGGTCCGTCGAGTGATGAGCCTTTTTAAACATAATCAACTTTCTTTCACGCCAAGTCAAAAATAAAACTACCAATCTTATATCTAATTTCCTAAATAAAAATAACTTACACAGAAGAACTTCTATATTTTTTTTATTGATGTATGGTGTTCGGACCAACTTATACATGATTAATCCACACAGTGTACTAATAAGTTGAATGAACAAATAAGATACTGCGCTCCTATATTAATTATACAGGAGAGCACCCAATAAATCTTATATTAATTAAATTAATGGACCATGGCTTCACAGCACAGGGTAGTTTCTCTTCCACTTAAAAATTCTGCCTCGTCCTTTTGCCTCATGATGAAAATCCCAAATTGTACGTAATGACTAAGTTGTTTCGTTGGGATAAATAGTTGTCAAGGCCGCGCGATACAATGGGTTTGTGATATATTTATGTGTTATTGTAGATTTATATAAATAAAATATATATAGAAATATTATTGTAATTTATAATATTTTAAAAAAATTAAATTATTAACTAGATTAATATTTAAAAAATTAAATAAACAAGGAAAACCATAATAAAAAAATAATATAGAAAAATACTGTAACAATTTATAATGTTAAAAAATCTATAATTATAATTTTCAACCAACTCAATATAAAAATAATTAAATTGATAAAAATAAATTAAAAAATCATAATAAAAAAATTATGTGAAAAAACATTGTAATAATTCATAATAATTTTTTTTAAAAAAAATTATGAAATCAAATTCTCAACCAACTTAATATGAAAAAAATTAAATGAATAAATATAATTCTTAAAAAATAAAAAAAGATGTGGAAGAACACTGTATAAATCTATATTATTTTTTAAAAAACTACAAAATTAACTTTTCAATTAACACCATATTAAAAAAATAAACAAAAAAATTCTAAAAAAACACACAAATTTTTAAAAAATAAAAAAATATATGAAAAAAATTAAAATTGAATTATCAATCAGCTCAATATTAAAAAAAATGACAAAGATAATTTTAAAAAAAAATATATAGAAAAACATTATATAAAAAAAAATCATATTGAGAAATATTTTAACAATTCAAAGTGTTTTAAATAAAAAATAATAAAGAAAAATTAACAAATATAATTTTAGAAAAGAAAAAAATTCATAAAAAAAGGCATGTATGAAAATATTATAGTAATCTAAAATTTTTTAAAGAAAAAAATTATAAAACTAAATTTTTAATCAGTTTAATATTAAAAAAATAAAAAAAAAATTAAAAAAATAGAAAAAGAAACTTGAAAAAAAAACATGTAAAGCCAAAAAAAAGGGAAAAAAATAAAATAAACAAAAAAAATTAAAAAAAAGAAGAAGAAGAAAAACATGTGATGTGGGAAAACTACACCATTTTTGCCACACTTTTTAAAATATTAGTTTATATATATATATATATATATGTGTGTGTGTAAAAGCCCTTTTATATATATAATTTTCTCTCCCCCTCCGTTTTCGAGGCCCACAAAAGAACAGAGCTTGCAGCGAGGAGTGGCATTTCTAATAGAGAGAAAAACAAGAATTGAAGGAAGCAAAGCGCTAATGCAGGGTTTGCAATCAGCAGCGGCTCTATTGATTAGAAGCTGCTGTAACAATAATAAATCTAAGCTTTCCCATAGTTTTCTCACACATTTCCCACAGCACAGCAGAAGCCTCTCTTCTTCTCCTGCAACTGAAGATGATCTTGACAACCAAGTTAGTCTCTCTCTTTTTTCGTTCTTTTGTTTAAAAGACCAACCCTTTACCGTATTGTTTGTGTTTTTTCTCTTGTCAAGTTTAAGACTCGGGTTCCTTTTGGGATAGGTACTCGTTGAAGACAAAGCTAATTCAAGAAGTGCCATTCTTAATAGACCTTCAGCTCTTAATGCTCTTAATACTAACATGGTGAGTGTTTTTTTGAACTGGGTTTGTTTCAAAATTGTTTCTTTTTAATCGGGCTTGTTTAATTTTGGTTTTTTTAGGGTGCTAGATTGTTAAAATTGTATAAAGCTTGGGAGAAAGACTCAAGTGTTGGGTTTGTTACATTGAAGGTAAGATCCCCCCCTATGGTTTCAGCTATGTGTTTCTTCTTCGTCTTTTTTCTTGATTGGTTGTGTTTTAATCTGTGCTAAGGTATACTTGGTGTGTTTGTTTTGAATTTGTGAAGGGCAGTGGCAGGGCATTTTCTGCTGGTGGAGATATTGTTAATCTCTATCACCTAATAAACCAGGGTAAGAGATCAGAGTTTCATACATGCGTATTGAAAATATTATTGTGATCTTGCATATTCGGCTGCTTAATATTTGTTTCAATCAATGCAGGGAAATGGGAAGCGTGTAGGGAATTTTTTGGGACCTTATATACATTCATATACGTACTAGGTACATATTTGAAGCCACATGTAAGTATTCAAGATTTAAATTGTCAACAGCTTGTATAGATTGCTGGATTTTGAGTCTGGTTTTCTGCATTTCAGTGTCAATTTTTGTAGCTCTGATATTGACATGCATCAAATTTCCTTGTTGGTGATCAGTATAATTACACTGGTTGATTAATAAGTCAATGAAATATGGTTGATATCTTATTTATAAGTTTACTTGTGTTAGCAACTTATCAGCATGGTTACATTGATGAGTAACAATTTCCATGTAGGTGGCTATTTTGAATGGCATTACCATGGGTGGTGGGACTGGAATTTCAATCCCAGGAACATTTCGACTTGCAACAGACAAAACTGTATGTAATAGAAAACAAGTATTGATCTTGTAATAATGCTGTTTATTTACCCCCCCCCTGCCGCCATTTAAATCTATTTAAAGCTAATCGTGTATCCTTGTGTTATGTTCATGGATGTGCATGTCACAATGGGGTTCTTTAATGCCAATAATCATGAAAGTTGGCACTTCAGCCCATTTAGAGCTTTCAGCGTGTCATTTTTTTATTAAAAAAAAACAGTTTTCAGTATGTCCATTGTGTTTTATGGCCATGCAGATTGTTATTTGCTGCATGTTTTATTGACAAGGGACCAGCTTGTTTTTGAGTTGCCCATATGAAACCCAAAAGTCTTGTATTAAGAAGGAAATCTCATTTAAAAACCTTGTTTCTGTACCCTGGTGGTCATGACATTCAATAATTGCATATTAGTGATGCTTCCTTTCCTATATCCAGTGATGTGAATGTGAAAACAGTGCTGAATCAGTGACTTGTCTAGCATATCTATTTGAATTAATTGTTTACAGCTATATAAATTTTGCAACTCATGTAGGTTTTCGCCACACCTGAGACTCTGATTGGATTCCACCCTGATGCTGGAGCATCCTTCTTCCTCTCACATCTACCTGGTCACTTAGGTACTCTTGCAGTACGTTTTCTTTCTTGGGTAGTATTATTAAATTCTGTTACCTAAACTTTTATTTTAGATTTCAATTCTTCTTCTTATTGCATTTCTTTTCTTCCCTTATATCCCTTTTTTTTTGGGCTTAGATGAAAACATCCTTGTCTGTAGCCTCACTTCATCGATTAGCAACTAACTGTTTGGTATTGTGGTAGCTTTTACTTTTTATCCGACCACAGAGAAAAAACTGTTTAGTTAGCCAACTAGCTTCTGCCTTTTGCTTCGGGCACCATACATAATTGCGTTTCAAACATTGGTTTTGTAGAAAGCTAAAGTAACTTGTTTTTTATTTATTTTGCATGGAAAAATCTCTCATAGCAATTTTAAGAAAACACATTCTTTAAAACTTATCTTTTTAAAACCACAACTTAAAAGTGTTTTTTTAAAATCTACTTTAAATACTCTAGTATGAGAATGGCATAAGGTGTATTCTTGTTTGCAGGAGAGTACTTGGCTTTAACCGGAGAAACGCTTAATGGAGCAGAAATGATTGCTTGTGGCCTAGCTACACACTACACGAATAGCGAAGTTAATACTGGTGAAACCTTTTCTTGTTTTGTCTTGATTTATTTCTCTGTCATGATTTTATGACATTATCCTATGTTGTTTGTTTTGATCCTGTAGAAACTTCGTTTAGTTGAACATCATCTTGGGAAACTGGTGACTGATGATCCTTCTGTCATTGAAACTTCTTTAGAACAATATTGTGACCTTGTCTATCCAAATAAGATGAGTGTACTTGGCAGGTAATGTATTGTCTTTCATTTTCATACCGTGGCATGCTTTTGTTTTACTGTAAAATAATATTTGCCTTTCGTAATATACGCAACAAAACCTAACCCCCCTCCCCCTGGAAAAAAAAAGCTACTCTTGTTTAACAATACGATATTCTATTCAGTTGACCTTATATTGTATTATTTGTTTAGGATTGAAATGGTCGATAAATGTTTCAGCCATGACACAGTCGAAGAAATCTTTGATGCTCTGGTAAGATTGTATTCTGATAGTCACATGTTTTCCTTGACCCAGAACAATAAATCCAATCAAATGTTCACGTAATAGAATCTTTTTATATAGATCGCTCCCCAAGAACACTCGGAAGTTAAACGCTTAGCAATTCTTTTTCATCATTATCGAAGAAAATAAACCTTGTCCAGTTATGGTTCCTTTGAAATTGGTTTTTTTTGGGAGAAAGAATTTGGAGTCAAAGGACTAAGCAGACAGATATGACGTGCAAAGGGTGGGTGCATGAAAAGGAAGGAAAGAACTCCTTCACTTGCGGGCATAAATTGACTTAAAAACCTTCTGGGGTGGGAAATCTTGAAGATTTTCCTGCAGCCCCTTCTTTTGACTCCTTGTGAAGGGCTGAAAAAGGTGATGGTCCAGCTTTTATCTTGGAAGAGCCGTTAGCAAAGCCTAAGTACTGCCCGTTAAAATGCACCTTGCTGAACAGATTCCCCCCAAAAGCCATTATTGCTCCATACCTTCCCCCAATCCCACCCCAGGGGAAAAAAAAACGCTAATTGTTATAAATTATAAATATCCTAGCTACTAAAAGGAAACATGGATCCTACAGTTCCTTCTAGGTGAAAAGGGAAATGGATGCATATAAAGTCCCAAAACGTAGTTTTCTCAGACAATTTAAGTGATTTTTGTCATTTTATTCACTTTGGTCCTTTAATTTTTAATTTAGGCAATATCATCCCTAAATCTAAAGTGATCCAGGCTTTTAGCTTAAGAATACAGGTCATATCCATGCAATTTTCCCAAAAAAACTTATGTGATTTTTGTAATTCAATTCACATTGATCCTTAAAAATTTAATATATGTGATTTGGTCCCTTCATATACAATTATATGTCAGGTATTTTTACTTTCATTTTTATTTCAGTCCACTGACTTTAAATTTATTCAATTTTCCCAAAATGCATGATGATACAATTACTGAATATTATTCCCTACATGGTAAGGCTTTTTTATTTTAAATTTTTCATTTTGGTTTACAAACTCTAAATCCAAAAAAAATAGAGTAAATTAAAGTGTGGGGCGACAGGATTTGCCCAAAAAAAAATTAAATGGGCTTTGAGTTAAAAAGAAGAAGAAGAAGGGTTGTCGTGGGTTTTTGGTTTTCTTTAGATACATGTACTAAATAGAAAACTAAAAACAAACTCTTGATACTATGGATTTTGATTCGATATGCAAACTTTTTACTTCATTTGCATATATAAATATTTTTCAAACTTGATTTTAGTATATTTGAGTTTTAATTGAATTTATTATAACAATTTCTCTAAACAGACCCATGGCAACACACGGCCCTATGCTAATAAATTCTAATTATCTTTTTTCCAGCAAAAATTGCTATCATGATTTTAGATAACCATTTCTCTCAGGAAAGGGAAGCTGCTGAAACAAACGATCCATGGTTCAATTCCACTCTAAGAAGACTTAAAGAAGCGTCACCATTGAGCTTGAAGGTTTCCTTGAGATCTGTGAGTCCTTCAACCATTGTCATCTGGCTGACTTTCTTTTCTACAATCGTTTCATTGTTATGATCTAAGCTACAAACATCAACTGATTCAGATACAAGAAGGTAGATTTCAGACACTTGATCAGTGCTTGGTCCGTGAATATCGAATGAGCCTACAGGGAATATCCAAGCAAATCTCTGGTGATTTTTGTGAGGTATGAAATGTAATCTATCTTTCAATTGAATAATATTTCAGAATCTTTAGTCATTAACATTTGATTTTGTTTTGTTTTTATAACCTTGTCAGGGGGTTCGGGCACGAATGGTGGACAAGGACTTGGCACCAAAGGTATGGATAGAAAGTTTACTTGTATACCAAGATGGTATTTGACAATCCTAATCATTTGAAGAATGTGGCTCTAATATAATGTACTGCACTACTAGAATTATTGAAATCATTAGTTCGAATATAGCAACCCCAGCACCATTTATTTAAATAATAGGCGTGTTAGCATTAAGTAATTGTATCATCATACATTTTGAAATATGCAGTGGAATCCTCCAAGCTTGGAACAAGTGTCTGAGGACATGGTGGACCGCTATTTCTCTCCTCTTAGTGAATCTGAACCTGATCTAGACCTTCCAACAAAACAACGAGAAGCTTTTACATAGTTACCACACAAAGGGAATTTTTTTGTCAGGCTTTTTATGTTTTTGAAAGATGAGGAAAGACAGATGAAATAGGCCTTTTACTGTCTCAGATTATTTTAAGAACATATGATAGATACATGTATTCTGGGACTGAGTAGCTGCTATAAAATAAGTTCAAATAACCTTTATTAGTTCGTCGTTTTGTGAAGCTTATTGATTTCAATTATATCCTATAAAGTTCGCTCAGGCACAGCATGTGGTTGGAGCTTTCGTCATCTATTGTAATATATCTCTTGCATTAGAATTAACATTCTTTCCAGTAGTAGAGGGAGGGGCTCTGATTTAAGTTCTGTACTGCAGTTGAAGAGAAGTAGAAATTCACTGAGAGAATAATGATTCCTCGTCAAATATACATATTACGAAGCTTCATACGAGTGAAGCCACGAAGGAACCACATGGCCTGAGCTATGAAAATGTGAACACAAATTGTTTTTTAATCATCTTCTTTTTTATTTTAATCTCTTTAAACTAGAAATAACATCATCCATCATAAGAAGCAACTCCAAACCTTTGATTAGATTATCAATTTTTTTTAAAATAAAATCCTAACAACTCAAATTCACCCATCCTTTTGGATTTGGCCAAAAAGCAAGTAATTTTATCATAAGATCCCATTATTATCAAGTTAAAATATAATGTTTTAAGAGTACATTAGTCATTTAACATTGTGTTTTCCAATAAAAAATAACATTACCATTGTTTTTACTTGTACGTGCAACTTGCACTTGCATTGCAAGACAACGTCACGACAATGGCAAACATTCAAATAAGCCCACAGAACAAACACTAATAGAATGTGAGATCTGTCCCAAGAAAGGGACGAGCCTGTCCTTTAACCGTGCACAGGGAGTTCAGGTTTCTTGCCGACCTTCTGTATTGGCTGATCACAGCAGAATTCAAGACGAAACAAATTACCTTTAAAAAAAAGACAGCACACAAAACCATCTTCGTCAATGATTTTAGCTTCTCAGCCGAGCCCACTGACCTCTCGGGTGAGGGAAAAACTTGATTACTAGACAAACATGAGTGGAAATAGTGAGAAAAAACTGAGTCTAGTGGCGGGCGATTAATCTCACTGTTGATTCATCTCACTGTTGTCATGGCTGTTTTGAACAGCGACGTGCAGTTGGCATGCCTGCCACGAAAAATATACAATTTTTCCTCCATGGCTGACGTAAAACCAAATAATAATCGCAAGGAATCCCTTACAAGATATAAAGAAAACGACGAAAAACCATAATCGAATGACATGGTTCTAATTAAAACCTAAAGATCTCTGGACCACAGAGCGATGTTTTTTCCTCTCTAGGGAGGGGCATCATGTCATTCAAAGAACCAGTTATAAAATTGATCTCAAAAGCAAATCCTCTGCGTTTCCTTCAGCTAAATAAACGAGATACGTCAAAGACAGAGATCCAATCATCCAACAACAAAAATCTACTGCAACAAAGTCAAGGATATCCAGTCTTGCAAGTGAATAAACTTGTATCAAAATATGGCTGCATCCAATGCAGCAAATACTTGTACTAAACAAACAGTAATAAACTATCATAATAATCTCTCAATGGCAAAGTCTTCAAGAAAGCACCAAGTCTGCAGAGAAACAAAAGCACCAAATACATAACCGTGCAATCACCGATAGCGGCGGAGAGAAAGAGTTTGGTTCCTTTTCCACGTTGCCCTCCTGGAAGGCCGTGCCTTGTGATGCAAGTGTCCCCTTCCTCGGAGACCCCTGTACTTCTTTCCAGCAGATGTGAGACCACGAAGCTCTCTGTGTTTGTGGACAGGGTTGCAGATCCAGTTGATCCTTGGATCATTGCGAATAGCATTGTGGGCAGCATCGACCAGGATGACCTCAAAATATTTGTAAGTGGAATCCTGAAAAGTGAAAAGTTAATTCAGATGCAGGCAAGTTTTTGAAAGTAACTGCTGACCAAAAAAATTGACTAGCACAACTTGAAAAATAATTAGCAAAAATGAATTGAGATATTGAAAACAGCACAACCTCATAGATTGCATTCTTCCCAACAAGAAGATAACAAATTGAAATATAAGAAAAATTTGTTTTGGAATTCAATTTAAAACAATACTTATCCTTTGCAAATCAAAACAAATGATTTTTTGACATTATTTTATTTTCAATATTTATTTTATCTATTTTTTAAAACAGTTCTCTATCAGAAAACTTTTTCTCAAAAAATTTTAGTTATAAAAAAAATGACTTTTAAAAGTCATTTTATTCCACTTTTTAAATATTTTAAATAATATCATTTTGATTTAAAATCATTTTCAATAAAATTCCTTGGTTTGTCAAATTTAAATGGACTTAAAATAAAAATGTTGTTGAAAAGCATAAATTTCAATAGGATTTTATAACATACTATAAATTAATTAATTAATCATATTGAAATTTAAATTGACTACAACTAATTAATTATATTTTAAATCCTTTTAAATTTGACAAACTAAGGATTTTAATCCTTTTAAATTTGACAAACTAAGGATTTTTATTGAAATTTAAATTGAAAATGATATAAATAGGAATAAAATGACATCAATAATAAATTAGTTGTTTTGATTTTATTTGAAGATGATAATTGTTATTTAAAATTTTAAATTGAAATACAAAACCAAAAAAAAATTATATATTTCAAAAAGTTAAACAGCATACCCTATTAAATTGCGTTGTTGAGAAGAAGACAACTATAGATTGCCCTATTCACTAGGGCAACTCATCAATTATGCTATTTTGCTAATTATTTTTCAAGTAATACTAGTTTTTTTGAAAAACAATTGTGGCCTTTGCTTGAAAAAAAACTCCAAGCTAACATGCATGGAGCCTAAGAGAGATGAGGAGGAAGCAAGAGTTGGCAACAGCCAACACAAGTTTATCACCTCTGATCTTACTTGCCAAGTAATTATTATTTCAAACACTGAACACTGTCAGTTTCGCATGACTGTCATATGTGCTTGCAACCAGATGGGGTCCACACAAATTTCAAAAGATAGTCATACACGCTTGCATTCAAGCATTCAAACACAATGAACAGAAGTTTCATGATATCTACAAGTGGAATCCTGAAAGGTTAAGGTTACATTAGCTTTAGAGTACAAGCCAACAATTATAGAGCCTAAGAAATATGAAAAGGGTATTGGTAAGTCTTAGAGAGGCAATACAAGCTAATCATGTTATGACCCTCTTATCTCGCTTGCCATGTAAATATCATGGGACATTCTTAGTTCAATTGAAAATCAAACATGCTTAATAAAAATAGGGTCCTCATCAAGTCATTATAAATCATATTGTAAAGCTATTGCCTCTTAACACAACATGGAAAGTTGAAAGAGAGAGTAAAAATGAACTTATAACAAACCTCATTGATCCAATATGAGTTGAGAACTTTGAGACCACCTAATTTCCTTCCTGCACGCTCCTCAGCAACAGATCTCTTGCTACGCTGGAACTTGAGCTGTGTAACACCCTGATTTGTTGGCTTGCCATAAACAATACCCTTAGGAACAGGCCTCTTCCTACCACCACGTCTCACACGAATACGATAGACCACATACCCCTGAAAATCCAATGTGTATCATCACCAAGTAGACATGCACCAGATAATGCAATTGCTAACTCAGTCACCAGCACCAAATAAAGTGATTGCTAACTCAGTCGCCAGCACCATGAATGGCAAACTACATAGATGGAAGTAAGTACAAACAAAAGCTTCACCTGCTTAGCCTTGTAACCCAGACGGCGAGCCTTATCAGGACGAGTAGGATGAGTGACACGCACAATTGAAGGATGTTGCCGGTATTCCCAGCACCGCACCCTCTGCAAAAACCTCATAACATCCGACTGTTTCTTCCTCCATAGCTCCGAAACATACTTATAAGCCCCTAAACATCACCACACTCATTATTAAACCCCAGATCCCAGAATTCAAAAATCATAAACAACCAAAACCCATGTTTCTATTCTAAATTTAGTGGTATTCAAGCAACGACAATACCAAAAGACCAGGAAAGAAACCCGGCTTGATAGGCCTATTTCACATATCAAGTGGACATAAAAGCAGTGATGAAAGCTCTACCCAGCATAAGACATTCTGTTTTTCGACATGATTTAAGGAATTATTTAAACCCCATCAGTCATTAAGTTCAATAATACCAACAACTTCATGTTCATCAAATCATCACATTGTATGCTAAAAAATCATCAAATCAAGCTCATTTTTAAACCAAATAAATAAACAGAATCATCCAAGAAACTACACGGACAGCGTTAAAGATTGAAACATGAAAGGAGATCAATAAAGAGTAGAATCTACGAGGGCTTTCTTACCCATTGTTGTGTGGCAGTGGAAGTCGAAAACGGCCCCCTCTCCTCTCCTCCACGGCTTATAATTGTCAGGCAGGATGCCCTAGTTTTTATTTATGTATCAGTAAGTTAATCCTAGCCGTCAGATCTTATCTGATTTTGGGTCATGTTGGACTCATAATATCTCTGGGTTGGATCTTGCGGCTCTGACTGGGTTTAGTTTAGTTCGGCCCTAAACTTAAGTTGTTGGTAGTCATTTTGCAGGCCAATGTTACAATGTAATTTTTTTACCTCAAAATTGATCTCCTGGGAAGGTAGTTGATAGATATGTTTATGGCAAAATAAAAGCGTGCGTCTTCCATGTCTACGACAAAAGAATGTTCTAACACCACAAGTGTTTAATATCATTACATGTTTTTTTGATGGATTGTATGATTAAAATCTTAGAACAAGCTTGTAGATCAATGATACTCTTGCATGAATAGAAGGAGTGAGTTCTCATTCGAGAGTTGTGACTGTATAATTGTTTTTTGCTTTGCGGTGTTGTATTTTTATATGATTATGGCTGAATAAATTAAATTATCATCATTTTAAATAAGTACATTTTTGATGATGCTCTTAAAATCTAAAAAATTATTTTTTTATTATGTTTGGATGATAGATAATTATATGTTCATGTTAATATTTAATTATGTATAAATAAGGACTTTAAAAGTTAGTGACATAGGCTGCAAAACAATCTATTTTTGGAACCCTACAATAAAATGGGTAATTTTATTATAAAAAGTTACAATAAATAAACATTAAATTCTAAAAATAATAAAATTTGTTTTTAGTTTATGTATAATAAATAATGAGAATAAATTGTAAGAAAATAAAGAACATGAACCTCCTAACTAAATTATTCAAAATGTATTTATAACCTTAATTTTTTCTTTTTTTTGGCAGAAGGATATAAATATCTTCTTTAATGATTTAAGATTAATAAAAGTATCAGTTGTCTATAAAAAACAATTCTATATCAATATGTATATGATGTTAATATTGATAGAATTATCTTTTATAATAAATATTAATATTAATTGATATATAAAACAACTTGTGAACATCTTTTTATGTAGCTAGAGTGTTGAGAGATGGTGATGCTAGATTTTCTCTTTTTTTTTTTTTCGTGTGATGTCCGGGTCAGCTTACGCGCACCACGACTAATCCACACGGCTCACTGAACATCCTGCAAGCCCAGTGAACAGGTAAGACACCGCGGGGGTGACAGGCGTGCATGGTGAGGTTCGAACCCCTGATGCAAAGAAAGGGGACAAGCCCCTTCTACCGCTAGGCTAGAACCTCACTCGCCGGTGATGCTAGATTTTCACTTTAAATGCTTGTATCCAAAGAAATCCTTGCTCCAAAGGGACGCTGATCGTAGCATTTTGTCAGACACCCGAATGCATGGGTCCAGCATTTAGGTTATATATATATTATTGTGCATCAACCTCAATCATGATTTATATATATATATATTATAAAAAAGTTGCTGATTGTGAAGTTAGCACTCCCCTTTCTTGTTTCCCTTTTCCCAAATCACCAGCAGATTAAGAAATCAGATTGGTGGCATGAAACTGTGCGCTGTGAGAGCCCGAGGCCGAAAATGGGAATTCATCGGTTTGTTTTCATCTTGTTTTGGCAACTGGGCAGGCAAACAGTGTATGCTCCCGGGTGACGTCAGAACTTCAACACCATAGACTTTGCTGAGGTCTCCAATCTTGGATCGCCAGTGGCTGCCGTATTGCCAGAGGGAGAGTGGCTCTGGTGGTAGGAGGCGATAAGAGGAAGATATCCCTTTAAATCCCATGTCGGAAAGACTGAAAACAAGGCCATAAGTATGGTATGGCTGCATTAATAGTCCTATCATTTAGCTTCCCCTATGATATTCCTGCCTACTTGTAGCAAAAACACCTGATCACACCATGGTATCAATAAAATACGATAATGTTTTTTTTTTTTCAAGCACTTGAGTTCTTACCTAAGGTGAGAGGAACTTGTTTATATATATATATTTGGATTCAAGTTTTATTGTATATATTTGTTATTTTCATGATATTTTATATGTTTATTAGATTTGTATAATATTTAATAAATTATAAAATTAATTATAATATTTGCAGGCTATCACGAACATCTATAAAAATAAAAAATAATGTTATTATTGTTATAAGTGATGCTTTTGTTTTTATCCAGTAACTTTCAAAATGAGACCTAGGATATCGACTACCTTCGGAAAATAGTCCACCCTGGTCCTTAAGTTCTCATCTCACCCTTTTCAATGTCTTAAGCCTTCTAATAGAATTCAAAGTTTTGACTGTCAAGCACATGTATGAAACCACGAATTGTTGCAGCATTGCGGCTTAATTCTCTTCTTCCTATCTGTTTTCTTTTTCCTCTACACTACTTCCTCTTCTTTTTCAAAAAAAAAAAATCTATTTTCTGTGCGCTTGACTGAATTATTAAAAAAAAATCAGTTAAAATATTTTATTTCTAATTTTACAATTCAAATTTATATTATATAGAGAAATATTTTTGGAGGTTGAAGTTGGTACTTTGTTATAGCCTTGGTCTTCTTTATCTTAATCCCTTCTAATCATGAGTTTTGTTAAAGAAAAAGAATCAATATGAAATAGGTCTATGCATCAATTATTAATGATTATATATTATTACTCATGGTAGTTCTTACTAAATGTAAATATATTTTTTTAATTGTAAATGATTATAAAAAAAATAAATCTAAACCAACCCCAGAAACTATACAGCCTAGCTCAAAACAGAACAGAGCCCACCGAATCCATTGCCTACCCACAGTAAAGTATGGGCAAATTTATACTTGAGATGTTATGAAAATAATGTCATATATATATATATATAAGTTAAAAATTCCATCTATTTTTTTTTTGAGTTCAATTAATAAAACTAAAACCTGCCCAAGGACCTGATATTTTTTTTAAAATATTCTATAAAGATTAACCTGATATTTTTTTTTAAATATTCTATAAAGATTAACTCAAATTTACCTGCACATAAAATTAGTGATTTATTTTCACGTACCAATCAAACCTAATATATCTGTTGAATTTGACAGTTAGAGACCTCTTTTTTTATCTGAATTTAGGCGGATGATTTGTTAAATGATTAGAAATGAAGCAACATGTGTTTTTTAGTTGAGATACATTGCCAAAAAAATCTGCTCAAGGTCCTGTTCTCCTATCTTCTTATCCTCCACTCCTTTGCAGCGAAAGGAGTAGGCAGATAAAAAAAATAAAAAACATGGGAGGAGGAGCCATGCATATGGACTTAATTCCTATGATTCAATTCAAACCTTCCACTTCTGCCATCCCTTCTTCGCCTTCTACTTCTACTAGTCTTAACTTTCCTGTATCAGTTAGTGAAACTGTTGCATCTCTTGGACAGTCATGTACTGCTTCTTCTTGTTATTGTCAAAGGGGAACTTGTCCAAGAATGTTACAGTCTGTAACACATGGAAATGATCATGACACAAGGACGAATGGGGTGTCTCCATATAAAGTTTTTCTGGGAGCTGTGCCATCACAAGTGGAAGTTGAAAGCGCCATAGCTTCCCTTCAAAAGTGAGTGATGTTTCCTTCTTGTTTTCTCTAGAAAGTTTACATGAATTATTCTGATGAATTGTTATGTTGACAGTTGTTTGGGTGAGGTTTCTTCATCTGGGCAGATGTTGCTGGACTGTTGTGGTGTTGGAACATTGCTGTCTCTTGGTTATGGAAGAGTTCGTGATGCTTTTAGCTTGCTGCGAACTGATCCATCTATTAAGGTGCCTCTTCTTGTTCTGGTTGTTGCATATTTCATAATTCAGTAACTATGATAGATGCGAATAATCAAATTTAATTTTACTTTCTACTTGTATCACATTAATTTTCTGAGTTGTCACTTATGGAATCTAACATGAAAGTAGAGACTGGTGATTTCTCTAGCATCTGATAAGGCTGTCTGGGATGCTGTTATGAGCAATGAGGCAGTGAGGAAGCTGCAAGGGTCTTGCTACTCAGGTTTGTATTCTTAAACTACTGTCATGACATGTATTAGATAGGCATATTAGAAAATAATTTGCATCTATTCTAGGCATGGTTCAAACTGACTCATGAGTTTGTGCTCTCCGTTATCGAGAAATCAATAGGTCTAGCCCTTTGGTTAGCAGAAATGGGGTATTTGGTTCTTTCATTGCAACAATTCTAAGCATTAAAATTGTAGTAATGTCATGGGGGGTTGGAAAAAGATTGTTGGATTGACCCGTGGAAGGAGAAGAAAACCTTGTAGTTCAGAAGGAACTGATTTGCATGGTCAAGTGCTAGTTGTCCAGGCTTACATTTGCTTAAAACTTGATAATTAATTTGCCTTCAATTTTTACTATAGTGTTATTAATTTGTGCAGCTGAAGATTGTAGGAAAGAAAGCTGCGAGGAAGAATCGGACATAGCTGCTAGCGTTTTGAGGTGGATCATGGACATCACTAAAGCCAAAATTATTGAACTCCTTGATAAATTCACACTATTAATGAATGAGGTTTTTCAACCAACTGAGAAGGAAAAACCCAGAGAAGAAACCAATCGTAATTTGGATGACAAAGTTAGATCATCACTGCTTCTCTCCATTGTGATCCTCTTGATTGTAGTTGTGGCAAGGACTCGCGGAGCTTAACTGCCTAGCTAGTTGATGATTGCCCTAAACTATGAACTTGTATACCCTTATCTGTTTATATTCATAGATGAAACATTTTTGTTTTATAAATAATCTCAATTGATTGAAGTCCAAATCTCTTTCTCTTGCAATCAGAATGGAGAATTTTGCATGGAATGGAGGGATGGGATCTTAATGTCTAGCAAGCTGATAAAGATACTTCTGAAGCTATTGTATTTAGGCAAAAAGCAAATCAAACAGATGGCTACAATGGCTCCGAATCGACAGTACAGTTCCAATGCTGAACAGACCAGTAATACAGGACATAAACTCCCATCATGCAATTAGATTTGTATGCTCCATAATTCTGCATCTTCTTTATAAAACAAAGATTAAGGGAAAAATGATCTGATTAAGCCTTCTCGATCATATTTAACTTAACAGGGCAGAAACGAAGCCCTAAGTGGGTGCAGGATGTTCCTTGTTAGGAGAGCGGGAACTGGTGCTTTTACGTGGAGTGGGTGAACGTACAAATCCAGGAGTCTACTTAAACTCTTGTTATCAAGGACAATGTGTGCTTTACAGTCATTAGTAGAGCTTGAAGTCATACAAATATAAATTTATTTTTCTACGAAAATATGTGTTTTTTTAGTTACCAGCCAAGGTTCTTTCTGCAGGTCCTGTGATCCTATCAAGTTTTATTTTTATACTTGATAAGTTTGTTCTCTTTTAATGGTGAAATTACCAAGAACAGAATAGAAAACACATGTCTGACAAGGTAAAAGAAACAGAGAAAAGGAGACCAATTAAGGGATAACAGTTGACTGAGAGCTAGCTTCCATAAAAAGTAAACAATGAAGGGCAACGGACAGCCAAGCCCGTCGAATGCCTCATCCACAACCGTACATGCCTTGCTTATGTTACGGTTAGAGCTTAAAGTAAACTCCTTGCTTATTATAAAATGATTATTGGATTTCATTTTCTAAAAATTTCACTTGAATGGGGAGTTGGAACTAACAGAACCTTCTGTCAAGAAAAGTGGACCTGAAAACAAGCTCATAGCCTTAAGGGTTAGCTTAAATTTCTGTAGTCGTCCTAAAAAGAAAACAGCAAGGGAGCCAAGAGCTTATATCATCTAAATTAATTCAGAGATCAAGAAAGTTCTGTAAGTGAAATAATTAAATTCTAATCTAAAAACAAGTCCCATAGGAAAATCTGACTTGGTATCTCTCGTTAGAATTCTGATTTAAACACAGGAGGATCACATGTCACATGAAGGAAATTAGACAACTTGTTATGGAAAGGTTGGGTCTCTGGCTAAAACTTCAAAGTTTATCGCTTGTACATGGAGTGAATAAAATGTTGAGTTATAGTTAGGGATTCTGTAGCCAAGTGGTACAATTTCTGTTTCCAGATAGGTAGCAGGATTTGACAGATAAAAGAGAGTACTAACTTTTGGAATACTGCAGAGATGATGAACATGCTAGTTGCAGGTATGGACCCTATGGCCATGATGCTAAAAGACCTTGGTATTTGATTGCTACATTTATTCCTTATCCTACTTGGGAAAAAGGAATGTACTGAGAAGTGTGCATTCAATTGTTTAAATTATTTACCGGGTTGTAGGTGCTGAACAAAGAATCTGACAGCACAGTTCCAGTGCTGAACAGACCACAAGTATCAGGAAATCAACTTTCATCATGAAATTACATTTGTACGCGCAATAAAAAACGTTCTTGAGAAGCCTTTTCAACCACATTGAACTCAACAAGGCAGAATTAGAAACCAACTTTGAGAAGAGAATTCCACTCCAGTTTCACATAAGTAGATCAATTAGCTTCAAATGGAAAAAAGAAGGATGACAAGCTTAATCCAAAATCATAATAACTGGGGATGGAAATGGTGATAACATGCAACAAGTATATCCTTCCACTAATTAATGAACATGATGCAAAGCTTGTTTGTACACTTTGTATAAAGCAGAAAATTTGAATAGTAACATCATTGTACTTTATTGATCATGCTGGCTTTCACCAACTGCTCAACTAATTTGATTGTAGATTGCAGACTCATTGAATGATTCCTCCAGAATCATATCTCCTAGCTCCAGAGTATCCATTAGCGCACTTGATTTTAAAACTTCTTGTTCACTTTGCAAAATAAAGAAAATAGGATACTAACATTGTTGAACCTGATTGAGTTGAGTTATGGTTAAATGTCTTCTTAAAGTAACTTACAACCAAAAAAAAAATCAACAACCAACTCTGATAAACCAAAATGGAACTACTCAAATGGAGTTGTTAATCTTCCATCACTAATCTCAAAAAAACATGTATCTATCTGCTTAGTAATGGATTGATTCAAAAGGCTAGATATAACACATTCAATTTAAAGTTTGGCACCAAATATGCAGCAGATCAATGGCAATGAACCTTCATGCTCTGGTTGTTTCTAGGAAAAAGATAAAAGCACACCACCAAATAAATCCTTCGAGTAGACCTGTGAAAACAACAGTCAACCACTATAAGTGTTCATATGGCTCCGTGCATGTCTTGTTTATTAATTGTATGAACGTTAAATCCATGGCAATACTGTAGAGAAAAATATATCTGGGGAGAAAAACAGCCAAGGGTGCAAGATCTTACATTGTAGGAGAAACTGAAGCACTTGACCAAATCAGTATCTCTGCATCATAAAAGAAACCCATTTTACCAACTTCACGCCTTAGCTCATGTCACACCATAATCATTACCTCACTTCCTTTGTCAAGCTACTAGAAGCTGATTGAAACATTAAGGCCTACAAGAATTGCATGGGTTTAGACCATGGCTAGTATTCTTGCACAAAATTTCTGCACCAACGTCAGAGTTCACATTTAACAGTATCTTCTCTTTGCCCTCCTAGAAATCTTCTTGCCAATAGGATTGACAAATGCTGGAAAACTAAATGGTACATTGAGACTGAATTGACCTTCGTGATACAGTAACTTTTGAGATCAAGTCTCTTTGATTGAGAAAGTTGACCCTCCTTCAACCCAAATTGAAGAACTCTTCCTGGTATGGACGCTCATCCACACCAGAGAAGAGTTCTTCAATTTGGGTTGAAGGAAGGTCAAAGTGACATGGTCTCAAAAGTTACTGTATCACGAAGGTCAATTCAGTCTCAATGTACCATTTAGTTTTCCAGCATTTGTCAATCCCATTGGCAAGAAGATTTCTAAGAGGGAAAAGATTCTGTTAAATGTGAATTCTAGTGCTGGTAAAGATCATGGTTGTGGATGCTCTTGGTAGCCAAAGTAGTACAGTTTCCAGCTTTGTAGCAGAATTTGACAGATAACGAGAGTACCTTTATGAGCATAAAAAGTGAGCAGCGATACACACACACGCATAGTTCCAAAGGGTGGCAGGGGGGGTCCTTGTGGCCACGATGCTGAAATCATGCCACTTAATTGCCACATGCATGCCTCACCTATCTTAAGAAAAAAATAATTGTGCCAAGAAGTTGCAACTTTGCTGGAAAGACTGAAAACTAGTACAAGTACAGTATTCTTTTGAAAAAAATTCTCAAAATTGTTTTTAAAGCTGGGTTAACAACAAAGAATTCTATTAAATTCAAAACTAGAAGTCACCGTTTTAGAGCCAAGTACACAACAAGAGATAACAAGCACTGGAACAGATATTTCTTAATACACCCAGATCATAATACTAGGACCTTTGTTTCTTTTTCAAGCATATATTTTTAGCTTTCCTTAATATCAAAATAAATGAACAGTAACAAGCTTTCTGCAGAAATGCTGGTCAGCTTGTAATAATCCGGACATCCAGAACTAGAAAAATTGCTTTGTGAACTTCTTTTTGGTATTTAATGGAAGAGTTTGCAGTTACATTTCAGAATCCACATGAAGTGGTTTGTCTTCACATGTCCTCCATAGTAACTTGTTGCATATGGAGATGACTTGTGCTTTATAACTTGTTGCATTGCATAGATTTCAGAATTACAGCCATATAACCCGTGGGGATTGCATTGCAAGAATAAGGAAAGGATTTTCAGATTTTAACCACTAAAAAGCCTTTGAGGCCCTCCTGCTTTTTGATTTTTTGCAATCTAAAGTCATTACCTAGTTTTCTACGTGGTGTAAAATATTGAGCTCGATAATGATGATATGGTAAAGGTAGAGTAGAGGGACCGAGATTCCGGCCAAATTAAATTCATTTAACACTCAAGCCATGAGCTGAAGTAGATATTCATTTTCTATCAGAGAAATACTGAGATTGAAGGTTAATGGCCATTATGCTGAAAAATCAAGCCATTCATTGCTAAATGGATTAGCATAAGATAGATATCGTATTGCTAAGTAGGGGAAAGTTACATCCAGTCTTGAACTAATTGGAGGGCTGCAAGGTTACTATAGCATACAACAAAGAAATACTCCAAAAAGTGCACTGGACTGAAAACTAGAGACCTTACAACTAGAGAACAAAAGTCACAAACCCTATACAACAGCCCTAAGGATCCCAACACAGAATCTAAGATAATAAAACATAGTTTAAGCAGATAACGTAGAACTCAAGCTCTTCAGAATGCAGTAGCATCTGTGGAAAATCGAAGCTGAAAGGTGCCTGGTCCAAATAAAATTAACCCTATGTAATCAGCAGGCACAGTAATATAATTTCAGGAGGCAAAGCTTCGAATAGTTTATTTTTGATCTGGTCGGGAAATTGAAATTTGAAACACCACCTTGTTGTCTTTGAGCAAATGAAAGGAAGAGATACCACCAACTGCCAAGACTCTGCCCCAGCCTTCTTTCATTCTTACTCCCGATCCCTTGCATGTCTTACAAACATGGTACTTAGCTGGCCAACTTCCTTCATTCAAAACTGTAAGAGTGACATTACCTTCTTCTGTCAACTATTTTCTCCCAAACCATGAAGGTGTACTCTGCATGTAAAATTTAAACCCCAAAAAATAAAGAAAGATTAGAAAATTTTGATTAATTAAGAAAAAAAAAAACTTATTCTGGTCGAACAATGTTTCAATTAGGAGATTACCAAGTAGACCGCGGAGGCAGACGAGTTTCTAGCGTTAGGATAATGAAACAAGGATTATCAGCAGGAACACCATTTCGTCTAGTGCTTTAACATTTCCATGCTGCCAATGGTTGGTTTCTCAGAAGAACCACACCTTGATGCCTTTTCTTACCAGCTTGCTTTCCTCCTACACCTTCATATTTTCTTCAGTACAAACAGCAAAAACATGAAAACAGCACACAAAGAATTATCAAATTAGATCCTAGTTTTCTTGAAACAAAGAAAAAAAGAGAAGAAGAACATGCAATATATTTAGATACCTTTAGAAGAAAAACCTAATATTACCTTTCCCTTGATTAACTACCTATCCATGCTGCTAAACTGAGCTCCATTAGCAGCTTTAGCTGAATCATTTTCCACTGACTTGCGAGGCTGAAAATCAAGAATCGAGTTGTGTTTCTTCTGATTCTGAAGAAACTTCATCAATTAATTGAAAAGAGCTGTCATCATCTTCAGCTGAATCAGTTCCCACAGACTCAAAAACTATAAAATCACCATAGTCAATAAAGTAATAATCTGAAAATCTTTCCCGGCCATCTTGACAGAAAACCTAACCATTAAAGCTTTGCTAATGCAACTTTCCATGCTTCACCACTTGGAACGTTAAGAAGCACTAATTTTGACAAATCGTTTCCATGTTTTCTCTCAAACTTCTCGGGAATTGACTGTAAATAACAGAACAGGAAAGGAAAATGTTTCAGATTTTGCTCAAAACTTGAAGAAACAAAAAAGATGTAGAGAACAAGAAACACTGAAAGGATGCCACACTGAGAATTAAAAGGATACTCTCAAGCTTCTGATTCTTCATTACATCATTCATAATTTTTTTTACAATGTATTTTGTTCTTTGGTGTAAACAATGAGAGATTCTTGCCTGTTATACTAGAAGAAGTCATCTGCAACAGCTCATAACAAGCAACAATGGTCACCACTACTTTAATTGCTAATGAACGCGGCTCAATTGAGAAGGAAGCATCAAAAGGAGCCAATAATTATAGAGTTTAATGAGTGTATGTCAGGAGTGAATCGGTTCAACCTTAATCACACCCACAGCATGTGCGCGTCTGTAGCAGGCTTGTAGAATCCCAGACCAAAAGTAGTTCTCCAATCCAATTTTTACTATGTGGAGTTGTAAGTGTGTACTTTGAGAGCTCTGTCAAGGTGCTTTGTAAAAACTTTCTTTTGACTCTCAAGGATTCTCTTTGCTCTTTAATGCATACAGAGCAAGGAACCTCTTTTCTAAAGATATTCCGTGAAACTGGAGTATTTGCTAGAAGGTCCAGTCGATGAAACTCACTTAATTTGCATGAGAGTGCCTCTTTGCTCACAGCTTAATGATGCATGCTGCATACAGCTAGCTTACATTGCTTACTACAGCGTTGGATCTTTCGATAATTTAATGCATGGCAGTCGACCACAAGTAACATCGAAAATTTCAATCTTCAAAAGCTTTGAATTAAAGGATTGATTTTAAAATCCCAACCAAAATTGCAATGCCACGAATGCAGTTATAGTAAATGTGAGTTCCATTACTATTATTCCCATGTGCTTACACGATAATTCTTATATACCATCCAAGAAGATCGAACGAAGGGTTCTCAAGCTTATTTGATAATCTAAACTTAACAGCACAAACAAATGCTACCCCAAAAGTAAAATGATATTAATGTGAACGACATATTAACCAGCATGTCTGACAATAGAGACAGCATTGGTCGCTTGAAATTGGCTCAAACAGAGAAACAGCTCCCACTTCTAGACCATCAAGCCTCTAACAAAACTTCGCAAGAATGTTGATAGTCGTGTACCTTTTCAGTCCAGTCTGTTTTGCTTAAGATATGCAGTAATAACCACCTTTGCTATCCTGCACCAAGGAATTTAAATACTATAAAGTAAAATTTGATCGTTAACAATAACGATGATGACAAGAAATCTAAAGCTTATCACAGCAGTGGAAGCCCTTTCCTCATCTAGCATTTTGATCATGGTACTATAACTAATATTGAATGCACATCGACAACAGCATTTATTAAATATATTAGGAATAAAAGGAGAAAGTAAAACAAGATCAAGATCAATAACTGAAGTCTTAGTTTGAATTGAAAATGCATTTCATCACTTGGATTCCCTGCTTGCAGAATGAGGGACACCAACGCACATCTTCAGCACGGAGAATAACAACATTCATTCCAAGTTCAGTTGCCTTAAGCAGCTCAAACACACAGACATCACCGACTTCCAAATTATTGTCCCGTGCAAACTCCATCCAGTTATAAGAACAGGAATGTTTTTTTTTCAGCTTCCAACTATAATCAACAGTCCAAAGTCTTCCATCTGAAACCAGAAGGATAACTTCACCATTATTCTCCTTGAAATATCTATCAGCAAACTTGAATGGTATATTCTGCCATGATTAATTGAAAGAAAGTGAAAGGACATAAAGAAAGATACCGTTATTCAAATAAAAGGAGTGAGAACCAAAAATATATAAAACAGAAAGGGAGCAACTCTCCCTTAACTTCTTTCTATATCTATCCAAATTTAAGCAAAAGAAATGAGCGTGTGCAACTCGTGCTGGTTGATGAACCGCTCGGTTTTGAAAGCATACCATATTAGCTCCACTGCAAACATATGCTGGTTGTATGGCTATGACAAAAAGGGGGTTCTCAGATTTGAAAGCATGAGCTCTGCGAACAGCCTTTTCTTTTTCAATTGCAGAAAGTGGAGCCTATCTTTTTGTCTTCAAACCGCTTCCAGCATCTTTTTTTGAATTGTTAACCATCTTGTGAGGCAAGGGGTTCTTAATCTTCTTCTCTGGAGGAAGGCTGTCGTCTTCTTCACCCTTGTTCTTTGGTTCCATATTAATGGTGTGAACTTGACGTGCCATTTTCTCCATCTCTAGGGAACTCAGGATCAATATCAATCAGCACGCTTCTTTCGGGTTTGACTTGGGTGGCTGCTTCATTATTCAAATGGGTATAAGCATGAAAACATATCTATACATGTTCATGAAGTTTACTAGCAGATCATTGCTCACCTACAGCCAAGTGATGGCTTTCATCTTTATTTGCTCTGACAATGATTACTTTGAATGACATTTCAATGCATTTAGTCAGTTCAAAGACGCAAACATCACCAACTTCCAAATAATTGTCCAACGTAAATTTGTTCCAGCCACTGCTGATTTGTGTCTTGGCTTTCCCATTACCTGGGTAGACAAAGCACTTAACAGGTAAAGTTCTCCCATCCAAAACACAGAGGACAGCATCACCATGATCATTCTTGAAATATTTCTGAGAAAAGCTTTTTGGTATAGGCTACAGAAAGCACATTAAAGGAAAAGAACTTAAAAAGGACTAATACAAAAAAAATAAAATTAAAACATGAAAAATGACTTTCGTAGTCTGGAAGAGTTTCAATTGAATGCTTACCAATCTACATCCAGGATAAACATATGATGGCAGCATGGCAACCATGAAAAATGGACTTTCCGGTTTTAAAGCAGCACTGGCTCTTTCAAAAGTTGCAGCTTTTTCATCAGCTGTCAATGATTGTGCCTGGTTAACCCCTTTTAACCTTTTTTTCTGGCTAGGCAAGACTCTGTTCCCTCTCGCTGCTGCAAAAGTAAAACCTCCAGTTGAGAAATACCAACCATTGTAAGCTATGGACAAGCATAATACATATGAAGAGAGCACTTTATTTGCTTTCCAAGAAAATATTGTGCAAGTAGAAAATACAGACCTTCACACTGTCTCAACAGATAGCGTGAATTTACTTTTCCAACGGAATTATCTTGCTTAGTTGCCACGGATTCAGCACGAATTTGCAACTTTGAAGTCCTCTCAAATTTACTAGCAAAATTGGTTCTCGTTCTCTTCTGAGGCTCAGGACATGTTGCGGAGGATTTCTCATTTGTTTTGTGGTATGAAGGGAAATCATCCAAGATTTCAACAGAGGCATCATCATCAGTTTCTTCTGTCCTAGGCTGTTGAAATCTCCCTCAAGGCCAGGCTCCTCATCACCATCCGTCATGCTATATGAATAATCTATTTCCATGGCAGTCTTGTCTAATATAAGAACATGAAAGTGACAACTATTCTTAAATTCAAAAACTAGCAAGGAACCGAGGGCTAGGGAGTAATGCTCAGCAAATTCTTTCCAGCCGTTTTGTAACCATATTTTACCATCACTCTTGAACAGTTCTACTTCCGAAACTCTACCATTACGGACCTCAAGGAGTGACTTAATTGACAGACCTTTTCCATACGATCTCACAAACTTCTTTGGAATTCCTTGATAAAAGCTTAAAAAATTAAGCCCAACAACATGAAATACAGAACAAGACCATATCAAATGCAGATCCTGAATAGGAAATTACTACACCAAACCAAAATGAACGAAGGAATTAAACTCAACAAAATTCGGCTATCTTGTCGAAATCTTACTGCTTTTTAATGGTAAATTATAAAAAAGGATCCATCAAAAAGAAAATGAGTCAAATGGACCTACATGCATGACATAAATTGCAGCATTTGCATGTCAAACGCCTAAAATTCCTTTCCTTTTCTCCTTTTGCTATACTCTTTCTCGAAAAATCAAGGCGAAAAGAAGGAACATTTACAAGCTTCCCATCAGCAATAGTTTCTTGGAGAATTATCTTGAAGAAATGGGGTTTGTCTGCATTAAACATGAAGCTTCCATTGCCTCCCTTGAATGGAGAACCCATCCTTGAGCACCTCTGATATTAACTTCAATTGTTTGCCATAGAGGGTTTATATGTTAATTAATAAAATCAAAGCTTTTACTTCCTAAGCATCAAGAACATGGTGATGTATTGATTCTTTTTATTTTTTAAAATTTATTTTTAATATTAATACATTAAAACGACATGAAAATTTAAATAAATATTGACATAAACATGAAAAAAGACGATTCCTGTGTGTTTAGCGATGCAACGCAGGTGAATGGATAACATAAGCTTCAGCAGCGACAAACAGCCAGCACTGTGTTCCTTTCAAGAGCTCGGATTTTGTTGGAAATGATTATATATCTGTCAGATAAATTAATCAACTCCAGAGCTAGAAGCCATTGTCTTATCAATCTAATCAGAGGCACGCCGATGGCAGTTGCATAGTTACTGAATCATTAGTTACCAAATCATTAGTTACTCGAGGAATATGTTTGGTTTCTATTACAGTTGAGAACAAACCAACTAGTTACTTGTTCTTGTTTACTTTATCCTTCTTGAAATCATCAAGATTTTACTCGGAACGAAAATCTATTGGTCATGGATAAAAAATATGGGAAAAGAAAGCTGTCCCGTGCTCTGATGATTAGTCCCACCGACCAATAAAATTCAACACGAAGCCCTCTTGGATGGATTATTGGTGCTTGGGAGATTTTTTATTTGTTTTTAGATTTTTTTTTAAAAGTATTTTTAATTAAAATAAAATATTAAATTAATATTTTATAATAACTTTAATATGTTGATATTTAAAATAAAAAAAAAATCAAAAAGAATATTTCATACCACAATTCTAAATACAAATTTAAAAATGATTTGAAAAAATTCCCCAAATCTCTCTCTCTGTAGTAGACATTGCAGTCCAGCGATGCCAGAGAATACGAGAGAGGTGAAAATAAATTTGCCTCAAGGAGGTGGGAGATGCTTGCTATCATTGTTTGTATATAATGATGCAAAAGAAAGAGTACAGGCAATATTATACTCTTCACCTCTACTTTATAATATTCACACATGACAAGGGTTGTGGCCTGACAAGGCCGGTGTTTATTGAGCCCAGTGTTTCTTCTCGAAAGATATATTAGGAAAAATTGGTTTCAATATTTTCTTTCATTATTTTCTTCTCAATCCGGGAAAAAAATTTATGAACCAAAACGAAAACTTGGAGATTTAACTTGCTTTATATTTCTAATTTTAGAATCCAAACAAAGAAAGGAGCTCAGATTTCACTCTCATTTTCATCACTCTCCCTCAAAACACGCAGACTCTGAAAATGCTACAATCACTCGTATGCACGCACAGACCCTAACAAATAGAGTGAAAGGATCCAAGAGATAAGACCCTAACAAATTGCAGGGGTAATCTGTTCAATAAGTACCATCTTCCAACCAAAAGGGTTTTTCACCCAGTGCATATGGGGCTAAAAGCCAAGTCAAGATTCTTTCGGAAGCAGGCGGGTTCAAACAAATGCAGGCTGATAGCTAACATGACATGCAAATCACAAGCACAGTTCCCAAGCTAAGCCTTTGCAGGATATCAGAATATATCAATTCTAATCAAGGAATTACATATGTGCATTTAATTTATGAAGCAAAGAAAAGAAAAGATGACAAAGCCTTTTCATCCGCAATGAACTCAAATAGACAGAAACCAACTTCGAGAAGACACAGGGCAATGCACTTCATCCATGGTCAAGACGTCAAAATCTCAGACCCAACAATTGTCGATCAGCAGCAGAACCCTGGTTAGCAAGCTTTTGAATACGTGAAGAAAACTCTTCAGCCTGTTTAAGATTTTAAGTAGAGATCAGAGTTCTTCCAATGGAATGTAAAAAAGAAACAAAAGATTAATACACAAACAAATTTATGATTCATTATATATCCCAGAGCACTGATGGCAATATCATAAAGTAGAGTTTTTCTTTTTCTTTTTCTTTTTTGCAGTTCAAAGTTCGGACCCAATTAATTTGTGTGAAAATCTTCCTGGACACACTTGATTGTGAAACTCAAATTAATAAACATCACATTGCTTTTTAAATAAAACAGATCGGGGTAAGAGATATTAACCTTCTCATCAATCCACATTAAAGAACTTAGTTGATTGTTGAGAATTCGGACAACCATGTCCAATGGAGTCATCCCATCAATTGCATCAAGTTCACCACCCTGAACAAATCATATGGGAAAATCATCTGTTAAGTTTATTTCAAAAAGTTCATTGACAAGTAAACTATAAAAATGAAGGCATTTACCTGGTTGGCATTGATGGTCTGAATTACTGATTTTATCTGTTCTGTCATCTGTTCCATTTCCCTCTCTATAAATTCAGCCTGCTCATACCTGAAAAATTAAACCAAAGAAAAAAAAATACAAACAGATGTAGATCAAGGTGGAAGGATACCAGAAAAGTAAGTTCTTAAAGCACATTCCAGTGACCTAAATAAAATTTTAAGAAATCCACTTTTCAAACAAGAAAAATATGGTGTCTTTAACTTTGTTATATCCAACATATTTCACATTTTATTGATTTAATGATTTTTAAGTCAGGTTAATCAGCAATTAGTGAACAGGTCAGAATATGAAGGGTAGATCAGGCCTACAAAAGGCAAACCATGTGAAAGCAAAAGGAAAGCAAAGACCAAGTTCTCACATAGCATCTCTAGTTGATGCAGCTTCATCATCAAGAAGCGATCCACGCTCATCCTTGTAAATACGTTCAGCTTCTTCTTCTATACTTTGCAAAGCCTTGTCAACCTGACAATATAGAGAAATGAAGTAAATGGAACCGTTCAAAAAAAGATCATGTTCAGATTTATGCTTTGCATGCTCTCGTTAAAACACTTCTAGCAGTGGTCAGACAGAAATTGACAGGACCAAACCAGGACTACACACAAATTTATGCAAGGCTCAAATTTCCACAATACACAAATAAAGGAATTTTCCAGCCTTTATAGACAGACCTGAATCTTCAGTCTTTTCCAAAGTCTTTTTTGGTGCACTTACGGTTCCAGTATGAATCTCTTCAAAAGGGCTTGGTTCAAAGACAGGTAATGCTCATACATATGAAGCATAAGTGATTGGTTGACAAGTCAGGTTGGCTTCCAGATAGACTAGTGAACAGAGAGATGCATCATATTTCAATTAACCTGTTGGGATGAAAGTCTACTATGGATGGACAAGTTTGGATTTCACATATACAGAAGGGTTTTGATGTGAATTAGAATGGTTGACTTAAGCCGAATCCAAGTAGGGATGGGAACGGTGAACACATCTGTCAACCATTTTCCAGCAAATATCATTAAATATGGCTCAAGTAGTTTTAATGCATTTTGATTGATCATCAAAATCAACAGCCACGCACATAATGTAAAAAAAGCTTAAATTAAGTTGTAATTGATTAAAGATGCTAAACTTTCAGCTAGTCAAACACCATATTTTATGCCTCATAAATGCTTGATTACAGCATGTAACAATTTAAACAAAGGCCAAGAGACACCCCAGCAGAATGTTTTTGTCTGGTATTGGTAGTGCTTCAGAGGATGATAGTGGCTGGCTCACTATAGAGTTTTTGGATTTTATGCACAGCAAGCTAATGTCTTTCAGAGGATTGAACAATAATTAGCCAGATGTTCAATGTAGTTATTGGCCAACAGCAAATGCGCACAGAAAAGACACCAACAGCTAAGTGAAAAGGCATAATTAGGGGATTTATCTACCGCCAAATATTTGATGAAAGAGATGGCCAAATATGGTAAATCTACCATCATCAAGGTAAGTGCTTGCTCATCAACAGCAATCATTTGATGTCCATCACACCATAATTGAAAGAGAAGCCAAAAGGGGATTTTCCCTCATATTGCAAAAGCATACAAACTCTTCATGCACAAACCAGAAGGCGAAAAAAATATAATTATCAAATAACAAAACATAAGGAGAGTAGTGACAGGAAAAAACAGGAAATGAAGAGCTTAATAAAATACTAAAATACCTCCTGTTGATGAGTCTCAATTAACTCCAACTTTCGCTCCAAATTAGCTTGGGTCTCAACCACTTTTGCCACTTCAATCTGAACAAAAAATTATAACTCGGTTTTCATAAATCAGAAACATAACTCAGTTTAAAACAGTTAATTCAAATGTAAGGAATGATAATAGTTATTCTTGTATCAAAACAAATAAGATGGTATGACTTTGTCACTTGATAACATCCACAAGGCACATGAGGATACTAAAATTATGTTATCTCATTGAAAAATAGGATTTCTTTTGCAAAGAAATTATAATTAGATTTACCTCAAGCCGAAGAAGAACATCACGATTTTGCAATATCCTTTTATCCCACTCAGCTATGGCAGTAGCTTGCTTCCGAAATTTCCCAGTACGCTCTTGCAGCTCAGCATTCCACTCTTTGATGATCTTCAAAGAAAATAAATTACATGCATGTTTAGAACAAATTAACAAAGTAACAGAGAACAAAAGGGGCCTAAAATGTAAATAGGCCCAATAACAGTACTAAGATTACATGGTAGGTGGGGAGTGGTGGGTTAAACGTAGCAACATTAGATCCTAGAGGCATAAAATTCACATTCATATATCTCTCTTCATTTCATTAAAATACAGAATATGAGAAAAGAAATTCATGAATAAACATGAAACTGGTAAGCAAACTTGTCATATCAATCCTAAATGGAATTGCCTATTTTTGTGGTGGATAAATATTGTCTTTTTCTGCTCTTTCATTCTCCTCTTGCCAGAGGACAGCTAGTGATATATATTTGTCATTGTAAAATAAGGTAGATCATAAAAACTACATCACAGGATAATAACTCTCCAGTACAAGTGCACAGAGAGATATATAACACATTTGTATCACCCAAGGGACCAAGGTGCAGCGAGAAGAATAGATGAAACATGAAGTACCTCCTCAACAGTCTTCCCTGTAATCTCAGACGGCAATTTTGGTGTAGCAGTTAAGGCAGTGCTAACACTTGAACTTGTCCTGTAGGATTAGGGGAAACATGAGAGAACAAATCAATTAATTAAAACATGTTAAATACCTGAGAGAAACTTCATTTTTTTCAATATATTTCAATTATGGAGTTAAAAAGGAAACCAATTGCAGAACTTGAGAAACAGAATGTAATATACAAATCAAAATCTGGAAAATAAAGTGTTTAGCTAAAATTCTTACATCCAAAGATGACAGAAATTATAGTTTTTACTTTCAGTAACTATCAACATAAACAATGATAGGTGTTTTAGATACTAGAAAAATGTTGAAGAAAGACATAATTGCCACCAAGACTAAGCATACAGACCCACTAGTGGAAGCCACACCAAGAGATGATGTCTGAGCAGTAGTGCTGGAAGTTGTTGTAGGTGCAGCAGTTGAAGCAGGGACACCTGAAAATGAATTCCGTGAGAACCTAATGGCGAATAACCACTACTTGACTAATTGAAGTTCAACGAGGAAGTCATATTTAACTAGTGGGAGAATAAATCCAGAACATACATGTATAAAACCCCCAACAATAAAGATTCCCCTGAAAATAAGATGGGAAAAGGAAAGTTTTCTAAGGTTCAAGGGTTGTTTGATGTCCGTTTTGCTAGCATGAAAACAAAGAATGTGATTCAATTTTTTCTGTAGCAACCAAATGTGACAGGAACATCACCTACTTCATTTTGCAATCCAGCATATATACAACTTATCTAACAGAACGCATAAGCAAACAGAAGGGCACATGCATATCAATTCAATTTAAGAAACACCATTACCATCTACTTTCTCCCAAATTCCAATAATAAACAAAAATAGAAAGAATAAATAAAATTAACACACTCACTGAGTAGAGGCGCAGAACTACTAGCCGGTTGAGTTTGTGATTTTGAAGTAGGCGCCGGTGATATGTTGGACAATGAAAATCCAGTAAACGAGCTAGCAGTAGTCCCTGAAGACGCAGCCACACTAGTTGTAGCAGAAGGAAAACCTGAAAAAGAAAACCCCGCAGAGCCAGAAGAAGCCGCAGCAGCACCTGTCCCAGCTTTAGTTCCTGAAGTCATACCAAATGCAGGCAAACTCAACCCCGAAGTAGTACTGCTAGTACTGGTAGAAGTAACTTCAGTAGCACCACTAGCTGGAGTTGAAGCAGTCGTAGTAGTAACTGTAGAAAACAACGGCGATACAGTTGTGGATTTCACCGATGACGAAGAGGCTGCGCCAAACAAGACTGAGGATGAAGTTGTTCCGAACAAGGGCGAGGGTGAGCTTGTGCCAAACAGCGGCGTAGCGGAAGTTGTGGAGGAGGAGGTTGAGCCAAACAAGACTGAGGATGAAGTTGTTCCGAACAAGGATGAGCCTGTACTTGTTCCAAACAGAGGCGAAGGAGCGGGTGCTGATGATGATGAAGTAGTTGTGCCAAAGGAGGAACTTGAGTTTGCCGTAGAAGAAGAAGCGGAGCCAAACAAGGGATTAGGGGAAATGGAGGCGGCAGAGAGAGAGCCAAACAGGGATGGAGTTGTACCTGTGGAGGATGAGGCTGTTGCAAAGGAGAATGGGGAAGAAGTTGAAGCTGATGAGCCAGACAGGGTGGAAGAGGGAGTGGAGGTGAAGGTATTAGAGGAGGAAAAGGAAGGGGCGGAGGAGGTGTTGGAGCCGAAGGAGGGGGCTGTGGTGGTGGTGGAGGGAGCGAAGGAAGATCCGAATGAGAATCCGGTGGCGGGGGCGGAGGAGGTGTTGGAGCCGAAGGAGGGGGGTGTGGTGGTGGTGGAGGGAGCGGAGGAAGATCCGAATGAGAATCCGGTGGCAGGGGCGGATGAGGTGTTGGAGCCGAAGGGAGGGGGTGTGGTGGTGGTGGAGGGAGCGGAGGAAGATCCGAATGAGAATCCTGTGGAAAGTGAGAAAGGAGAGGATTGTGAAGAGGAAGAGGAGAAGGGGAAGCCTGACATTGTTGAGGCTCTCTCTTTCTGTCTCTATGAAATTAATTGTTTAGGGTTTTCAGTTTTGAAATCGGAGGGTTTTTGATGAGTTCGGGGAAGGAAGGGGAAATGGAGGGAGGAGTACTGCCATTCTGGCCACTGCACTGCGGCATTTATATTTGTGGGCTTTTTTAGCTTTGAATAATTATAGTGAACGGGCTTCTAGCCTGTTTAGGTTTATTTTTCCTTGATGGGCTCTATATTACGTTTTATAATTGGGCCCTGGTGTCATTAATTTTCAGAGGACTGCCCACTTGTCTGCTATCGGCTACTTTATCTTAAATTTTTATTTTTTTTTACACCGTCAATTAGGTTCTCAAGACATCATTTCGTGCAGTGTAGAAAAATTCAATTTCTTTTCTGTTTTTGATGAAATTGAATATATCCATATAGAAATTCCTTTCACGAGGTGCAGGTAGCTTTACAACATTTTATTAAATATAATGTATTTAATATTAAAAAATAATATAAATTATATTTTTAATTTTATCTAAACACTTAAAATATTAAATTAAAATAGTTCTTTAAAACGAAAAAAAACTCATCTTAATCTTTTATCTAATAAATACATCTCTTTCAAAAGTCAAGGTTGGTTATGCATATTAACTCTATAATTATTTAACTAGTAAATAATTTAATGAGTTATTTATAGTTTTATAGTCTAAATTAATTTATGCTTGCATATGTATGGTTTAATCTTTGCATATGTATGGTTTAATCTTTAAAACAAGTATATAACTACTCGCAGAATCAACTAAGTATTGAGCTTTTGAGTTGAATTGATTTTTTAATATGGTATTAAAATTATAATAACTAAGTAATCATGAGTTTGAATCTTATTATTTCTATTTATGTAATAAAAAAATTATAAAAGGTTATGAATTTGAATCTGTAAGTTTGAATCTCATCATAATAACTAAATAATCATTAGTTTGAATCTTATCATTTCTATTTATATAATAAAAAATTAAGTATAAACTAGTGTGAACATGTGTAAATTTCAAGTTTAAAAAACTTTTATTTGAAAAGATATATTAGAAAATAATATAAATTATATTTTGAGACGTTACTTGAAAATTTAAACTATTTAGTTGGGATAATTATTTAACATTTAATAATTTAACATGTTATTTTAACAATATAAAATATTTATTTGAAATTGATCTCAAAATTAAATTCATGCAATTAATTTAGCTTAATCAATTCCATAAAATTTCAATAAATAAATAAAATGATGTAGTTTAGGGTTGGCTTCACAAATTCACAAGCCTGGTATGAATCACTTACATTTAAATTTTAAAATCCAAAAACCACATATATTTGATGTGCTAACATCTTCTATGATTGATTTCATCTACGTACATAGATATCATTTGCTTAACCAGGAATCTACCAGGTCTGTAGGAATGAATATCACAGCTATATTGATTAAAATGATGATCTCAGAATATAGCACTTTTAACTGATTGGATTAAGAACCGTTGGCCCAAAAACCATGGAAACCAAGTGGAAAATTTAACTGCCTGGGGACCTCTAATCTTGCTACGAGTGCATCAGCTTTCCCTATCCTCTTCGGATTCAAAATTACAAGATAGCACCTTTGTATTGCAACTGCATGCTGCAAAACAGCAAAAATGCGCAGCAAAGTTGCGTTAAAACACATGCAAAAATCTTGTATTTCACCTCTTCTTTTTTTTTCAGTAATGCTGCGGAAGAACATCGGGAAAAAAATCTTCAGTGCGGATTGATTTCTCACCTCCACTACCAGAAGATATCCATCGTCTTCTTCCCTTCCTTTTGGAACAAATATAGGCTCCCCGATAAATCTCCTCGCACCAACGGTCCATGTATGGATAGATTTGTCTAACAAGTTTAGCTTCACCACCATATCGAAAGGGAAATGCGGCAATGTTTGGCGTGAGCCTGAAGAACTTGCTGCATAAACATATTTGTTTTTATTACCAGAGAAGTCAGGATTTATGACAGGAAAATCTGCTGGCTTGCTCCACTGATTCAAGGGTTCCACGCTGCTCTCTTGACAGGTCCCATCAGCATCCAAATTTATAGAAACCTACATTACATATAAATCAATATCTTAGGTCGGGGATAGCTCCACAATTGTGGTTGATCATAAAAATCTGAAATTCACAATTTTCACCATCCTTGTAGAGAAAAATCATCTTGGCTCTGCATCTTGTTCTTTTTTCCCTCGTGCATGAAACTAAAGCATTTCAATCCCTTACAGATTTATTCACAGAGAGGGAAGAGTACCTGAACAAGATGGGGCAGTAGCTGATCTCCACCTTCCTTCACGTTCATAACAGTAGGGTCTAGCTTAGCATTTTGCCAATTATATCCTGTCCAATTGCAAAGATATATATCACAGTTTCTGTCAAGAGTTATCTAGATTCCTACTTGAAACATCAAAATGCTTTAACTTCAAAAGACTACGCTGATTTCTCTTTACTTCTGAGATAATCTTAAGTAATAAGTGCTCAAAAACCACCCACCAAATAGTTTTTGGAAATTGAACCATTGGTAGGAGCAAATGCAAGCATGTATTTGAATTTGCAAATTTCCATTAACATCTTTGGCCTCATAAGCATTGCCAACATGTAGTAGCCACATTGTTGAAGGTGCTTCCACTGGCACTCTCCAGTTTCTATTGCTGGGTGATTTCTCAGGAAATCGAGGAAGTAAGTAGATGGGAGAGGTAGACTTGCTAGGATTCACTGACAAAGCTGATATCATCGGAGATAGTCCACAAATAGCAGTCATTGATCCTGCAATATCCAGGTTATGTATTGCAAAGTAATTAATCGTATCTGCCAACAAAATCCATATTTATTGCTATTGTGATCTCTAGTCACTTGTGCCATAGCAATTCTTTAAGACAGCACATGAAAAAGAAAAAAAAAAGCATTATTTAACTAAAATGATTGGCTTGAAGATTTATTGACCCAAACCCTTTTCCAAATCAATCCCCGATCTAACACTATAATATTTATTGTTTCCATTATATAATTTAAGATCAGACAAGATAACATAAATGTTCTTTGCATGCAGATGATTACCAATGACATCAAGCTTAATGCGGTTGGCGAATAATATGTAATGAGTATCTGTAAATGCCCAGTCATGGATCATCAAATGATCGGGAATGTTGAATTCTTGTCTCTGCAACAACTTGAAATTTTCATCATATTCTGAAAATGACAAATTGTTAATCAACAATCACTAGATGAGATTTTTATTTCTAAGCATAAAATTACTGCCATTCTCAACATTATTTACCATAAAAAGTAAAATTACTGCGGGGCAGTAGCATGTCCTCGGCATTGCATGAAGCAGTGATCAGTCTGTTCCTTTTAGCATCGAGCTTATAATGGGACAACAATCTCTTTGGTGGCATTTTAAACACTCCTGTGCAAGTAATTTTTCAGAAGAACAGAAAAACACTCCTATAGTCAGCAAAAACACAAACATTAATATATAACCCTCTGCAATTTCCTTTAATCTAACAACAAAATCCTTACAAGTAGAAAAAATTTAATTTGATGTAGTCATCTTTAGCCACCCTAATATATCCTTAGTTCATGTAAAGTTTAAAAAAAATATTCATAATTCAGTAAATTCTCACCCCGAATCTTCCTATATCCTATAGCCACCCTGAATATTAATGAGAATAAACTACATGCTGTCGGTTAATTTCTTGTCTCTTTATTCTTAAAACTGAGCGCTCAAATTGTAGTATTCTCATTTTTATTAAGTGACATGAAAATATATATTATAATTAGGGAATAATATAAAATATAAGAATTAATTAAATCTTTAAACATATATCAAAGACTGAATCTAAAGCGAAAACTGACCCACTACACAAGAATAGACAGAGTCATTTTCCGTGTATTCATGGTTTCTTGGAACGGCCCAGGCATTGGTAACTGTGTCGCATTCGGCAAGGACTTGTTGCATGCCTTTGGAATTCAAGAATCAGAGAATATATTTACGAGGATGTTTGACAGTGTGTTATACGGTGTTAAAAAAAAAACATTTCTTATTTTTTTCTATTTTGAACATTAATAAATTAAAATTATTTTAAAAAATATCTTTTAAAAATATCTAGAAATAAAATTAGAATTCGTTTAAAACACTCTTTTAAGTCATAATTATTAATCATAAAATCCAACAACCCATCTGTCTTCTAGATTTCTTATAAATGATTTTCAATTTATTATAAGAAGATGATTTCTCTGTCAGGTCTCTAAGTGTATGCATCTCAGAAGGTCTGTTGAGTTGAGAATTATTAAATAAACTATTATTTAATTCATGTGCTTTTTAAAAAATAATAATAAATTAGTTTCTATATTTTTAGTGGGTATTTAATAGCATGGTAATTTTTATTTTCAGTTATGTTTTAAAAGTGTGTTTTATTTTAAAAAATATTAAATTGTTCTTTTTAAAAATATTTTACCCAGTTTAATAATTAATTTATTGACAGATCTATTACGTTTTCAATTATATCCGAAGCGTTAGATCAACATATTCTTGGTAACTAAACAAAAGAGGAACTAAATATTGAAATGTAGAGATTAATACGGGGCGTTTTCAATCAAAGGGACTCCTTTTTAGTTCCTTAAAAATTCAAGGATTTTTAACCATTTAGCTCAATTTGAGTTCAAAAGGTTCGCACCATTTTTTGCCTAATGATTTTAGAAGCTATTTTGCCAAGTGGAATTAAGACTATATATTTAACCAAATCAAGTAAGCTAGTGAGTAAAATAAAATAAAATTAAAAACTGTGTAGAGTGTTAATTAAATGTTTGCAACTTTTATAAAAAAAAAAATGCAAAAATGCATGTGTTTAGAAATAATTTTTTATTATTATTTTACTATGAATCATTAAACAAAAACAAATGTTAATTAGGATTTTCTTTTCGAGTGATTTTCTTCTCCTTTTTTTTTTGTGATGAAAATGATTACTTTACTCCCTTTACATAAAGATGGAAACACCTTCTACTTTAGTGTATAAATGACGATTAATCAACTGGCCGAGAGCAAAAACACATACCATAAAGATTGGCTTCGATAATCCAGCAGTTACATCCCATGTATCACCATCGTTATTTCTATTATCCATCGATGCATCATATTCGTTGTTCATATCAAACCTCCCAGTAGTATCCAACGTTCCTGGTTCAATTTCATAAGGATCCTCACCTTTTCACAACACAATAACTTACCACCCCACCTCAATACACTAGTATTTGCTACATTTTTCATCACCTTGGTATTACCAAGTATCTTGCCTCCTTTTAGCACAGAAAACGAGCCACGATGTGCAAACCGCCACGTGTTAGTCTCTGGATCATGTTCCTCAACTTGAGCCTCTTTTTTTACGTGCCTAGCCATCAACTTGACCTTTCTGTTGACTCCACCAATACTAAATGCCCCAAAGTATCCATGACCACCCAAAGGGTGCACCGTGGAACAATGATCATCTGTAAATAGCCCTGGGCCGGTTAGATAACACGTCCCGAATGGAAAATGAGATGGGACTACTCCATTGATGACTCGAAGCGTTACTGCCTTGATTGTCTCTGATCTTTGTGACACGAATAAGAATCGGTAGTCCCAAAAGGCAGCCACGGGATCAACTATCGTGTCAAGGGATGTACGGCTTGAAACATGATCGGTGGTATCCGGGGTGAAAATGGATATAATTCTAGGTATATTGATCTTAGCGGGCGATGGAGTCCGATGAAGTCGAGGGAGTTTACTCGGTAAAGGGAAATTCATGGGAACTATATGGCATGGTCTTGCTTGCATTGTTATTTCTTTGAGCTAAGGTTTTTGGGGAGCGAGTGAGATACCTCTCTCTCTCTCTCTTTTTCTTGGAGGTGTGTGATAAGCTGTCATGGGATTCAAATAAATATAGGATTTTTTAGAGCAAGTCATGTAGTTGCCAAAGTTTAAAGTTGTTGATTAATTGACGTCCCCAAGTCATTGTCGGTTGAGCATGCCAATAGATTAGATCCTGAAAGGATCGGCGGGGGAGGTCAATGATTCTACGATAATGGCAACTATAGTAATTTCCTAGCGGTTTGAGCTAATTTGTGCTAGGAAGAATATTCGATTGAGGCACTAACAAAGACAATGATGAGGAGTTTGATCCTCTCTGGTGTTGTTGGCATGATACTGCCCAGACAACGACAAGAAGGGGCGCATCCTCTGCTTTAGAGTTTAGCCGTCTATTCTTGTTTTTAGTAAGTTAAATGAAAATATATATTATAATCAGGGAATAATATAAAATATAAGAATTAATTAAATCTTTAAACATGTATCAAAACTGGATCTGGAACGAAAACTGACCTACCACGCAAGAATAGACAGAGACATTTTCTGTGTATTCATGGTTTCTTGGAACGTCCGAGGCATTGGTTACTGTGACTCGTTCGGCAAGGATTTGTTGCATGCCTTTGGAATTTAAGAATCAGAGAATATATTTACGAGGATGTTCGACAATGTGTCCATACTGTACCAACCTGTCTTCTAGATTTCTTATAAATGATTTTCAATTTATTATAAGAAGATGATTTCTCTGTCAGGTCTCCAAGTGGATGCATCTCAGAGCATGATAATTTTTATTTTCAGTTATTAAAAGTATGTTTTATTTTTAAAAATATGAAATTAATTTTTAAAAGAAAAATATTTTACCAAGTTTAATAATTAATTTATTAACAGATCTATTACCTTTTCAATTATATCCAAAGCGTTAAATCAACATATTCTTGGTAACTAAAAACAAAAGAGGAACTGAGTGTTGAAATATAGAGATTAATACGATTTTTAACCATTTAGCTCAATTTAAGTTTAACAGGTTCGCACCATTTTTTACCTAAAGACTTTGGAAGCTATTTTGTCAAGTGGAATTAAGACTATCTCACCAAATCAAGTAAACTAGTGGTTAAAATAAAATTAAAAACTATGTAGAGTGTTAATTATATGTTTGCACCTTCTATAAAAAAAAATGGCATGAGTTTAGAAATAAAATTCTTTTTTTATTATTTTACTATGAATCAGTAGACAAAAACAAATGTTAATTAGGATTTTCTTTTCGAGTGATTTTCTTTTTTCTCTGTTTGTGATGAAAATGATCATCTTAGTCCTTTTACATAAAAGAATAATATTGATGGAAACACCTTATAATTTAGTATATAAATGATAATTATTTTCTTTGATCATAATTAAATATTAATCAACTTGCCAAGAGCAGAAACACTTACCGTGTAAGATTGGCTTTAATAATCCAGCTGCTATATCCCATGTATCACGATCATCACTTCTATTATCCATCGATGAATCACGTCCGTTGATCATATCAAATCTTCCAGTAGTATCCAACGTCCCTAGTTCAATCTCATAAGGATCCCCACCTTCCCACAAACACAATAGCTTGCCACCCCACCTCAACACACTAGTATTTGCCACATTCTTCATCACCTTGGTATTACCAAGTCTCTTGCCTCCTTTTAACACAGAAAAGGGACCACGATGTGTAAACCGCCACGTGTTAGTCTCTGGATCGTGTTCCTCAACTTGAGCCTCTGTTCTTACATACCTGGCCATGAACTTGACCTCTTTGTTGACTCCATCAATACTAAATGCTCTGAGGTATCCATGGCCATCCAAAGGGTGCACCGTGGAACCATGATCATCTGTAAACAGCCCTGGACCGGTTAGATAATACGTGCCAGATGGGAAATCAGATGGGACTGCTCCATCAACGACTCGAAGTGTTACTGCCTCGGTTGTCTCTGACCTTTGTGACATGAATAAGAATTGGTAGTCCCAAAAGGCAGCCACGGGATCATCTATAATGTCCAGGGATACACTGCTTGAGGCATGGTCAGTGGTATCCGGGATGGAAATGGATATGACTCTGGGTATTTTAATCCTAGCCGGCGATAGAGTCCGATGAAATCGAAGGAATTTACTTGTTGAAGAAAAACTCGTGGAAACTATATGGTATGGTCTTGCTTGCATTTTTTTTTATTTGAGCCAAGGATTCTTGAAGGGGTGGTGATGATTAAGGAGTCGCGGGGTTCGAATATATATAGGATTTCCCAGTCATGTTGCTACATGGTTTAAGGTCGATCTTCCAATATGTTAAGGGGGGGTCAGGTTTGCTGGTGGGGCCATGGTGGAGGACACTAAGAAATTTGGACATTCAATGGCAGACACATTGTCTCGTTTATATAATTTTTTTGTCTGTTCTTTTAACTTGTGCTAAGAGCATCTATCTATATATAAATGCCTTAATGGCAGAGATTTTTACCCCTTCATGTTGTCCTCCACGTTTTTAGTTTCCCATGATCTGCTTTGATGAGCTTGGAGGGTCTAACAGGGGAAATAAAAATTAATAAACTCATGGGCCATAGGCTCCAAGTTGCTTTGTGGTGCTTGGAAGTCCGACGTGCTTGGCTATGGCAGCAAGTTTATTATTGATCGTAGCTATGATTATATTTTCTTATTTTATCTTTTCCACTTCTACCCCGACAATTTTAAACCAGTATTACATATTTTTTCTCTCACTTCTAGATAACTAATAAAAATATCAACTTTTTATTTTATTCTGTCATTTTTCCTCTTCGATCCCTGTAGATGTTCTAATATCTGGTAAAAAATAGATATAAATTAAAAAACCAAAAAATGGTTATTTAAAAGAACTTGGGGTATTTTTAGATGCCTTTTGCAAGTGTATTTATCTTTAAAAAAATATTAAATTGATATGTTTTTATAATTTTGATGTGTTGATATTAAAAATAAAAATATATTTATATATATATATTTAAATAAAAATTATTTTTGACAAATAC
>SRLM01015247.1:51356-187500 GCA_015708895.1 Populus ilicifolia
ATATATATATATATATATATATATATATATAAGGAACTAGGATGGTTTGGGGGGATTTAAACTATAGGGTTAGAAGTTCAATGTTGATAAATGGACAGGAGCAAGAACAAAGTCTAACCACGTTTTGTATAATTGAAGCAAGAATGAAGCATAACCACGGTTTTTATAATTCATATAAACCCTAATTGATATAGTTTGTACCTAGTTAATGTAATTTGTATCATCAATGATTTTTAATAATTTTAACTTATACTTATTGATTTAAATTTAGTCAAGCCCTAATTTCTCGTATAAAACCTAGTTCGTCTAATATATATCTAGCTGATGTAATTGGTTACTAGCTTAGTTAACTTATACTTGATTGATTTAAATTTAATCAATTCCTACTTTAACGCAGGATTAGATATTCAATGTTGATAACCACTTTTACATAATTGATTTAACCTAAGTAACATAGTTTGTAATATGATTTGTAGCATCAATAATTCTAAGTTGATTTGACTTGTACCATGTTAACTTAAATTTAACCAAGGATAGTGTCTCACATAAAATCTAATTTGTCTAATTTAAACTTGATTGATGTAATAGCATTGATGTAATTGGTTTTTAATTTATTACTAGAAATTTTTTTTAAAAAAATTAAAATAAAAAAAATTAAATTAATAAATTATAATAAAATTTTTCATCACTATATTTACTAATATAAATCAATAAAAATACCATGTTGATATATATTAAGAAAATTGCAATGATAAAAAATAAAATAAAATAAATCAAAAATATAATGACATGTAATTTTTATTTATATAATTAACTTGATAGTAAAGTTTATCCATAAATATACTAACAAAAACATTCTTTCAATACACACCAAAAAATTAAGGACAATGTTATAGTGATGGTAAATCCCCACGAACGATAAAATAATAAAATATTAGTGTAAATAAAAAAATTTATTTAAAAAAACAAGAATTATAATTTAGCTACCACTACAGTAAAAAGTCTGACAGCAATTATACTATTTACAATTGAAAACACATTTTCTTTCGAGTATATATGTTAAACTTAAAGTTGGTGATTAATTGATGTCGAGGATGATCCCCAAGTCATTGTTGGCTAAGTATGCCAGTAGATTAGATTCTGAAAGGATCGGCGAAGAAAGTCAATGATTCTACAATAATGGTAACTGTAGTAATTTTCTAGTGGTTTGAGCTTATTTGTGCTGAGAAGAATATTCAATTGAGACACTAACAAAGAGAATGATGAGGAGTTTGATACTCTCTGGTGTTGTGAGCATGATACTACCCAGACAACAACAACAAGAGGCGCATCCTCTGCTTTAGAATCCAGCCGTCTATTGTGGAATCTGATGAGCACAGCTTATCCTCCACCATTGACATGTTGCTGCATGGCTTAAGGTCGATCTTCCAATATGTTAATGGGGGGTCTGGTTTGCTGGTGGGGCCATGGTGGAGGACATTAAGAAATCTGGGCATTCAATGGCAGACACATTGTCTCGTTTATATAATGTCTTCGTCTGTTCTTTTAACTTGTGCTAAGAGCATCTATCTATATATAAATGCCGTAATGGCAAGAGATTTTTACCCCTTCATGTTGTCCTCCTCCACTTTTTTAGCTTCCCATGCTCTGCTTTGATGAGCTTGGAGGGTCTAACAGGGGAAATAAAAATTAATAAACTCATGGGTCATAGGCTCGAAGTTGCTCTCTGGTGCTTGGAATTCCGAAGTGCTTGGCTATGGCAGCAAGTTAATTATTGATCATAGCTACTAAGCTGTGCTGGAAAATATGATTATATTTTTTTATCTTGTCTTTTCCACTTCTACCCCACAATTTTAAACCAATATTTCATTTAGTTTTTACGAGTCTGGATTTTTTGTCTTTCTACTAAATAACTAATGAAAATATCACCTTTTTCGACGTTTTATTTATTCTATCATTTTTCCCTTTCAATCCCTGTAAATGTTCTGATGTCTGGTAAAAAAGTTAAAAAAAACAAAAAATGGTTATTTAAAAAAACTTGCTTGGGGGAGGGGGGTTCTTTTCAGATACAAATTTATACTTTTTTTTTTATTTGAGCATAATTTTTAAGTTTTCTGGTATATTTTTTTTGGATGTATATTTATTTATTTTATAGTTTTTTTCATATAATTTAGTTATATGGATTTATAATTTATATATATTATGGTTTGTTTTAAATTTTGTTAAATTATATTTGTTTATGAATTGATGAAGTTTATATTAAATTTGTTAGACCGGTGTTTTGTGATGAAATAAATAATAATTTATTTATAGATTCATTTTTATTTTATCAATTTATTGTTGAATTGTGATTTTTGGTAAATCCGTAGAAATTTAAATTTATATAAAGATATGATTGGTAATGGATTAAAAGAATTATTAAAATAGATTAAATAAAAACAATCAAAACCAATTTTTTACTGCTAAATAATATTATTTTTCAAAAAATTATATAAAAAACTAAAAAAATTATATAAATAAAATAAAAATGAGAAAAAAAGTGATAGTAAACACCAACTAAAGTATAAAATGATAAAATACCAGTGTAAATAAAAAAATTATTTGAAAAAAAAATTATAATTTAGCTACCACTACAGTAAAAGTTTCTTTCCAGCACATATTATAATAATTTATTTCGGAACGTTGAAGCTTAAGGTTGTTGATTAATTGATGTTGAGGATGATCCCCGAGTCATTGTCGGTCGAGTATGCCAATAGATTGGATTCTAAAAGGGTCGGTGAGGTAGTTCAGTGATTCTACGATAATGGCAACTATAGTAATTTTATAGTGGGCCGAGCTCATTTGTGCTGAGAAGAATATTCAGTCAAGGCACTGACAAAGACAATGATGAGGAGTTTGATACTCTCTAGTGTTCTTGGCATGATTTTGTACGTACAACGACAAGAAGGGGCGCATCCTCTGCTTTAGTCATCTATTGTGGAATCGAATGAGCACATCTTCAACTTGAGCTCTTGTTCGACACTACCGATTTAAAAACATTCAGAATATATATGTGCATGGGCTTCCGAGTGAGCAGACTTTGATTTGAATATTATTCGACCATGTTTCTGAAGCTAGAAATACCGCACTTTTTTATTGGCGAGACACCAGTCGATTCTCGGCTCGGAATGTTTCCTGCTCTGGATGCGAATGGTAGGAAAATTAGGCTTCTTACCGATCCACTCCTTTCAGAAACTTTGGTACCCCTCCATTTTCTCGAAAGGATTGCCCAACTGAACTTGATGACTATTAGATATAATTCCTCTATTTTTTTAGAGATTTAAAGGGATCAGATTTCTTCGTTTTTATCTTTTTAAGCTATATTTGAATTCAAGCTCTCGCTCTAATATGAGATGAAAATGTTGGATGATGAATAGTAAATGATTTTATGTTTACTGTGCAAAAAAATATACATTAAAAAATCAACACGAAACTACTATATTGGAAGTTTAATACTGGCAAATAAAATCATTAATAAATAATTAAAATTACATAATTTCAATATCATGATTTTTATGGTACACCTATCCTGTAACTAGTATGTATAGACACACACTAGCCGCTCTTAGTTTTAGATGGGCTGAAAAATATTTTTTTAAAAAAAATTGTTTTATAATAAGAGGTGAATTTATGAAAATTAAATTATTTTTTAATACTTGATAATGTCATAAAAAATAAATTAAAAGATATTTTTAAATATTTTATCGTGTTTTAGAAAATAAATTGAAAAAATAACTTATTAATATTTTAATTTTTTTATCAAGTTTATTAAAAAAATATTGACCAGATCTAATAAGTAAACAAGCCAAAAAAAAAACAGGTGAAATTAAAAAAAATATAATTTTATAAATTATTTTAAATAAAAAATAAGGATTAAATTTAATAAATAAAAAAATTAATTGAAAAAAATAACAATTAAAAAAAACTAAAAACTAAAATAATATAAAAAACAATTAAAATAAATTTCATTAAGTATGCTGTAAATTATCTATTTTATTATTAACACGTACCAAGTAAATTCGACTCGTATTTTATTCCATTAAAAATGGGATAAATTATGAGAGAAAGCAAATCCTTTTCCAAACATTCGGAAAAGCATGAAATAGCTTAAAGTTAATAAAATAGCCGATTTGAAAAATAAATACGAACTCGGCTGGTCTTGATAAATTGCTGTTACCGATTATTATACTTTGAATTCTGTATATTTTTGCAGCCTGGTTGACAGGTTGATTTGAAAAATCCAGGATGAGAAAGTTTAATCCATGTTAATGAACTGGAATCCAATAAAACTTAATTAACCTCAACCTGCTTTTTTTTTTTTATGACTGTTCTAATTAAAACATAATAGTTAGTGCGTGTTTGGCACCATATTAACTTTTACGATTAAAAGTTTTAAAAAATAAAAATAAAAAATAAAATTTCATTTTAAATTATTATTTAATGAAATAAATTATATGTTTAATTAAAACAGTATTGTTTATAATAAAAAGATTAAAAATATATGTAGTAATTTAAATGTTACAAACTAGAGTGTGTCTGTGTACATGTATATATATGCAATTATTAATACATCATAAATACAATAAAATCTTAATTTTACTGTCTCATTAAATTTATTGTAAGTGAACGAATTGAGCATGGGAGCATGGACCGGATGGCATTAATTGTGAGAAGGAACTCTAAATTACTGCTGTCAACTAATCTTCAGTGAGAATGGAGAGAAGGCATTTCTTCAGTTTTATGGTGGTTTTTACTTGTTTATTTTTTTTCCTGCTGAATTGTGTGGCCCTGTCTGCCTATCACTTTTTAATTTTCAATGGTGGGGATTTTTGTTTTGCATCATGCTCTATTTGTTTTTCATGTTTTAAAAATATATTTTTAAAAAATTTAATATTTTTTAATTTTTCATATTTCAAATTAATATTTATTTTTGATATTTTTAGATTGTTTTAATGCACTAATAGCATAAATAATTTTTTTTAAATAAAAAAATTATTTTAAATAAAAAATACTTTAAAAAATAATAATACCTTTCATTATATGAGAAAAATCCCCTTAATCAATAAAAAATTTATAAATTTTTTAAAAATAACTACGGTTATATTCTCAAACAAACTCTAAAATTCTAAGCACCGCAAGCATTTCATTTTCATGGGATTATCGGCAACGTGACCTTGCTTTATCCTGTAATCTTCCTCCTCTCTACGAAATTAAGTACGTTATTGGTAATATCATATAAATTACTTCTTAAAATAATATTTTTATTATTATTTTAAAAATCTATTTTTAAAAATAATATATAAAAAACATCCTAAAAACATTTTTTAAATTACATTGAACACCAAGTTTCAAACCTGGATAATATTCAAGAATATAACTGCAGTTATTTATTAAAATATTTTTTAATTAAAAATATTTTAAATTATTTTTTAAAATTTATTTTTTACATCAGCACATTAAAATAATATAAAAATACTAAAAAATATTATTTTGAATGAAAAAATAATTTTTTAAAAAATAAAAAAATAAAAAATACCATCAATACATTTTTCATTATTTATATATTTTTTTTTAATCATGCGGAATCAAATGAAAAGATAGTACTCATGAGAATTACTGATTTTGATTGATGTTTGTTGTGTTGGTACAAGTAATGGACATGCCTTCGATCCAAAAAATTGTACTAGAAATTCACCAAGATAATTCGAAGATAAGTGAAGTTTCTTACATTATCCACCTCTTCCGGTTACTTGTATTTTATCATGGTGGATAAAAAAAATCTAATAAATAAATAATAAAAAATAAAAACCAAGATTGATCAATTAGAATAAGTTTCATTAACCTTGGTGGAAATTATCTATTTTATTATTTACATGTACCAGGTAAATTTTACTCAATTAAAATGGGATAGATCGTGACAGAGAGCAAATTCTTTTCCAATTAGTTGGAAAAGCATGAAGTAGCTTGGAGTTGATAAAATAGCCGATTTGAAAAACAAACATGAACTCGATCGGTCGGTCTTGATAAATTGCTGTTACCGATCATTACACTCTGAATTCTATATATTTTGCATGGTTATTAATATTTCCTGATTTTTTAAATTCTAGGATGAAAAGATTTGATTTGAGTTTTCTAATTGAATTGAATAAAATATCAATTTAGATTTATCTTGATTAATTTTTTAGTAAACTCACACAAGTTAGTGCATACTTGATATTATGTTAATTTTTACAGTCATGATTTAACAAAAAATAAATTTAAGAGAATCGTTTTTAATTACTGTTTGACAAATTACGTAGTTAGTTAAAATTATTGTTGAAAGTGTGGTTTATAATAAAATTATTAAAAAACTGCAGTAATTTAAATGATACAAACTATACTATTATACACATGCGATTATTAATACATGCAATAAAGCAACATTAAATTCTTAATTTTATTGTCTTATTAAACAAGATTAGATCTCATTTATCGATTGATGCAGCCCTTTTTATCAAAAAAAAAAAAAACTGGCAACGTATTATTCATGTGTTTTTCCCAGAACATGAAAACTATCTTCTTTATCAAACAGACTCATAATATTTTTTAAAAACATCATTTTCTAATAAAAATAACCGATCAAAATAAACTTAATAATCAAATAATCCAAAAATTTCCCAGTCAATCTTCAAATCAAAACCTGACAACTGTCGTATTTCATTATCATTCGAACAAAAATTTCACATTATAGGGAAAAGACTAAACAAACGTAGAAGTTTCCTCAACAGTCAATATTTGGCTTTAGCTTGACACGCACGCAGACTCCCGATCCATGTACACGCCGCGCAAAATCCCAAGAATAACCCCACGAACTTATGCTAACTCATAAGGCTAGAACCGTCATTACGTAACCTAACCGCCCTTTTTTTTTATTTCCCTCGCGTCCCCTTCAAGCCAGTCTTCGATAAGCAACGGCTACCCTCGAAGAGACCGAGAGGGATGAATTATGAGCAGAGGCTCGCGGCAGCCACAATGATCATCGAATCGAAATCACACGGAGAAAGCGTTTATGCAACTTCGCCTTTTGACGCCACAGAAATTGGCGTCACGGCGACGCTAAAACCTCACCAACTTGAAGGCATCTCGTGGCTTATACAGAGATATCACCTCGGTGTTAATGTTATCCTCGGTAGGATTTTATTTCTTCACTTCTATTTTTTAATCTGATAAAATCTAACTGAAAATCTCAAGAATACAAGAAATCAGGGTTTTCCAGTATTGCTTGGTGTCTGATTTAATATATTCAATTTTGTGAATTTGAAAAGGTGTCTAGGGTTTCACTTTAATTATATGCTGTTTTATTTTTAACGCGCATTAGAGTGACTTTTGAATTGGTATTGTATTTGCAGGAGATGAGGTACATAGCTTGAGGACTTGAATGGTTTCAAGCCTTTATATTGAAGGAAACCTGAAATTGTCTTAAATTTATCTTGATGCCTGATGTTTACTTTTAAACATGTGAAAATCAAGTAATATAGAGATTATTTGTGACCATCATTATTTTTGTCATTCGAGTATGGCCTGGCCTGGCCCTGTAGTTATTCAATGTCCATTTTTTTTTTGAATTTTTCGAAAGTTTACTAGTGCCAGGTCTTAGGGGGGCTGTATTATTTACTCTTAGAATTTTGCAACTGGCTTGGTATTGGATAATTGATTGTTGCATCTCTTATAACTGAATTTACTCCTAACATATTGTAACATCTTGTTGGGTTTGTGAAGTAATTAAATTTACAGCTGAAACCCTGATGGAGTTTTGTCGTTCTCATCACTGACACAATGGTTAAAGAAGTCCTTATTTTTCTCGTTACTTTTAGTAATCTTCACATGCTTCATTATCTAGTCAAGTAGAACAGATGAGTGTGATAATAGCAATGGCAGTGTGATTCTGTTCATTATGTTTTGAATCAAAGATATTTGCTGGCAGATGGGATTAGGGAAGACCTTGCAAGCCATCTCTTTCTTAAGTTATTTGAAAGTTCATCAGAAGTTACCTGGACCATATTGTGAGTTAAGAAAGCCTTTTGTTTGACTTCGAAGACTTTAGGATAACTATTCTGGTAATGACTTTGATTCACAATTTTGCTTGTTATCCAATTATATGCAGTGGTGTTGTGCCCTTTAAGTGTGACAGATGGATGGGTGTCAGAGATAGCCAAATTCACCCCCAAACTGAAAGTCCTTAGGTATGTCGGTGAGAAAGAACACCGGCGCACTTTGCGCAAGACAATACATGAACATGTGAAAGAGATTCCTTCATCATCCAACGTGAGTTTGGAATCTTGTAATGCATATTTACTACCTGGAATGATATAATTTGTTAGTATATCCTGTTCCTTATATTTTTTCATATTTCTGGGTTCTAGTTTGAAGTTCTTTAAAATCTAAATTGATATGTTGGCTGTTTACAGGTATCATTGTTGCCTTTTGATGTGCTACTGACAACATATGACATTGCATTAGTGGATCAAGATTTTTTGTCACAGATTCCATGGCACTACGCTATAGTTGATGAAGCTCAGAGACTTAAAAATCCAAAGAGCGTATGTTCAAGCTATCACACAGTGTCTTCTCGTAAATGTGAACATAAATTCCTATAGTGGTGATGTTTTCAAGCTATTTATGCTACCATGGTGCAATAACAAAAAAAAATATTTATATTATAAATTGCTTTTGTGCCTTTCCTTTTATACTTCTCGAGCTAGACTTGAAGAGTTTTTTTTTTTGTTTAAAAAATTTAATAAGGACAGGTTCTTTATAATGTTCTCATAGACCAGTTCCTCATGCCAAGACGGTTGTTGATGACTGGCACACCCATCCAGAATAATCTCTCTGAACTCTGGGCTCTGATGCATTTTTGTATGCCTTTGGTGTTTGGAACCCTGGATCAGTTCCTTTCCACGTTCAGGGAAGCTGCTGATGCTTCATCAGGTCATTTATCCTTTTACTTGGTCTAAGTGTGTATTTAAGTGTCAACTTTCTCCTGAAACCAGGCTTTGTATTCTTGTAATTTTCTATATCCTCATTTTTTTCCCCTTGATATTGGTATTCTTCTTAGGAGATCACATGGTTTGACGGCCCCTCAATGTATCATAATCTCTCTTCTTATCTTATTGCCCCCCCCCCCCCAATTGTTTCTAAAATATTACAGAAGAGAGGTCATGGATTGAAAGTTCTTCTTGAAAAGTATATAGTATATGTTGCATGCTCAAGTCAGTTTATCAAAAGGTTAGTGACTAATGTAACATCATTCAACTTCTTATCATTGACCCAGATCCGCTAAGGTCCTCTACTTACTGATACACCCAACTCCCAAGTTAATGGTTTTCAAAAGAGAAATTGTTTGAGTTTTGAATCAAAGTGAGATAATATCTGGACTTGTTGTGGGATCATTCCTCTGTGTTTCTGAAAGTTACATTTGTGTATTCTTTCAAGGAACTGTCAATAGTTTATGGCAAAACCTGGCAGCTAAAATCTATATCTGGGATTGGCCTTTGATTCAGAAAAAAAAGCAGAAAATTGATGTGCATTCGTCTGGGTTATTCTCAATTCCTTCTAGGTTTATGAGCTTCAAAATTATTATTTAATTCTTTTTGTCTGCTTCTTCTGTGAATCTTGGGTTGATTCTCTTGAATACAACAAAAGCTGAGGTTTTCCATATTTGCAAGAATGTTAAACCTGTGCTTTTGAACAGATCATGATGCAACAAAGGTCAAGCGGCAATTCAAGACTTTAAAAAGTATATTGAAATCCTTCATGCTTCGAAGAACAAAATCTAGGCTTATAGAGTGTGGAAACCTAGTGCTGCCATCATTGACTGAGATTACTGTGTAAGTTGTCTTACCTTATTAAGACTGAGCATCTGGCGTTTCAAGATGGGAACTCTCCTAAAAAGACTAAAAATTTTATTTGTCTTGATAGGATGGCTCCACTGGTCAGCCTGCAAAAGAAAGTTTATACCTCAATATTGAGGAAGGAGCTTCCAAAACTTCTTGCACTGTCTTCTTCAGCTTCCAATCATCAATCTCTGCAGAATATGGTATACTAGCTTGTCAATCTTTGACTTGAGCATTGTAGCTAACTTGCCATGCCAAACTGCCTTTCTGCTCTAGTTAATTGAAATAGAATGATGTTTTTTCCAACTTGAATATTCTGTTAGTTTCAGCCATTAATTCTGTCTCTTTGATCCAGGTAATACAACTAAGAAAAGCATGCAGCCACCCTTACCTCTTTCATGGTATTGAGCCTGAGCCATATGAAGAGGGTGAACACCTAGTTAAGGTAACCTCTACATCTACTAGTTTTGTGGTATATGAAATGTTAATGAGCACCTGTTTTCATCTCCAAAATTAAAAATTCTAGTCTGAAATGAGTTGTGCGTAGCCATAACTTCAAAAGCAAAGAAACAAACAGGAACAAAAAAACCGTGTTCATGTAAACTTTCTGGTATAGAAGAAGCAAACCTTTATACTGAATATCCAATTTTGATAATGAAAAACTCCTTTTCCCCTGATGTCTCTTTGTAATAATTAACTTGAACTTCATGTAGTCTTGTTATCTTGCAACTGTTTGATATATCAAAAGTAATGAAAATTGGGTTTGAATGATTTGTTTTTTGCCATAACTCTAAAAGCAAACAAAGAATTGCTTAAATTTCTGGTCTGAAACAGGCAGTCCTTTATGCTATATCTCTGATCTCACTAACGTTTCCATAACTCTATACGAAAACTAAGAATTGTTTAAATCTGAAAGAGGCAAGTACTTGTGGTGTATCTATGATTTCACTTTGTTCCCATAACTCTAAAAGCAAACAAAGAATTGCTTAAATTTTCTGCTTTGAAAGATGCAGTCCTTCTGCATGGCATTTCTGATCTCACTATTTGAAACCTACCTGTTGCTGTCCCTGCTGTCCTCTTGATTTTATGATTTCAGCTTCAGGTATCTTTGCTGTCTAATAATTTTGCAATGTGTAATGATTGCTTATTTTGGAGTGGCTGCACATTTATATAGCTTGAAAAACAAAGAATTGAAGAGGCATAAAGGGGGGAAAAAAACCTAAACTTGCTTAAACTTTCTATTCTAAAAGAGGCAAGTTTTGTGCTTCCTCTCTGATTTTGTTAATTCCTTCGGGTCCTGTGCAAACCTCTGATCCCACTAATTGAAATCTGCTGTCATCTCTGTATATCTTATGCAATCATGTTCAGACCAGTGGGAAACTTATAATTTTGGATCAACTACTCGAAAAGCTACATGATTCTGGACATCGTGTGCTTCTCTTTGCTCAAATGACACACACACTTGACATTTTACAGGTACATGTTTGAATTTGTTGCTTGTTTATGCATGTCAGTATATTTTGAACAATTATTAATGACATAATTGGCATGTAATATAGGATTTTCTAGAGCTTCAAAAGTATTCATATGAGCGTCTTGATGGTTCAGTTCGAGCTGAGGAGCGTTTTGCTGCAATAAGAAGTTTTAGTGGACAGTCAGGGACCTCTGGTTCTGAATCTGATCAAAATAGCTCTTTTGTTTTTATGATATCTACAAGAGCTGGAGGAGTTGGCTTGAATCTCGTGGCTGCAGATACGGTGGGTTATCTCTTGAAGTTTTCAGAAATCACCATCTGGCATATGAACTCATTAACCTGCTCCTCAAGTTGAGAGAGAGAGAAAAGATATTGTAAAAAATAAAGGAGAAAAAGAAGCATAAATGGCTCCAACTTTGGTACAATAAATTTCTGACAAGCCCAATAAAGAAAAAAGTTGGCATCACAATAATAACCACACACTTTATCAGCTAAAAGTTGCTGGCAAGGGAAAATGAAAATAAACCTTACAAATGGTGACACCTAAAGTTCCAAAACAAATCAGCAATCTACTTGGAGGCTTTGCCTGCAGTGTTTAAAGATGGATTTTTTCATTGATTCTTCTTGCTTGAGAACATGTTCTCTGTTTTTGGTGGGTGGTCTTTTTTCCCTGTAGAGCTGGTTCAGTGTTTTCTGAGACAAATATGCTATGTGTATGTCACTTATATATGATACATATTCAATTGTGCGCCAGCCATTCTCATATTTGAGATGAATTAATCTGATGCTAATAGCTCATGTTTTTCACTTTCTCTCACTTCTCAGCAATTGCCTGAGTATAAACAGATACAACTTGCAGGACTTGAAGATGTATAGACATTTCTAGACCGACCTTGACAAGGAAAATTTATAAATGCAATTTTCTGAGGCGAAGGGAGAAACTTTGTTCTTTATTTATCCATTTACTTTTCCTCACACGATTTGGCTTTTGGTAACAGTTTAAGCTCCTGTTTGTCATTTTCTGTTAATAACTGTATTTCTTTCATGCTTTATGTTGGAACTGTAAATTTTGTTCTCCATGTAGATGCTTCTTTAATTGGAAAGGTTCTTACTGACTTCTAATGTTCTACATGATTCTAATAGCTAATAAATTCAGTGCTCTATATAAGATTATGAAAGAAGTGAAGATTTTTACAAGACTTGTGGCATCTGCTTCTAATTTAAACAACTTCAATGGAATGGATTGGATATGGTGATATTTATTTCCATCTAAAGAATTTTAAGTATAATATGGAAAACTTGAAAGAGTATGATGGGTTGTCCAAGTAGACTCCATTATTTCTCAAAAAATTGGTTGAAGTTATACATGGTGTTCTGAACATTCATAAACTTTCATTCATTAACAGGTTATATTCTACGAGCAAGATTGGAATCCTCAGGTTGACAAACAGGCTTTGCAGCGAGCACACAGGATTGGTCAAACGAACCATGTCATGTCAATAAACTTAGTTACAAGGCATACTGTGGAGGAGGTGAGGTTTTATAACTCAACCTTTAACGTTTAATAATGTCTTACATATTATCATTTTGAATATAAAATGTGCGAGTGTAGGTTATTATGCAAAGAGCAAAGAGGAAATTGCAGCTTAGCCATGATGTTGTAGGAGATGATTTCATGGAAGAGGACAGAAAAGAAACAGGAGGAATTGAAAATGGTGATTTGCGATCTATCCTATTTGGGTTGCATAGGTTTGATCCTTTGGAGGTCAACAATGAAAAATCAAATGAATTAAATGCCTCAGAAGTGAAAGCTTTGGCACAGAAAGTAATTGCTCTGCGATGTGACCAGATATTGGACAGAGATGATAGAAAGTTTGAGGTCAATCCTATTGGTCAAGAAAAAGGACTTGATTTTGTTAGTGGGGGAGAATCTGCTCTTGCAAGCTATGATCCTGGTCTTGACGAGGCATCATATCTATCATGGGTTGAAAAATTCAAGGAAACATCACAATCAAATGAAAATCTGGTTTTGGATTTGGGAAATAGAAGGAACTTGCCTGATAATAAGTATCTTAATCTTGAGGCTGCAAAGAAAAAGGCAGAGGAGAAAAAGTTGTCAAAATGGGAGGCCCTTGGATACCATTCATTATCTGTTGGGGATCCCATCTACCCTGTAGATGGGGATGCATTGTCAGACTCAGGTTTTGTTCATTTTGTTGTTGGGGATTGTACACATCCAGATAAGCTCTGCTTGTCCGAGCCCAGTGTCATATTCAGGTAATTCCTTGGAGACATACTGAAAATCCATCCAGTCTACTCATTCATTGTTGTGGCATGCAACTTATTGATGATTATGGATACTTTTCGTTAGTTTCTTACTTCTAATTTTGTTTTGAAACTCTTGAAATTGCTTTCTTTGATTTCCTACTCTGATTTGGTATCTGAAACTCTGAGAATTACAAACATCTATTTTTTCCCATCATTATCAGTTACAAGTAAGGTTTTACCACGAAACCAATCCCTTTCTGCTCGTTCTTTTCTACTTGATAGTAATCTTAACATTAGAACTGATCAATTCAAAGCAGCGTGTAGTTGGTGCAATTACAAATGGGACATTGGCTATGGAAGAGTTGTTTTTATGTGGACTTATCCAAACCAAAGAATCAGCTCGCACTCCCTTTGATGGAATTTGAAAATGTGTCATTTGTATTTCCATGGAATTTAATTTCAGTCTGCAGTTAGACATCATCTCATTGATGGTCACAGCTGTTAATATCCTGTTTTGGTATGTTCTAAGTTGAACTCATCCCTCTACTCCACGGGAAAAGAATGCACTAGTTACAAGGGTGTGAATATTGCTTAGTAAGCATCAGTTTTTCTCTTAGCCTGATTCTGGTATTAATTTGGCAGTTGTGTAGATGAGTCTGGACAATGGGGCCATGGAGGAATGTTCGATGCACTGGCCAAACTTTCTTCAAGTATCCCTGCTGCATATCAACGAGCCTCTGAATTTAGGGACCTTCATCTTGGTGATGTCCATCTTGTAAAAATTATTGGTCAGATTTCTTGTTCGCTCTTCCTGCATTTTTACGTTTTGGCCTTTTCCAATAATTAATGGTGGTGCAAAAATTTTAAGTGATGTGCATAAATACGAGGCAGTTTAACCTTCCAGGATCACTGAACATATTCACTACAACATGTATAGTTTTTTTTTCATTTTCATTTTGTTCTCATACTGCCATCCCAATTGCCACCACACTTTCAGGCCTCAGTTCATGTTCCTTACTGGGGTTGATGTTAATTGTGACCGATATTTTTGTTCCTTGCGGACGAATCCTTCTAGAACTAAAAAGTAAAAGAAAAGGTAGTGAGTGTGCAAAAAGCAAATACAAAGGAAGACTAGATCTGCAATTTCAAACATGAAAATGTAGTAGCCTAGCCAGGGAGTGATCTCCATCTCCACTCCCTGTTATAAATACAGTATCCAACCTGTGCTTATGGTAATTAAATTCAATTAATTTTGCTTCTAGCTGTGAGTGGAGTGGTTGAGATTAGCAAATATTTATTAATCATGGAACTGGTAGCTGCTGGCTGAGATGACATATGTATAGTTATTAATCAAATAGGTTACCCTGGTGGCCTCAAAGTTCCTTGCTATGCTTCTTCCTGATGTGCAAAAGATTGCTTCAAATGGATTATTTTTATGACTTCATCCTTGAACTTAATGAATTGAATTTAATTTTGTAGCTCCCTGTGACTGTTTTTCTTTGATGTTCCGATGAATGATCATGAGCAAAACTTTAGCTAGGTTAATGAGATCACTATTTGGTGTAACTTGTTTTCCTTTCAGAAAGTTCTGATGATCTGTCTCACATACTGATGTGAATGGTTTCTATGATAAACCCCGTAACCCCCCCTCCTTATTGATGGATAGTTCTTCGAATAAATTCATTTAACCTGTTTGTTGTTGCACAGAGGATACTGATGGGCAGAACATGGAAGGTGATACTCCACGGTGGGTTGCTTTGGCTGTTGTACAATCTTATAATCCTAGACGCAAAGTGCCTCGTAGTGAGATCTCTATTCCTTACTTGGAGGCTTGCCTGTCCAAGGTGTCTTGTGCTGCAGCTCAAAATTCAGGTATGTTTCTTCTAATGTTTATTTTGATGCTGTTGTATTCCATCGTAATGGCAAACTTTAAAAAGAACAATGAAAATTGAAATAGTTGGTCTGCTCTCTCGCTATGAAGAGTAGATGCTTAGAGATGCATGTGATTTTGTTGTTTGGAATTTATTGTAGTCATCCAACAATGTGAAAATATAGTTAGCAGGCTGGCATGCATCTGTCCATAGAGCAACTTCATAGGCAAAGCACAACCAGGACGAGCATGAGCAGTAGTGAGCAACAATCAACATGATGAGAGAGGCAGTCCTCTTATTCACAAGAACCTTCTTCGTTATCATTAAAAATGATTCAAATTTCAGAATTCTTAGATTGTTCATGTTCCGGGACTGCCTTTGACTGTGTGAACTTAGCTTGTTCTTACTCTTGTTTGTTTCTTTCATATATATTTGAATTATCTGTCATAACCTCCTGACTTTTCCATGTAGCCTCAATCCACATGCCCCGTATTGGTTATCAAGATGGAACAGATCGCTCACAGTGGTATACTGTTGAACGTCTTCTACGAAAATTTGCTTCTGTTTTTGGAATAAAGATCTACGTGTATGACCTCTCTCTCACAGACCTGTACCCCCCCCCCCGGGCTGTTTTTTGTGTTCCAGCAATTTTATGTAATCTGATATCTTTGCAGGTATTATTATCGACGATCATCTTGAGGCTTGTGCTCTGTCCTCTGATACCATGGCCGCTCAGTTGTAGCTCAAAGAACAGAGTAGAAATCGTCATGTTTTTGTATGATTTAGCCTTTTCTGTAAACAGTAAACTTTTTTACAGCTGGGTCATCTGGTGGAAGCAAATGAATTATGGGTTTACTTATGTGTGAACCAAATAGAAGCGAGGCTCAGCTGATGTTTTTGACAGACTGTTCAGTTCCGTTTCCACCCAGCCCTGGTTAGCAGTCATTGAACCCAGGTTAGCATAGACCTCCATCTTAGTTTTGTAGAAAATTTGATTTTTTTGTGCGATCTTGAGTTTATTTGTCTTTCTTTTGACCTGAAGTCATATTTTCGAAGTTGTTCGTTGTGAATAATAGACTGGTTATTATTATATTACTAAATAAAAGGAAATAAAGATTTATATGCCTACAAAGTAGGCAGGAGAAGGGTTAGTACTAAATTTATAATTTTTTTATATACATATAAAAGTATCTTTTTATCAAGTTTTAGATAAAATCTTGTATTTTAAATTAAATATTTATTAATATTCATAGTAAATCATTGGAGATTAGGATAAGAATGGGTTGTTAACTTATTTATAAAAAATAAAACAAAATTTATTCGCAATTTTATGATGCTAGTGCGATTGGTGTGACCTTGTTAATCTCTCTCTCTCTCTCTTTTAAATTTAATTGTTCAATTTCCTAAATAAATTTGTGGCCATCTGTCTCGTTTTCTTTGTGACTTCGTTAATTTCAAGTTTTACATCATTTATTATCTTTTTTTCAAGTGGGTTTTCAAAAGATTCAACAATCTATCAGTATCAAATCCCCCGATCAATGTCCCTCGATTTGTTGAATTGTTTTGGCATTAATTTGAAACACGTTCTAAAAATCAAAGCATGATCTGTTAAACAAGGTAATTTTGTGAGAATAATTCGTTCTTATTCTTCTCAGCGTGAGGAGTCCATGTATATACACAGCTATATCTTCCAGGAAAAGAAACAACCTATTCTAAGGAAAGCTCAATATTCGTAAACTAAATATTTCTATACAAGATTGTCGGTCACTACTAGATTTCTAGGAATAATTGCAGATACTAGAATCAGTCTATAATATATTACACCTCACATACAGCTCATGCAAACACTCCCCCTCAAGTTGGAGCAGCATAGATATCTATCATGCTCAACTTGTTGGTTATACCATGAAACATCCTTCATGCAGCTTTAGTGAGTATTTCGACTAATTGACTTTCAGAATGGACAAATAAAAATTGTATGATCTTGTAATTGAGATTCTCTTTAATGAAATGTCGATCAACTTCAACATGTTTGGTGCGATCGTGTTGTATAGGATTTTGTGCAATCTCAATGGCTGCTTTGTTGTCACAATGAAGAGTCAAGGCCTGTTTATAGTCAATTCCCAAATCCTTTAATACGCCTCTGATCCATAATAGTTCACATATACCATGAGCCATACCACGAAACTCAGCTTCTGCACTCGATCTTGCCATAATTTTTTGTTTCTTGCTCCTCTAGGTTACAAGGTTACCTTCAATAAAAGTAAAGTACCCCGATGTGGATCTTCTATCAGTTTGATCCCCTGCCCAATCAGAGTCTGTGTAACCTTCGATATTTAAACCATTATTGTTTGAGAACAACAGTCCTTTTCCTAGAGCATTCTTTAAGTATCTTAAGATCCGATATACAGCATTCATATGTTCCTCACTTGGCGCATGCATGAACTGGCTTACCACACTCACGACATAAGCTAAATCTGGCCTGGTGTGTGACAAATATATTAATCTTCCAACTAACCTTTAATAACGACCTTTGTCTGTTGGAGTTTGATCTGGAAAGATTCTAAGCTTGTGATTCATCTCTATAGGTGTTTCTGCTGGTTTGCAAGCAAGCATTCCAGTTTCAGTTAAAAGGTCTAGCATATATTTTCGTTGTGAAAGGAAGATTCCACGTTTCGATCTAGCAACCTTAATTCCTAAAAAATATTTGAGTTGTCTGAGATCTTTCATCTCAAATTTAGTAGCCAAATACTCCCGTAATGCTTTCATTTCACATGAGTCATCTCCTGTCACAACCATATCATCCACGTACACAATTAAAGCCGTTACCTTCCCTTCTTTATGTTTGATAAACAAAGTATGATCTGAATTGCTTTGTTTATATCCAAATGCCTTCATTGTAGAAGAGAACCTTCCAAACCAAGCTCTTGATGACTGTTTTAGCCCGTATAATGACTTCTTTAATCTACAGACTTCAGTTCTACATGAGGAACTATAATTAACTCCAGGTGGGAAGTCCATGTAGACTTCTTCCTCTAAATCTCCATTGAGGAACACATTTTTTACGTCAAATTATTGTAGAGGCCAATCTCGATTAGATGCTATGGATATAAGGATGCGAATTGTGTTAATCTTGGCTACTGGTGCAAAAGTTTCTTAATAAGCCAAACCAAACTTTTATGTATATCCTTTTGCAACTAATCTTGCTTTATATCTATCTATACTGCCATCTGCTTTAAGTTTCACCGTGAACACCCATTTGCATCCAATTGTTCTTTTGCCTTCTGGTAACAGGGCAAGTTCCCAAGTGGCATTTTTTTGTAGGGCCTCCATTTCCTCATTCATTGCCTTTGTTCATTTTGGATCAACTAATGCATCCTGCACATTACTAGGAATAGACACAGTAGATAGTTGATTAACAGTAAATGCATACGATCTAGACAATCTATGGGAAGACACATGATGGTTAATTGGGTATTTGATTTTTGCTTTGGGATCAGGTTTATATTGTTTCTTGGAAACTCCCTTGTTTAATCTTTGTGAATACTTGGGAGCAATACATCTATCAGAATCATGTATTTCATTAAACTCATCAATACTGAGATTTAAAGTTACTCGAGGAAGAACATTCTGGGTTGATTCTTCAGGTGATGGTGTAGACGTAGGCAGCTCTGAAGGTATTGATGATTCTGCCATATCGGGTGTATCTGCAAGCATTTCCAGTTGCTCCAACACATCATTATCATTTCCAGGGATACTCTCAAAAACTTCCTGACCAGCTTTCTCAAGCCATGTGTTTACTTCTTCTAACTCTATAAATTCATTTCCTCCCCCACCTTTTTGTAAACCTTTCTCTTCAGTATAAGTCTCCCCTTGAAGAGAAGTGCCAGAAAAATTCCTAGAGTAGTAAGGTTTTGTTTCACGAAACAAGGCATCCAAAGTGACATGAAGTTTTTGGGTTTGAGGATCATAACACTTATATCCTTTTTGAAATTCAGAATATCCAACAAATACACATCGTTTGGCACATGGATCAAGCTTAGTTTGCAAGTTCTTTGGAATGTGAACATAAACAGTATAGCTAAAGACCCGTGGTTCAAGATTTGGAAAGTGAGGAAGGGAAAAAAAGAAGTGCATTTTTTGCTAAGGGGTTTGAAAGTCTATAACACTAGAAGGGGTGTGATCAATGAGATAAGCAGCAGATTTCACAGCCTTTCCCCTATAAAATCGAGGCATATTCATGCCAAAAAGAGAGGCACGAACCACTTCCAGCAATTGTTGATTTTTTTTCTCTGCCAATCCATTTTGCTGCGGAGTATAGGTGCAAGAAATTTGATGACGAATACCAAGATGCCTCAGAAATTTGTCAAAAAATGCATTGACATATTCTGCACCATTGTCAGACTGTAGAACACGTATTTGTGTTTGGTATTGGGTGCTAACCATATTATGAAATTCTTAAAATGCTTGATAGACATCACTCTTGTTGGTAAGCAAAGACTCCCAAGTCATTCTAGCGCATTCATCAATAAAAGTGACAAAGTAACGAGTTTTAGAAATAGAAGGGATTTTTATAGGACCCTAGACATCAGAGTGAATAATTGCAAACGGGATAGAACTTTTATTCAAACTTGGAAAATATGGAATACGATGGCTTTTGGCCAAGTCACAAGTGTCACACTAGAACTTTGAATCATTCATAGTGGAAAAAAAATGTGGTTTTAATTTCCTTAGATAACCAAAAGAGAGGTGTCCTAGTCTCCTGTGCCATAACCATATGGTTTCTTGTGTTGTTTCTTTGCTACTGGTTTGATTTGCCTGCCTGAATTTCATCCCTCCATTTTCTGTCAACTCTAAGTAGTAGAGGTTGCCTCGTCTAACACCATAACCAAGAATCTTCCAAGTTAGAATGTCCTAAAAAACACAAAACAAGGGCCAAAAAGTTACAGTGCAATTGAGGGTGGAGATGATTTGGCCAACGAATAGCAAATTATATTCTAGGGATGGAACAACAAGAACTGTATCTAAAGTGAGAGTATTGGATAAGATGACAAATTCTTCTCCGCTAATGGGAGAGATACTACCATTTGCGGTGGAGATAACAGATTTAGGAGAAGAGAAAAAATATTGTAATTGATTTGAGTCCTTAGTCATATGATCAGATGCACCTATATCAATAATCCAAGTGCTATTCTTAGAAGTTGTAGAGAGTATACAAGCCTTACTAACATCTCCTAGCTAAGCAACATTTGTTGTGGGTGGTGATTGATCTACCTAGTGGGAGGTCACCATAGCTTTTCCTGCAATCTTCTTTCGAGGTTTCTTTGTGAAGTCCCTCCATTCAGGATAACCAATAATTACATAGCATCGTTGTTTAGAATGATCTATTTCACAACAATGAGAACACACAAATCTACTAGATTTACCAGGTGGTTGATTGTTACGAGTCTTTGAAGAGCCCAATGATGGTCTTTGTTTAGTTTGATTAGCCAACATAGCTGAGCTTTCAGAGATGTGACGAGAGCCTCCCATTGTTTGTTTCTGTTAGTGTTCTCTCCTGACATACGCATATGTACTTTCTAGATCAAGTTTTGGGTCTTTTCGTAAGATTTCTCCACGGACATGATCAAATTCTGAATCAAGTCCACTTAGAAAAATATGAAAAATATGAACTCGAAGTTGGACCACCCCTCTAACCATTCCTTCTTGAGAGATAGTCCTGTGATCAATTTTTTAAAAAATAGCAACAAGTTCATTATAGTAAGTTGATAATGGTCGTCTATTTTGCATGGTATGAAAAGACCTCTGATTTAATTTGAAAATACAGGTTTCATCAGATCTAGAAGGTTTTTGATACAACCTCCCGTATGTCCTTAGCTGTGGGGAGACGAATAAAACGCTGCATCAACAATGGACTTATTGAGTCAATAAGCCAACTTTTGACTTTGTAATTTTCAGTAATCCACGTTCCAAGATTTGGGTCTCCAGGTGTTGGTTTCTTCGTTTCTCCAGTGAGATAACCAGCTTTGTTTCGAGCTCCAATATGCATCTCTATTAGTTGAGACCATAATGAGTAGCTGGTCTCGTCCAGTATAATACCAACAGAAAATGCAGAGTTGTCCTGACGGACAATGATCTGTGATGCTAGTGTTGGGATGGATTCGATTGATTCATCTGTAGTGATGGCCATTGGACACACAACAGATTTACGTTGATGATATTCAAACTTCAGAAATAAGAGAACAAAAAAAGAATAAAAACAGTATCAAATTTATTGCTCTGATACCATGTTAAACAGAATAATTTTGTGAGAATAATTCGTTCTTATTCTTCCCAGCGTGAGGAGTCCATATATATACACAGTTATATCTTCCAGGGAAAAGAAACAACCTATTCTAAGGAAAGCTCAATATTCCTAAACTAAATATTTCTATACAAGATTGTCGGTCACTATCAGATTTCTAGGAATAATTGCAGATACTAGAATCAGTCTATAATATATTACACCTCACATACAGCTCATGCAGACATGATCTATCTGTATCAAGTCACTCAATCAATCTCGTCCTGAAGTTTATGGTTGTAAATGAGACACCATAAACTCCTGTTGAAATAGCATAAAAGCAGTATCAGCTAAGTTAACGCCATGATAAACCCTAATTGACAGTGCATGGAATACATAAATCAATTAGACAGCAGCTAATGGAAAGTCAGACAACTCATCTCAGAACAAATTCTCCTAATAGAAATTATCAGTTACGTTTATACCATGATTAAGCTTGTGAAGGGTAAACCTTGGTTCACAAATGCACAGAAAACTGATTGCGAGTCATGTTTTGTTCAGGGGTTAAAAAAAGATGATTAAAATAATTGTCCTAATCTGAACATAAAACTAATGCTGCAGCAATTCAATTGGAAAGATTGGAGACGGCAGAGAACACTAGAATTGCACAAAGCTGCAACTGGACATGGGAATTTCATTCCAACTCAGATATAAGCCACAGGTTCTTCAGAAGGCAACATCAATGCTCTCCAAGGGAACACACAAATGGTTTATTAAATCCCAAATGACAGAGACATCACTACAGAAAACCAGAAACCAAGACCTGAACTTGTACAATCATTCCCAACTACACAAATCTCAATGCCTCCCTATCAATTCTTGGTGCTTTTACCTCCTCTACCTCCAGCATTATTCCCTCCAGCCGCTGCCTGCGCAGCTTTTCTCGCTGCCTTTTCCTGTAAAGCCTTCGCGTCTCTGCACACCCGAATCAAGAAAACATAAATTAAGAACCAAATTTCTTAAAAGATGTTTAGAGGAAAGGAAAAATACATGAAACAAAAACCTTTCGCGGCGTTGTTCAGGTGTTAGTCCGTCATCTTTGGAATTCTTTGTTTTATGGGCTGCCCTGGCTTGAGCCCTTTCACGGTCTCTTTCTCTTTGGTTACCGCGTTCGCTTCAGTTAAAGCCAAACAAAAATTACCACAAAACCAAAGGGGGCATAATTTACAAGACACAACAAGTTTTAAATTATTCGAGATCCCAATTATTATAAAGACAAATACAGAGATAAGAGAAGCACAAAACTGATCGTCAGCAAAGGATATGAGTCATTGTTGATCGGACTGAGTGGGCACTGGTCAATCAGAATTCCTGAAAATTCAGGCAGAAACCCGGGCTTGACTACATTATAGCTAACAAAATAAAACTTGGAAGAAAGGAAGAGAAAAGGGCAGCACCTGCACCTACCGGTCGGAGTCTTAGAGGGAGAGAGCGAGTGATCCACAAAGTTCGCACCTTTTCAAACAAAATTAGCCTCCGTTTCGGACAAGCAGCTGTGGCAACTAGAAAAAGAGTGGCAACTAGATGCTATGGAAGGCTCCAGAAGCTGACCTGTCTGAATACATAAAAAAGTGATGGTATTTTCTAGAATTGAAATAAATAAAAACTATTGGATTTAATTATTACGTGGTATCTGTAGTTTAAAACAAGTTATTTATTGGTCCTTGTAGAATTAAAAATAATTGAATTGTACCTTAATTAGATTGACGATCCTCGATTTAAATATTATGGGATTAGATGAGTATTTTTAAAATGTTTTTTTATTAACATGGACGTTCGGGTCAGTTTACACGCATCACGATTAATTTCACAGTTTACGGAATATCCTGCAAGCCTAATAAACAAGTAAGGCACCGCGGAGATAACAGATATACCCTAAAAAAAAACCAGGAGAGATAAAAAAAATACTTTTCAGCTTTATGGCAACTAAAACTCAAATTAAAATTAAAAAAAAAAAGAAAAGCAGCGCCAACAGAGTTGAGCCACATCCTGCGGAGTGTTTTTTAAAATGTTCTTGAACAATGTAACGACGTCAACGGTATTTGGAGCAAAAAAGATTAAGCTAACGTCTAGAGACTTTGTTGATATTTTCTTTTTATATGAACAATGTATTTACTGTAATACCATCTGTATCAACTTGGTTTTAGGGGCCTTTTTGTCTTTAAACCTCGATTTTTTTGTTACTCTCTCCTCGGACAATTTGGTTTTTCTCAAAATATCATATATATATATATATAATGCATAGTGTAATTACTTGTGTGTCCCCGGGATTTTGAAATTTTCAATCTAGGTGTCTGGGGCCTTTTTGATCTTTTACTCCTATTTTTATTGAATTGTTGTGGTGCTAGGGGTAATTTAATCATTCCAAAATTATAAAATATCTTTTAAAAATTAGCTGGTAGCGAGCAGCAGCATCTGACAGTGATTTAGTATTTTACTCTTGTTTGTTTGTATGTTTTTTTTATATATATATATTCACATGTCATTAAAGGTAATATGATCCTTACCAAAATATAAAATATTAAAATTTTTTTGCTAGCGAGCGGTAGTGGAATTACATTATTCATCACAGCATTGGAAGGGTGTCAATGTTATTTATTTGATGAAACAGCGTGTGTCTATGTCGGGTTAATTATTGGGCTCTGATAATTTTATTTTTCTTTACTGAGATATTATAGTGTCTTTTCATTTATTTTATTTATTTATTAATATTTTATTTATTCATGATCATTTAATTTAAATTTATTTTTATACCAAATCTATTCATCATTCTTTCTTTTTTCCTCCTTTTACTAGATGATTTTTTTTAATTCACTGTATTGCATTTGATCTCAATTTATTTTCACATCAAATCTAATTTTTATTATTCTTATAACTATTTAGTTTTTAATATTTTTTTATTGCACTTATTTTAAATTTTATTTCTTATTATTTTTTTCTTTGAAGACTTTGCTTCCTTTTCAAAGCCTGTGGTTAGTCTCGGTTATCTAACTACAGTTATGAATTTCAAAAATCGATATAGATTGAATTTAAAAAAAAAAAATTATATAAAATTGATTTATTTTTAATTTTATTTTTAAATATTTTTTAAAATTAATTTTTTTGATTTTATTTTTTAGTTTTTATAAAGTTATATAGATAACAGATTAATCTTGACTGACTTAAATATTTTTTTTTAAATAATTTTTTTTATTTTTCACTTAGTGTTTTTATATTAAGTATTTTAATTTAATTTTTTAGATTTATCTTTTATGCAATTAATCTCAACATCATTAATGCAGCCACAGATTTTGAAAGTTAGTAGAAGTTGAATTTAATATTTTTTATGTTATCTTTAAAAATCTATTATTTTTTAATTTAATCTTTAACCATTTATTTTTTTAGAAATTCATTGTTGTGATTTGTTTTTACTTTCATCCCATGTTAATTTTTTGATCAAATATCTTATTTTTTTTAGAAATTAATTAAATATCAATTTATTTAATTAAATGTGTATATAAATATTTCTTTTATAATTAGAAATATTTTTATATAAAAAACCTAATGAAAAAAACTGTGTATTTTTTTTTGTAAAAAAAAAAAACACAGCTAGCGACAAATTGGGTTCATATAACTAATATATTACTAAAAAAGTATAAGGACTCTCTCTCTCCCTCTCTCTCTCTCTCACCCACACAGACATATATATATGATATTTGAAAATCTTCACCCAGATTACATCACTAACGCTACGGCTACTCTCGAAGCCAAACACCCTTGATGATATGAAGCTTTAAGCATTGTTCATGTAGGCTAGAAATAGAAAAGATTCCCAGATCAAGGCATATTAAAATCCCCCAAAAGTACAAACACAAAGAAAAAGTATTTATTTTTTCATCCCCACATGAATTTATGAATACATCACATAAATGAATGCTCCACGCAAGCTTTTCGTTGATGCGTCCACTAAATCTCCATTGCCGTAATCAAATTTAAGGCAAAAGAGTCGGAGTGGAAGGAGCAAAGAGAAGCTCGGGAAATGGACTGCCCTCCATTTAGGGACAGTATTACAAAAAGAGAAGAGGGGGAGGAGGAGGACTTATTCTGTCAAGAAGAAGACTCCTCCTTGTTCATCTAGCTACCCTATCCTGCAGAAAATTCTCCTTCTAATATCCCTGTTTTGAAGCCATACAGAGTGTACAGGGTGCGTTTCATTGGGTACAATATTGTCTGAAAATTCACATATCGGTATCAGATACTGCATTGCAGTGTTGCCAGATGGACTTTGCTGCAACATATACGAGCTGCGCGCGACAATTAAAATTGTCTGTTTTCATGTTTTAAGAGAATTTATTTTTTAAAATTATATTTTTTATGTTTTTTATAATATTTTTTTAAATAATATTTTAATATATTTAAAAAATATCATTTTAAAAAATAACTATACTACAGTACCAAATAAACTCATATAACCGTGAGGAAGCTATCAACATCTTGGGGCTTCAAGAGCATTGAGAAAGAAAAGTTTGTATTTTAGAGCTTATAATCATTTTGATTTTTATTTATACGAGGAACTGTGTAACTGTCTTAAAAAAATATAAATATTTAATGATAAAATAAACTTGTTATCAAAATTAATATAATAAAAAATTAAAATTAAAACAAAAATCTACAACATCAAACCTACGATATCAATATAAATCACATATTAAATGAAATAAATTAACTATATAAAAAAACTTTATCATGTAAATTTAATATTAGGATATTAAAATTATTAAAAAATTATTAATTTAAAATTAGTAAAAAACATTAAAAACACATGTTGGATTTGAATGGACGTAGATTGTTGTGGCATGAACGTATTGTCACCTTCTGACTTTTCAAAGTCAACATTTCTGGACCGTCCGTTGTTTCTGCTGTTGTAGCAGCTGGAAAAGTGATGGCAGCTGCTACTCTGGACTGGACTGTAACAAGGCAAATAAATGGGCCGAATTTTCTTGAAACTAAAACATTTACTGTGGATCTTCCCCCCAGTCCAGCCATTCTTTCTAATGGAACAGACCCACCATTTTTTTTAATCAGAATGTAAGAGCAGGCCCACCATTCTTGTACTGATCTGAGTGTTATGGCTCCGATTTGAAAAGGTGGATGCTAGACATTTGGTTTTCTTGATTCATAATCCGGTCTCGAGTTGGGTTTTATCATTTGAAAAAAAAAAAAAACCTTGCAAATTACCAAAAATCGTAATAAAACGAAACCAGCACTTTCCCAGCTTCCGCTCTACAGATACGAGAAGGCCTTCGAAGCCATCATCTACTGCATAACAAATAATTCCCCATGACCCCCATTGCCAATTCTCGGACGCGGGCACTCTTTGGAAGACAATTCTTCTTCAACGTCAACTCTCAAGTGCAAGCACCACTCCTCTTAGTTCTCAGGTAACTCAAAATTTCCCACTTCATGCCTCTCCTTTCTTTCTATGTTTTCTTAATCTTAACTGAAAAAAAGAATCTGTCTTTTTACTCAATTCCAGGCACTACTCATCTTCCAATGGAGAACAACTGGACGCTGATAATGTTAATGAGCCAAGAAAATCCTCAAACAAATCCAAGACAGCTAAATCAATGGCAAGACTCATCAACTCAAAACCCTGGTCAACTGAACTTGAATCTTCTCTTTTTTCTCTTTCTCCTTCAATTTCTAAAACCACTTTCTTTCAAGTTCTTCGCTTTATTGCTTCCCCATCAAAAGCTTTTGAATTTTTCAACTGGGCTTCAAGAAACGGGTTCACTCATGATAGCCGATCGTATTTTATGATGCTAGAAATCTTGGGTCGTAATGGAAATCTCAATATTGCTCGTAATTTTTTGTTTTCTATTGAGAGAAGGTCCAATGGGAATGTTAAGATTGAAGATAGGTTTTGTAACACTTTGTTGAGGAGTTATGGTAATGCTGGGTTGTTTAATGAAGCTATAAAGCTTTTTAGTTTAATGAAGTCAAGCGGGGTGTCACCATCTGTCATTACATTTAATAGTCTTTTGTTAATCTTGCTTAAAAGAGGAAGGACTAACATGGCACATAGTGTGTTTGATGAAATGTGTGGGACTTATGGGGTTACGCCGGATACATATACTTTTAATATCTTGATTAGAGGCTTTTGTAAGAATTCGATGGTTGATGAAGGGTTTAGGTTTTTCAAGGAAATGTCAAGGTTTAATTGTGAGCCTGATGTGGTTACTTACAATACACTTGTTGATGGGTTGTGTAGGGCGGGGAAGGTCAGGATTGCACATAATGTGGTTAAAGGGATGGTTAAGAAAATGAAGGATTTGAGTCCTGATGTTGTTACTTATACTACTTTGGTTAGAGGGTATTGTATGAAACAAGAGATTGACGAGGCTCTGGTTGTTTTTGAAGAGATGGTTAGTAGAGGGTTAAAACCTAATGATATTACCTACAACACCCTTATAAAGGGTCTTTGCGAAGTGCAGAAGTTTGATAAGATCAAAGAGATTTTGGGGGGAGCTGTGGGGGGTAGAGGGTTTGTTCCGGATACTTGTACATATAACACTTTGATGAATTCACAGTGTGATGCAGGGAATTTCGATGAGGCTCTGAAGATGTTTAAGAAGATGAAGGAGTTGAAAGTCCAACCGGACTCAGCTACATATAGTGTTTTGATCAGGAATTTGTGTCAAAGGGGGGATTTTGAGAGGGCAGAGCAATTGTTCGACGAGCTATCTGATGAGGATATTTTGTTACGTGATGATGGCTGTACTCCTCTTGTTGCGGCTTACAATCCAATTTTTGATTTTTTATGTAAAAATGGTAAGACTAGCAAGGCTGAGAGAGTGTTCAGGCAGCTAATGAAAAAGGGAACACAAGATCCTCCTTCATACAAGACCTTGATCCTTGGGCACTGTAAGGAAGGTACTTTTGAGGCTGGGTATAAGCTCCTGCTCTATATGTTGAGAAGAGATTATGTGCCTGACTTTGAAACCTACGTGCTGTTGATTAACGGTTTCTTGCAGAAAGGTGAGCCAATTCTGGCCTACAAGACCCTGGAGAGGATGCTAAAAAGTTCCTATCTACCTAAAACTTCTGTTTTCCATTCTATACTTTCAGAACTTCTGAAACATGATTTTGCCCGTGAATCAGCTAGCTTTGTTGTATTGATGATAGACAGAAAAATTAGACAAAATATCAATCTCTCAACACATACCATGAGGTTGCTCTTTGGTAGTGGACTGCGAAATAAAGCATTCCAGATTGTTGAATTACTTTATGATAATGGATATGTGGTTGACATGGAAGAATTGATTGGTTTCATTTGCCAGAATGGGAAGTTACTAGACGCACAGAAGATGTTGTCATTTTGTTTGGAGAAGGGTCACAATGTGGACATTAACGTGTGCAATGTAGTTATTGAAGGACTGTGTAAAATGAAAAGACCTTTAGAAGCATTTGGGTTGTACTACAAGCTAGTGGAGAAAAGTAGTCATCAGCAGTTGAGCTGCCTAGAAGGTTTGAGAACTGCCTTGGAGGCTGGGGGAAGATCAGAGGAAGCAAAATTTGTATCAAAGAGGATGCCCGATGAGGGGCAGCTGGCAGATCTCTGAAAATTAGATCTGGCAGCAATCTCAAGGTGTGATAGCACTGTTCAAGTGAGCAAACTTTACTTCTCTGAAGTCTCTTTGAAGTGGTTTGACTTATTTTGCGGGTTAGCACCCTATACGAGCATTTCAACAGGGCACAAACACTTTGACCATGCATATCCTTCTCACTTCTGGTCTCATATAACTAGGCCATTGCTGAGTTCAGTCACTGGACAGTAATGCTACATTCTGTTCAAGCTTTCAGCTTGTTTTACCCTTTGAATAAGTTTGAGATGATTGAACCTTTAAAGTGTATATGGACCACGGAACTCTAGCATTAGCGCGCTACTTCACAGCTGAGCAGCAGAACCAGCTGAGCAGCACCCAATGTCTTTCAACTGAACCTGTTCACATGGTCAGGTAATCAACCAGGGCGTTTCCTTTCTGTCTGTACTTCATTATATTATCACTTTCTTTCTCAAATTAAGCTCGATGCAGCGACATTTCAACTCATTTATTGGTGTGCAGAGGGCTGTCTTGATGGAGCATGGACATGATTCTTCTGAATTCCTGGCTTTGGCTCATGTAAAATTGTTTGAGCCTGAACATAAAATCTCTCTGCGTCAAGCTGTTGCTCTCATCTGCACAATAATTTAATTTTCATAATTAGACCGCGTTTCATTTTCAGATGAAGATTTTAATTTTTCCTGTCATCTTTCAAAATGTAATATTTGTTGTTTATTGTTGCGAAAGAATCGTTATAATTTATTTATTAATTTAAGTGAGATTTTAAAATATAATTTTATATTATTCTCTAATATATTTTTTTCAAGTAAAAATTTTCTGAATTTAAAACTTATATATATCTATATTAACTATATTATTAAAATTTTGATATTATGTTAAATAATTATTTGAATTTAATGGTTTAACTTTCTAAGCAAGATTGAAAGATATAACTTTATACTACTTTCAAACATAATCTCGCTCTTGCATGTGTAATCTTGTTTCTCATGTTCAGTAGGCAACGGAACAGTGTTTAATGATGTTAATGGCATGGTGCTATTTTTGTCAAACGGGAAGATCTTATTATTATTTACTTTTGCTGATGACTACGGTTCTTCGAATTTTTTAGGGTTGTAATAATAGAACTTTTTGGGTTGAAATAATAGTTGTAGGTAAAAGTATTTTTTATTTAAAAATATATTAAAATAATTTTTTTAAAAATTAATATATCAAAACAATCTAAAAATATATATAAAAATAGTATTTTTAATAAAAAAAATTAAAATTTGAAAAATACAATTTCAACCACATTTCAAATAAGCTTAATGATATATTCACTCATTTTGCGTTTGTCATGCACCATGCAAGGGAGAAAAATAAAAAATCTTATATGTATCTGCTAGCTGCTGCTTGGTGTGAGTATGCAGTTTTATTAGCACCCAAGCTTTGCCAACATATTTTTCTACTTTTATGTAGAGAAAGAAGGTAAGTTTGAATTCGGTTAAAAAACAACTCTTTAAGAAAAGAAGGAACCAATTGTCACCCCCTGCAAGCCTTCTAGCTTCCAACCAAAAAAAAACCCAGAAACATTACCAGAATTTTATTAAAGTAGACTTTCTTAATTTTTCATGCTTCTTATCCTTGACACCAACCTTTCTCCAAGGTCAAGTTTAGCTCTCGTTTATATTTCCCTGCTTTGTGATGCTTCATCCATTCAATTCTCCTTGTACCAAACTATCTGCTACCTAAACCTGTTGAAGATGTCCAAAACGATTGGCAACGGGGCTTCAAAGCACTATGCCACACTCAGAGCTGGGCGCGCACCCACTCCAGGCAAGGCAACAATACTTGCAACAGGCAAGGCCTTCCCCAGCCAACTAGTTCCTCAGGAATGCTTGGTGGAGGGTTATATGCGTGACACCAAATGCGATGATGCTTCCATTAAGGAGAAACTGGAGCGACTTTGTAATTCAAATTCCTCCTATTAATACTCTTTTATTCCATTATATGGCAGGTTTCTCTAACTTTGAATTCCATTATCTTTGGCTAGGTAAAACCACTACTGTGAAGACAAGATACACGGTCATGTCCAAGGAGATACTAGAAAAATACCCGGAACTTGCAACAGAGGGCTCTCCGACGATCAAGCAAAGACTCGAAATAGCAAATCCGGCAGTTGTTGAGATGGCACTGAAAGCAAGCATTGCTTGCATCAATGAATGGGGTGGGTCGGTAAAAGATATCACCCATGTTGTCTATGTTTCTTCCAGTGAGATACGCTTACCGGGTGGTGATCTATACCTTGCCAGTCAGCTTGGACTAAGGAATGACGTTGGCCGAGTAATGCTTTACTTCCTGGGCTGTTATGGAGGCGTCACTGGACTTAGAGTTGCCAAGGACATAGCTGAAAACAACCCAGGAAGCCGTATCTTATTAACTACTTCTGAGACAACGATTCTTGGTTTTCGCCCTCCAAACAAGGCACGCCCTTACGACCTTGTGGGGGCCGCACTCTTTGGTGATGGAGCTGCAGCGGTGATTATCGGAGCTGACCCTGTAATAGGTAAAGAGTCTCCTTTCATGGAGCTGAGCTATGCTGTTCAACAATTCTTGCCAGGTACACAGAATGTGATCGATGGACGCCTTTCTGAAGAGGGCATAAACTTCAACCTTGGGAGGGATCTTCCTCAGAAAATTGAAGAAAACATTGAGGAGTTTTGCAGGAAGCTTATGTCAAAGGCTGGTCTAACTGAGTTCAATGATTTGTTCTGGGCAGTCCATCCTGGTGGCCCGGCAATACTTAACAGGCTAGAGAGCAATCTCAAATTAAACACAGAGAAGCTGGAATGCAGCAGGAGGGCTCTAATCAACTACGGGAATGTCAGCAGTAATACCATAGTCTATGTTTTGGAATATATGAAGGAAGAGTTGAAGGGAGGAGGAGGGGAAGAATGGGGACTTGCATTAGCTTTTGGACCAGGCATTACTTTTGAAGGCATCCTTCTTCGTAGCCTATAATTAAATCCTGCAGCTACATATATGCATTTGGTTTTTATTTTTCATAATGAAGCTACTCATGTTATGCTGTTTCTGATGTGGTAACTCAAAAGAAATGAAATCTAAGAAATTTCCACAGAACTGAACTTTTTAACTGTCTTTCCATTGCAATTTATCATTACAACCTGTGCTTAGAAATATTAATGCTTATGTAGATCTTTTCTAAAGCGGAAGCCAGCTATTGCAGGGCAATAATGTTGGTGTGTGTCTATATATATATATTGCTTCCTGACTACAGTTTCTTCCTTTACCTTGAAACAGTTTCTTCCTTTTACCTTGAATGGATTGAACGTCAGAAATGTTAACAGGCCGCATTTACCTTGATAGAATAGGTCTGCCATTGGATGGCGTAACACTTGTTAATTGTTCTTTTGGTGTTTCGGGTTGAGAATGGGTTTTTAAATGAAAAAAACTTGTTTTTCTTGAACATTATAATGGTTGAATTTTGGATTTTTCAAATAATGTGTCATTTGCTAATGCAGATGATAAATTCTTTTTTTTTTTTAATATATACTTGTAGACTCATGCACGAGCCATTATTTTTTTTTTATTTTTTTTTTACGTGTGATGTCCAGGCCAGCTTACGCGCACCACGACTAATCCACACGGCTCACTGAACATCCTGCAAGCCCAGTAAACAGGTAAGGCACCGCGGGGGTGACAGGTGTGCATGGTGAGATTCGAACCCCTGATGCAGAGGAAGGGGACAAGCCCCTTCCACCGCTAGGCTAGAACCTAACTTGCTGGGCCTAATTTATTAGCTCTAGTAGTCACCTACCCTGATTTTTTTTTTCAGTTTTTTTTTTAAAATAACGCTAACTTATGATGTCCCCAATTTGTGTTAATAATGTTAATAGAGAAACTATTTGACCCATCAAATTATCTGTCAGCCCTGAATCAAAAACTACCCTGCTCGATTTACTATTGAGATGGGATGGGATCCAATTCCGTGATCAATTCGAAAAGGATAAAGTCGGTGGCAATGCACTGCATAAAAGAAGCACGTAACAAACCCTATCATATCATATTATTTGCCAGCCCTGAATCAAAAACACCTACCATTCTCTCACTAATCTTCTTTGTTTTGAGAGCAATCTGTTTATATTCACAATGGCAAGGAGAAAGTCAAGATCAAACAACCGTCCTGTGAAGAAGCCAAAGCTAAAGCTTTGATACAGTCTTTCGTTGCCCATTCTGCCAACTTGAAAACACTGTTGGGTGCTCCTTCGACAAGGATCTGAACATTGGCGAAATCTCATGCTCCATATGTCATGCTGGCTACGAGACCAATCTCACTCCATTGACCGAGCCTATAGACATATACTGTGAGTGGATCGATGAATGCGAGCGGGTTAACCAGAAATCGTAGCCATATCTTTTTTGTTTTTTCAGTTTTTCTGAGGAAGTAAGTAGTATTAGTGTTTTATGTAAGGAAGTTTAACAAGCAATCGAACGTTTGCAATGTTTCTTTTCTTCGTTTTCAAGTTAGTGTTCTTATCATGGTAGACTCTGAACTTGGAGATCATCCAAAAAAAAGTAAGTTTTATTATATCATCAAATCAACTGAAGATTCATGTGGTCATTGATTTTTATTAAAATAGCATTGTCTCATACGTTCATTTTTAACCTGGCATTAATTATTTCACTAATCAAGTTTTTAAAAACTCGAGTTTTATTAAAGAAATGTTCTGTTTAATTTAACTAAAAACTTGATTCAATCAAGTTTTCAGACCTGAGTCTTTTCAATCTAGTTTCTCATATTAACCGACTGAATTTAACAGTTATTGTTATCAAGTGATTACGGTTCCTTCTGGAAAATATTGACTTCTAGGGCATAAAAATAACCTAACCCTAGTTTATAATCATGCTTCCTTGTTGGGCCATTCAGAGGCCCAAACTGAAATTACCCTTGTAATAATTAAACATCCCTCGATCAGCATAAACGAAACTGCCGTGTAAGATTCCAAGTAATCCAGGCCCAGATCTATAAATACAGGTCCCGCGCGATCATCGAACACTAGATCCTACGTATTTACTGTCACCCCCTCATCTACTTTGCCATTGGATTTTGGATTCCTTGCGTTTATTCGAAGAAATCTAACCAACAACAGAAAGCACGCTTCACTTTCTTCCAATTCCAAGTAATATCCCCAACAAATAATAAATTCTCCTGATAGGTAATTCAATTAATCAATGTTAATCACAGCTGTCATTATCTTGAACTATTTCTCTTTCAATTTCGCTAATTTTTGAAAGATCCTGATGGAGGAGGAACCAGGAAACCCTAGAAGAAGTAGTGAAGAATCAACCACGCCTTTCTTGGTAATTCATTTTTTATCTTTTTTTAATATGTGGAGTATTTTATTGATTTTTCTTTTTGGTTTTTTCAGTCACTGAATGATGGGCTAATTCCGCAGTTATTCACATCAGTGCCATCCTTAAATGAAGCTGCCTCTTATCTAGTTCAATCTACTTCGTTGTTTACCCGCTGCTTCTCTGATTATTCTGGTATATTAATTTTCAATTATAATACTTGTTTGTTTTAAATACGCGAATTAGGATATTGATAAATGATGATTCTTTTGTTATTATATATAATTTGTCAATACACAGTTCTTTTATGTGTTTCTTGGTTGGGAAATACTTACATTTTTAGCAATATAAAAATAGTGAAGTGGAGTTCGCACTTGCCTATTTATTGCAGCCTTTGGAATCTGTTCTGGACCTCTTGTATCCTTATTTTCTTAAGGGAACGCATATATTTTTCTTAGGCTTCTTACTCATTGAGGTAAATGCTGGTTTTTTTTTTTTTTTTAATCTTTGAAATGAGATTCTAGTTGTTACACTTCCCTGTCCATGCATGCTTCTCGTTCAAGGAAAAATGGCATGATTACCATACTCTTAGGTTTCACCATTTCCTCATGTTTCTTGTTGTTTTAATTTTAAAATGTAGACTCGGTTGAGGGGGTAAAGTCAGTATCATCACATCTTTTTATCACTGTTCGTGACTGGTTTTTAAATCTTTACCTCCTGTACATTTACTTAAATAGCACTACCGATCCAAATCAGCAAATATTGTCCTTCCAAAGACAGTGCCTTTCTGCGATGCCACTATTTGCCATTTATGCATATAATTTCCAGACCTCTTGTCCATTAAGAGGCCATTTCTCAATTATGATCACACCAAAGTGGGTCTTGGGAGAAAAATTACCGAGACCCTACCTTTTTTGCTTTTTTCCATGAAAATCTGTTCTGAAAATTCGAACATGCTTCCTTAAGCTTGTAAGCTTAAGAATTTTACCATTATGTGATGCAATGGGCCATGGTTTATGTTGCTAAAAAGAATTATTGGATGTGTCACAGTGGAATATCCTTCTTCTGGGGTTTCTGTCACACATGAGCAGGAGCTGACAACGTTTTCTTCCACACAAAATGGGGCCTCTCTGGATAGTGATCAACCATCTTCAAGTGGAAGTCATTCTGCCACCGATACCCCTCCTATCCATGCTGGAGTAACAATAAACTCTTCTGAAGGACCATCTCAAAATACTAGTGCACTTGTACAATCAAATAACAGTGGTCAAAGCGGACTTTCAATGTTTCAAGGGTATTGGGCTTCTTCTTTCTTACTTTTGCTTCAGTATTTCTTACAGGATAATTTTGCCTGATACAGTATTTTACATGATAAATGGATTGCAAAATGTACAGGATGTACATAGTGAGCTAGTCATTTAGTATATGTCACTCCTTCTGTCTCACAACGAATGATCATCTTTCCATTTTGGTCAGCCCCATATATTTATCTATTATTAAAAGTGCAACTGCCGATTCTTTCATGTTCCTTATCTGCAGTTCATTAAAGAGTGTTAATTATTCTATCTTTTGAAGAGTATTCATGGAAGTGTAATTCCAGAAAGTTAATACTTAAATAAATGAGGCAGGACAATATTTATTAGCCATTCTTAACATGTATGCATAGGCAAAGCAGACAACGTAAAATTTTGTTTCATATTGTGGGATAGAGTTGGGGTAGATCCTAGGATTAAAAGCACAGGTTTCTGGTTTGATAATGAGATGTTTTCAGTTTCTTGATAGTTTGCTTTGCTATCATTTGCAATTACATAAACGACAGTGGTTCTTTGTATTTCCTTGCTGACAGAAAATTGTTTATCTCATTTATCAAGATTGAGTTTTACTTTTACCCATGTATCAGGAACTAGAAATGAGTGAAACCATTTTTCTCTCCATTTCTTGTGATTTTGTCAAGATGTGGGAACAGTATTTGAAGTTTCCCAATCTGTTTTATGTGCCTTTGATGTGTGGATTGGTTTAGCATATAATTAGGTTTTTTACCTGTCCTTTAGAATCATGTGATGATTGCTTGTAGGCTTATTGAGCGTGCACGGAGGACTGTTCGTGGATCTGCAGACGATATAGGTTGGCTGGAACGTGCTTCAGGTATGCCTTCAGTTGAAGATGGAACTGGAAGGTTTATGGAAATTCTTGACAACATAAGGTACATAAAGCTTCCTTGGATCCTTAAGACGTCGAACATGGTCATTTAGTTGGTGATTGAGATCTTTTCTCTTTTTACCAGGCATGGTCTACACAAGTTGCCAAATTCGATAGTTTATCTGTTGGTGCCAGGTAGCAATTTCTATGTAGAATAATGCCAGTGTGTAGCTCTATGAATAAAATATTTAGTCATTGGGTAATCATCACTTAGCATATTGCTTGTTTAATTGAGCATCTTGCATCTTTAAAGTGTTCTAGACTTGATCTCAATGACGTGATCGTGTGCAATTGTGCTTGTCATATCAGCAAGACCATGTTTAAGTTTTTTGCTTTTCTTCCTGAAGTCCTCTTGAACCATATGAGATTATATTCATACAAGTTCTAGTCACCTTTTAGGTAGGCCATAGGAGTTAGGGTCAAGGTCTTGAATGGGCACCGTAACTTTTATCCAGCATTGGTGTGTCAAAAGGCATTGAATATCACAAACTATATGGTAATATGACACAGATTGGTTAGTCATTTTTTGGCAAGATTTTCAAGATGAATTCTCAGACTCTGGCAATATAATGATAAATTGATCATCTAGGCAAGCTTTTGCGCGGAATTTGACTTCAACATATGCCCTGTCAAATTGTGATGCCAAAAACCACTCAATTGGATAGAAAGACAGCCTCAATGGCCTAATTTCATTATCATGCAATGTAACACTATTGGAGGAGTTGATATGATAATCTCTTTTCAAAGGCTTAGGTTATTATTGAATTTTTATATGAAATCTCACCTGACAAATTAAAAGCCAGATTCAGAGGGTATGGTTTGAATTTTTTTTTTCTATTTTGTATCCCGGAATCAATGTTTTGTGCAATTTTGCTGGTTAACTTGTCAGGTCTTTTCAGTAATCATGGACCGCTTTATTTTGTTTCTACAAAAACAAGTTTCTCAAAGATGGGTCTGGCTTGTCACATTGCCAAGATTCATAGTGAGGTACTTATTGGGTCGTTCTTCCTTACGTGATCATGCTGTACATATTCTATACTGAGCTTGTACAATGGCTAACCAGGCTTCAGTTGAGAAAAATGCCAGAGAGATTAAAGAATATATTGAGGAAATTTACTGGGGTTCACAGAAACGCGTCATGCTTCTTGGACATAGCAAAGGGGGAGTAGATGCTGCGGCTGCTTTGTCATTGTATTGGTCAGATTTGAAAGACAAGGTTGTCGGATTAGCATTAGCGCAGAGTCCATATGGTGGTAGTCCGATAGCTTCGGATATTTTACGTGAAGGACAGCTTGGAGATTATGTAAATATACGGAGACTTATGGAGATTATAATCTGTAAAGTGATTAAGGTACTCGGTATTTCCTCCTCCTTTTTTTTTTCATTCAATATGACTACACATGCAACTGCGTGGACACATAAAGTAAGGTGACATGCACCCACTCACACACACACATATATGTGTTTTTTTTACCTTTTTAAATGAAGTTGTTTAGAAGTACTTGATTGCAATACTCAATCTATTGGCATTTATTCCTTCTTTGTGGTGGCCATCAAAATGTAAATAAGATATTAGTTAATGGGTTGTTAAGCATTATAATTGTTAGAAAGCAAACAATGTAATTAGATAGAATGCCATCTTTTGATAGATTGAGTTGAGAAAGGATCATCATAGGACTATAACTGTAAGCCAATTCTGGAAATCTAGTTGTACCTACTGCATAATTGCTGATGAAGACAAGTTGACACAGTTATTGCACCGGGAAAAGAGAACCAAACAAGATATGAATTTGTTGATAAAGGCCTTGTGCTGTGTTAAACAGCTATCTATTCCAGTCTAAACTGGTATCAATACCAAGAGAGGGCCAAACAAGATTTGAATGGAAAGTTGAAAAGACATAGCATGCTGCTGTGGATAATGCATGCAGAGAAGATCTAGCCGAGTCAAGTTAGTCGGGGCATGGCATGATATGTTTATTGAGCTGGAGTTAGATTTCATTTTGTTTCTAAAATAAGTCTGCTTTCAATATTTTTCTAAATAAATTATGTTTCAATGGTCAAGTTTATTTTCATCTCTAGGAAATCGTTTAATTGTCTTGTGCTAATTCTTGTGTTATACACAAACCTTGTAGGGTGACATGCAAGCTTTAGAAGACTTGACTTATGAGAGGAGGAAGGAATTCTTGAGGAAACACCAATTGCCAAGCGAGCTTCCTGTTGTATCTTTTCATACTGAAGCAGGCATTACACCTGCTGTTCTAGCCACACTGTCTCATGTTGCTCATGCAGAGTTGCCCTTGATGGCACCTCTATCTGCTGGTGAATCACCAAGACTCCCAGTGGTAATACCCCTTGGTGCTGCAATGGCCGCGTGTGCCCAACTACTTCAAATCAGGTATGGAGAGAAGAGTGACGGGCTTGTCACATGCCGGGATGCAGAAGTCCCTGGATCCACAGTAGTGCGACCCAAATGTAAACTGGATCATGCTTGGATGGTCTATTCATCTCTGAACGGCGACCCTTCTGATTGGGATGCTTCTCAAGTGTGTGAAGCTCTGTTAACATTGCTTTTGGAAGTCGGTCAAAGGAAGAGACATGAATTTGCAATGAAAGATGAATGAGCCCAGTGCGATCTTGCTTTTCGCCTCCTCCTTGTGCTTCTGTTGTACTTGATAATTTGCTCATTTGGGTATATAGAATCTGAACTCCTTTCCCCACGGCCCAGCCCCCACACACACCCCAACTCGGTTTATTAGGGTAAGATATCTGGGTTAGTTTGCATGCCTCTAGACAAGATGCACCCTCCTGCTTTGGTGGAATGAAGGCCATCAACAACCGAGTCTAGCAAGTGTCCTTGTAACAACTAGGAAACTCGCTCTTCGACGACTTGAAACTGATGAACCTCGAGAGCTGGAGCTGGATTAGTTGAGCCGGCTCTCGTTGAGTCGCACGCAAATTATATTCACGGTGACGATACGTTTGTTTCGCATCGAAGTAGAACTGTTTTTTTTTGGTTTCGGGGAAGGAGAGGGGCTGCTGTAGGGTATCCCTCCATCTGGTAACAATACATTTTATCTAAGATACACGTTTAAGGTCGCCTCGTGAATGTGAGCGTGTGTGCATGCATGCTCGATGGATCTATCAATTAAACAAAATAAGCTAACTTAGAAATCTATTAATTAATTTGGTTTAAATTAATTTTGTGCCTTAAACAATCAATGTGAAACAAAAACTGAAAGAAGCTCAACATTCCGAGGTCTCAAGATACCCGAGCCTCAAAATGCCTTTCCCCTTTCCACCAATCATATTCCAGCATCCGCTTTAAGCTAAACCCGTTACTTGCGTAGAGTGTCTGCATTAAATTTCAATCAATCCAGAATAACTCACTTAAATTGAAAAAAAAGAAAAAACTTCTCATCGGAAAGTAGAAAGAGTGAAATAAGTGATGATGTTAATAAAAATTAAATTAAATAAAAATGATAATGATAAATCATTGCTATTGAAGGGTAAAAATTAGAAAGCAAGCCCGCATTTCAACGAAGTTTTTTTTTATTTACTATTTTTGATATTAAAAATAAATTTTAAAATATAAAGTGTATTATTTTAATATATTTTTAAATAAAATAATAATTTAAAAAATAATTAATATCACTTTCCAGACAATCATGTTGCTTCTCTCACCTCGTCGTGACACTAGCGGGCCACAGATTCCTAGCTGTAGCATTTAATTCCCACAATTACCCTTCTAGGAGTCACGGAATTTCACGCTCTCTCTTTATGCTAAAATATCAGTCACAACAAACAAACAAACTACCGTCTCGTCTCCCTCTCGCTCCCGAGCAGAGACCGAAGAGGAAATGAAAAATAAAGAAAAATAAAAAGATTTAAACTTCTTTTGTTCTTTTAATATAGGTTTGAGAAAGGAAATCAAATTTCACAGTAAGTTGTAGACTCTTTGATTAGGGTTAGGTTTAGGGTTAGGGTTTTTTTGGTGAAAAGAAAACCAAACAGCTTGTTTGGCGGTTCTGAATTAGGGTTTCGAGAAATTTAATTGTTAAATTTAGTGTTTGATACGTTTTGAATTAGGATTTATTGAAATTTGTGTGTGCGCTAATGTGAGTGAAGTTGCTGGGGGAGGGAGTTTTGTTTTGTTGTTGCAATTTTTTTTCAATGGGGAGTACAGGTGAGCCAGACAGAAAACGGCGTCACTTCAGCTCTATATCATCACCAACAGCTGCTATGGCTAAAAAGCAGCCGTTATCGCATCTGTCCGAGGACAAAAAGGTTTGAACTTTTTCGCAATTTGACTGCTTCTCCTTTTCTTTTAATGGTTTTGAGGAATCTTGTGCGGGTTCTGTTTTATGTTATGAATCTGATGGTCTTGATGCTCTGGGTTTATCGGGTTATGAGTAAAAAAAATCATATACTTGGAGGGTTATGGGCTGCATCACTTGGATAATTATGTGTGTTTGATTTGTTAAATCAGATGATGGTGATTAAATGAGAGTTTTGCAGGGATGTGTTCAAATGAGGTCGGATTGTTTTATCTGCTTGAATGTTCTACTCTTATAGCCTACGACTTATTAAGCTAACGATCTTCAATAAATATTCATACATTGAATTTTTGCAATGCTTAACTTGTCTACAATTTGTCTCTTGTAATTTAGTCATCTATCATTGTAACTCAATGAATGGATATCTAAGTCCAATGAGGTTGGTGCCTGTCTATCTCTAAAATCAATTTTTCATGGTCAAAAATACATTTCCAGGCAATGTGTTCTCTCTCTTTGCTTGTGAATCATTTATTTGTGTAATTCTCTAGCTCTGGGGCTTGATGGCTGCAGCAGTTTAGCTGCTATTTTAGATTTTCCAATACTGGGTACCTTGGCTTTTTAGAAGCTTTATATGTTACTGCACTCAGTAATTTCTATATCTACTAGTACCAGTGTATAATGGGTAACTTGGCTTTTTAGAACCTTTATATGGCACTGCACCCAGCAATTTCTATATCTAAAAGTACCAGTGTTGTCAAGAGGTTCTGAGGCGCTTGCCTAGGTGCTCCAGGTGAGGTGAGGCCCCAGCACTTTTATTAGCCTCAGGCGTTGGATTTTAATGGGTCGCTGCCCAGACGAGCACCTTGTGAATGGGTGCAAGGTGCTAAGGCTAGTGCCTGCTTGAAGTTCTTCCTTCTCTGTTGGTTTTTTTTTTAATGATTTATGTTTTGAACTATATGTCCATTTTTTTATTTCCACAAGAAACAACTTAGGGTTATTTTTTGTTAAAAAGACAAAGATTAGGGTAAAAAAATCATTAAAGTGGGAGGCAAACAGACAATGAAAGACACTTAGAAGAGAAACAACAACCGCACTTTCTTTTTTCAATAGTGGGAGTCAAAGAACAACACATCTGTACAACTAATACTTCAATTTTTTCTAAACAAGTGCAGTATAGTTTGAGAGATGAGGATTTCAATTATAATGATGAAATGGAGGATTCATGTGAAGGAGAGGAAAGCATGGATGGAGATGTTTTTGAAGATTAATGAATAATGATGATGATATTTAATTTTTCTTTTTAATCTACTTGGCTGCTAACTACTTTAAACTATCATAATTTGTTTTAAGGGTGAAAAATATAACTTTATATATGTTTTTTTTTTTAATTTATAGCTTATCACCTTGGTTCATTCAGGTGAGCGCGTAGCACCTCAGTCATTTTATAGGCTTGGCGCCTTTTGCCTTTGAGAACACTGATAAGTACCAAACTGTAATGTCACTAACAAGTGGCTTGTTTGTTTTGAACTCACATTTTCTTTTCATGATATAGCTTGATACTGCTGTTCTTCAATACCAAAATCAAAAGCTTCAACAGAAGTTAGAGGCTCAGAAGGTTGAGCATTCTGCACTTGAAAACAAGTTATCTTTACTGAAGAAGAAACAGCAACCATACAATTCCACATTAAAGGCTGTCAATAAGTCTTGGGAAGTGGTAATTCCCTGGGCTTTTTTGTTCTTCACATTACCTTTCCTTTTATACACTAGTTCAGAGAATTTAAAGCATAAGATATCTTTCGGCGTTGTCTACACACAGTACCTTATTGTAATTGTGGGAATGTTGACTTTTTTTAACAATAGCTGGTGACTGAGTTGGAAACATGTTCCAACCGCACAAAAGAGTGGATCAATGGGCAAAATGTCAAACATGTACCAATCACTAAAGGTGAGGAAACTGTAATGTATTACTTCTCTCTGGTTTTTTATTTTTTCCCCTTAGCATTTTACTGGTAACACTTGCTTAGATAGCATGAATTTATTGCTATCCATTCCTAACATTTGCTTTCTTGTGATAGCTATTTATGACTAATTAATATATATACACGGGAGAAAACTGTACAAGGCGAATAAGAATCCACCTATTGGCACACGACATAATATAGTTCCTGAAATTTTAGCTTGTACAAGCCATACTTGGTGACTCTTGGCTTTGTATGCATGCTTAATTTGCCTGTTTGATTACAGCAAGGAAACTTTTTTCAGTAGTCTTACCTCTCCTTTGCAAATTATTATCTTACAACTTTAATGCTTATAAAATCAATGAGATGCCAATTGTCTTGGAAGTTGGTTTAAATTTCAAAAATATTTTGGGAAATTCATGTGTTGTGATTGGTAGGTTGGTGGGTGTGTGGCTTTTGTAACTATGCATGTGTGCATAGGCTTGCATGGTCATTTGTGTGGGTAGGTTTCACAAACATATGTGTGTGTATTTGGGGGGAGGGTATTTTAGCAATGTGTGCGGCATTTATGCAGCTCAAAGTGAGCAGCTAGGAAAAAGTTGGCTCCAGTGTTTGTAGATTTAATACACGTGTGCTTTCAGAGTGGACACAAATTTGATAACCAGTCTTTATGTGATGATTAAAAATTATCAATAGTGTTTATATATATATATATATATATATAAAAGCAAGGCCATTTTGTAATAGGATATTATTAAATTTCCTTTCAGATGAGGGCTCATCTCCTCTCAAGGATGCATTTCTTAGCAGACTTATGGAAACTGGTGCAACTGAAAGTTCCTCTGCAAGTAACTGCCCTGATCAGATGGAAGTGGATAGAGAAACTGCCTTTGAAAAGAATAAAAGCATTGTATATAATTTAGTGGCTACAATCAATGGCCTTTGGTATCTGAAGGATGGATTACGTGTAGCAGTTTTGAAACAGCTTACAGAAGATGGTAGGAGTATACTGCCACAGGTGTCTGTGTTATATTTGTCTTGGGCTACTTCAGAGTTTTCTCAGTTGCTATGCATGTTTCTCCTTTGCTAGATGCTTGTACGGAAACAATATCTAATGAATTGGAGACAGAACTTAAGAACTTGAGGTTAGGGCTAAGTGACCTTCATTTGAAGCACAAATCACTGGCAAGGGAATTGCAGAACCATCGAGACAGTGATGCAAAAAATAAAGCTGAGCTTAAGCATCTAAAAGGTAACATTTTGAATCCTTTAGTGTTCATCTGAGGGCCCCTCCTTTATTCAAATTAACAACATATCCTGTTTATGATACATGCATAGGTACGTGTCCTTTTTTTTAAAAATGTTCTTGTTTAATTGTATAAGTTCACTAGCACCTATATCACATTTAAATACACATCACGTATGCTTGGTGTTAAGGTTTGGCATGTTTGGATAACTTTTCTCTCTCTACAGTTATTTACTAATTTTGATTTGTTATTGTACAATGGTGGAACGAGTTTTATGCTATTATTCTTTGATAAGATCTTTTCAGCCATTCATCTGATGTTTGGAAAATGTGGAGGAAATAATTTGGTTTTGCAAGAGCAGGTTTATGACTTAGCAAACTACACACTGCATTATGCTATTCCTTGTTTTTACTTGAAAATTAATCATCATTGACTGATATGCTTTTGTAAGTGTGACTGTTGCGCATCTGCTTGTTTTCCATAGGTGAATTGGAGACCACAGTTGCAGAATTAAATGACAGCAACTGTAAATTGGCAACACTTAAAGCGGAGAGAAATGCAACTAAAGGGGCATTCTTCCCTGTCTTAAACTTGGGAAGCAAGCATGCTGCTGGTGATCAGGTCAGGGATAAACAAAAGGATCTTCAGGATATGGAGTCTGCTGTCAAAGAGCTTTTAGTGAGTTGTTGACTTTTATTTTATTGGATTCCTTCTCGGGAATATCTTGAACTGGAAGAGATAGGCATGTTAATTAATTCGAGTTTCACAGGTCCAAGCTTCCTCTCGACTACTAGAACTAAAAGATCTTCATGAAGAAAGGTTAACAATATTACAGAAGCTATCCAATTTGCAGGTTAGGATTTTTTTTTTTTTGGGGTGGGTGGGGCTTCAATGCAGATTCACTTATTTGATATTATAAATAGAATGAAATGCAGCTTTATTTATGTGCTAATAGAAGTGGAATGAAATTATTTTGGTTTACAGCACTCATTGAAGAATGTGAAGGTTATTTCTTCATCACGAGCCTACCTTTTGCTTAAAGATCAACTAGAGAAATCAAAATCAATGGTTCTCCATTATCGTGCCTTATTTGAGAAACTACAGGTTGTAACTGGTCGGTAGTTTCATTTATGCCTGAGTCTGTAAATGTTTTTTGCATGGATTAATCTCTGATGCTGACAATATTTTGTACCTGGAAATTACAGGTTGAGAAGGATAACCTTGTCTGGAAGGAAAGGGAATTAAATATGAAAAATGATTTAGTTGATGTTTGTCGAAGATCTACTGCAGTTATCGATTCTAGAGTTGCTGATTTAGGAAAGGAGATACAGAAACAGATTAATGAAAGAAACATGATCGAGAGTAATCTGGAAGTGTCATCAAGAGAACCAGGTGCATTACTGCTTTATGCTTTTGTGTGACTTGTAATTCATGCTGCTTCTTCCCTCTAGTTTTGTGCTTGAAGCCTGATAAGTACTCTCTATTTTAGGAAGAAAAGAGCTGATTGCTGAATTCAAAGCATTGGTTTCTTCATTTCCCGAGGAAATGGGCTCTATGCAAAGCCAATTAAGTAAATTCAAAGAAGCTTCTTCTGATATTCATTCTTTGCGGGCTGATGTGCAGTCTCTTTCTACTGTTCTGGATAGGAAGGTGGGTGCATTCTGGTGTATGCATTTATATATGTTAAATTTAAGTCAGTTAAAGGTTGCTAAGATTTGTTTTCTGAAGCAGGGAAAACAGTGTGGAAGTTTGTCTTCCAGATCAACAAGCCAAATTGCTGAGATACATAAGTTGCAGTCTCTGGTATTTTTCCATTCTTCATTTTCATAGAAATTTTAGGGGCTTGTAAATGACTTCAAAGCCTTCCCTTTTTCTGCCTGAGGATTGTATAACCTAGGTTAACTTGGAACTTGAATATGGATGGAATGAAAGCTTTTTGCAAAAATTCTTCGTGCTGTGTACTGTTGTTGGTCACTCTTAAGGAATTATAGCATTTTAATCCTGCTGTCTGACATTATTTCCTTGAAGTTTTAATAGCCTATATTGTTATTATCTTCCATGAAATGTGGTCATTTTAGGTTTTTAAGTGTGTTATTGTGTCATAAGCTTGTAATAGGATCTCTGAAATGCCAATTCCAAGTCATGAATATTTTTTGCCCTGAAATGTGTCATGGGTCCTACTTTTCCTCGCCATATTTTTCAAGGACTTGTAATTCAAGACTTCAATGGATGACTTCCTTTTCTTTGGAGTTGAATTCCTAAAATTAACATTTTATTTTATTTGAAAAACTCGTCCATAGTGTTCCCTTATCTAGATGCATAAAATTTTGGCCATGGGAATGTTGTTGAGAAAGGATCCATTTGGTGCCCATCTTTCTTTTATTTGCTAGCTATTTTTGAGACTTTTTTTGTTTCAGAGGAAAAAATGTGCATCCCTGCAGGGTATGTTTTTGCTGCATTTATAAATTTGTACTTATTGATGAAGTTTGATTTGAACCCCATACAAGTTTTAAAATTATATAGGTGTCACTTTCATTTACTCTAGCAGAAGAAACTCTAGCCACGTTTGTTGACTATGCCAGAAGAACTACAGCCAAATGTTTTATGATATTTGGGAACCCAAATCAGCAAAATGATTGTCATGGTGTATTCTTAAACAAGAGATTCTTAAAAGATTAGGTACTGGATTATTTCCTGTTGAATGCTCTTATGTTTCATTTTTTCAAAGAGACCCAAAATATGGTTATAGATATACCTCAACTATGTTTTTGCTAGTAGAAAAACGATGTCTCTCCGAGCATTAAATTCATCATCACATTTAACTTGTTTTACTGGATCAAGTTTATTCTTGTGAACTTATCTTTTTTTCAGAAATATTAAATTACTGATAGATTTAAATGTAATCTATGCTCTGACAAGTGGTCTGATAACCATTTGCCAAGGTCTGCTGGAATACGGGCTAGAAGAATTTATGATGCCTTGCTTTCTTATTTTAAGGGTATTAAACTGACATGATCTGATTTAGCAATTGAACCCCTTTTTTCCTTGGTTGTAGGTCCAAGATCTGAGGGAAAACATACTGGAGTTGAAACTGATTTTGGACATGTATCAACGTGAATCCACTTGTTCAAGGTCAGAGTCATCTATACATCCTGCTTTCCCCATAATAGCTTGAACTTCTACTTCATATTCAACCAACTATAGATAGTTTATTTTGTATATTCATTTAGTATTCTAATGAATGTTTGTTGCTTTATGCTGGAAATTGAAGTACATTGAATGATTGTTCTCTGTTTAAATTTGGTGTCCAACTTCTTGCATCGGTATAAAATCATTATTTTTAAGATACTAGCTAAGTAATGCTAGCTGTGGGTCGTCCTCAGTAGTAAAGTATTTGATTAAATCATTTATTAGCACGATCCAGTTCATACCATTTTCTCATCATTGGTTGTAGAGTATGTGAAATTATGTGGTGGCTTCGAAACTTATTCTGCAATTTCAGGGATGTCTTGGAAGCTAGGGATCTGGAATACAAGGCATGGGCTCAAGTTCAAAGTTTTAAATTCTCTCTTGATGAGCAAAACTTGGAATTACGAGTGAAGACAGCAAATGAAGCCGAGGCCATATCCCAGCAAAAGCTAGCTGCTGCAGAAGCTGAGATTGCTGATTTGAGACACAAACTAGAAGCTTCTAAAATGTAAACCTTTCCATTGAACAATCATCCTTTCATTGTAATTGTTTTTGGTTAATAGGTGGGCCTAATATTTGTTCTCACCTAAATTTTAACATGCTAATTATGGGAGTGCAGTGTGTGAAAATGTTCATTTATTTCCTTTCAGGGATATGTCTAGACTTTCTGATGTCCTAGAATCAAAAAATGAAGAAAATGAGGCCTACTTATCTGAAATAGAGGTCAGTGTTATTTTCATTGCAGGTTTTCTTTAGAATGCAATAATGCATCTGTTTTAAGATTGTTTATTTGGTTTTGCTTCAGACAATTGGTCAAGCATATGATGACATGCAAACTCAAAATCAACATCTGTTGCAGCAAATAACGGAGAGAGATGATTATAACATTAAGGTTAGCATATTCCATAATCTGTCTTCAAGTAGACTGTTTTATGCTGCATGCAGTGTCTTTCAGCTGTTAGTGCTTAAGCCCTTGGTCTTACTTTGTTTGTTCAATATTTGCTTTACTGTATGACGTGATATTGGTATTTACATGGCCAACTTTTATTTTGAAACATTCGAATTCATATAAGCTTTGGGGTTCTTAAGACTTGCAATGTGGTTCATTTTTCTATATTTTGCTATATGAATTGTTAAACAGGTAATATCTGACCTTACACGTGTCAACAGTTATGAATTTGATCCAGCTTTTCTTGATTACTTGGGCATGGAAACATGTTTTGCCGTACTGGTTTGTAATATCTAAGAAGGACCAATTATGGACTGATTTGATATCTTAAACTGAAAAGAGATGTATTAATAGTTTGTAGCTGGAGATAGGGTCTTCATTCTGTTACCTCCTTGACATCTTGGTTGAGTTTCTCTCATCCTCGAACTTCAAAACATCAACATGCGACCTGCTATGTTTGTATGGTTTTAACAGGCATCACTTGTAAACTACATAATTTTACTCTTGCTTATCATGATGATGCTCTTCTTGTATTCATGTAAATGAATTTTTGCTTGCATTTACTTTTAAATGTGATGGGATTCATCTTAGAGTTCAGGTAAAGATATGAAATGCATGTGCTTGACAGTATGATTTAGTGGATCTTGCTATTCTTGTTTTAGCTTGTTTTAGAGGGTGTGAGAGCAAGACAACTGCGGGATTCTCTGCTTATGGACAAACAAACCATGGAAAAGGAGATTCAGCAAGGCAATATTTCCCTTGATTTCTTTGATGTGAAAGCTGCAAGAATAGAAGATCAGGTATTTCTGAGTGGTGGTTATTTTGATATATGCAAGAAATAGTAGTTATTTTGACATATGGCTTGCATATAGAGTATTCATGCATATAGTATAAAAATCAGCATGTGAAATAAAATAAACATTCTTGAATGTGATTAGAAAAGGAAATTAAAGGAGAAATTGTCATTTTTTTCAATTGATAAATAACTAATATGTTTTTAATTTGTCTTTTTATTTTTTTATTTTTATCTTTCTATTTTAGAAGATGATTATCTTTTAATTAAACCAATCTTCTTTTTCAACCAAACCCTTCTCCTTTTACTTTCTAAATAATATAAATGCATGTGAATATGTTTAAAAAGAACAGGTAAGCCATCACTATCATTCTAGTCTTCTTTCATATCTTTTTTTTTTTTAGATTAAGAATTGAGGAGTATGGAGTATCTTGTTGATGTTTCCACTATGTATATGGTATTGTAGCCTTGGTACTTCGCTCCTTTTACTATTAGATGAGCATAGGCATGCCTCCAAGTTAGGTAAATAATTAGTATTATGTTGATGATTTTCCTGGATAAATGCTAGTTTAGAGTAACTAATTGATAATAAAGGTATTTCGTATTATTAAATTATTGAAGGGAAAAATAGTAGATCAATTTTTTTTACGAGGTCATACATAGTTTTGGATCATTTTGTAGTAGAGTCAACATTACTGGAACATGTATAATCAGCATTGAATGCCTTTGCCTTGCAGTTAAAAAATTGTTCAGACCAGGTTCATAAACTTGCAGAAGATAAGTTTCAAAGGTCAGTTATGTTGGAAAATGCACAAAAGAAATTGCTAGATTTGAGAAGATCATCTAATCAAGCAAGAGAGTCATTGGAGGATTCCCAATCTAGAGTTGAAAGAAGTCGAGCTGCTCTTTTGGAGGTGCAGATAGATCTAGAGAAAGAGAGGTAACAATATAAATCCCATTCCACTTCCTATTTGTATGCATGTAGACATTCACGTCATTGCTTGTTTTATCAGATTTGACAAGAGAAGAATGGAGGAGGAATTGGAAGTTGCAAGGAGAAAGTTTGCTCGTCTTCAAGAACATACAGAAGGGTCTTCAATTGTAGAAAAGCTTCAACAGGAACTTAGAGAATACAGGGAAATAGTTAAGTGCAGTATCTGCCTTGACAGACCAAAAGAGGTGATTTGCAATCCCTGTTCTGCTATTTGTGGGATTTAATGTCCTGTTTTGATGAATGAAACCAGCCTTACTAGTTGGATAACTTGATATGAAAACAGGGCATGCAAAGCATAATCAAACCATTATTTCTAAGATAAGTTTGACATGTACATTATCCAACAAGTAGGTTTCCCATCAAGGGAACTGAATTTTATGAAGTGATGTTGAATTATGATTTTCTGGTCTTACTGCTGCTCCAGCTTTTTTCCTGAGGAAGGCAGTTGGTTTCACGTTTACTAGCAAGATATTATATTTCAGCTTGCTCTTACTCTCAGTGGAACTTCAGTACTAGGTGGCAATAGCAGTAGTTTCAATTGAGAACAAACTTGTACTATTCTAGGTAGAAAGGATTAGCAGTGTGATGGATGAGCACTATTCTGTGGTGTGCAGTGCTTGGTACTGTGATAGCATGTTTATTAATAAATCATATAGGCTAGAAAAGGAAAATACTGAATCTGCAGGAAAGTGGAATGACGAGTATCTATAAACTGACAAAGTGATTGGCTTGGAGTTTGATTGAAGGAATAGAAAATTAGGCAAAGAATCTCACATTCTGGTTTGGTAAAAATTTGGTTGTTATGATAAAGTGTCCTAAAACATTACAGAATGGACGAAGAGCTTCTTTGAAGCAACCTCAACTAGTTCAGGACAGAGGCTTGTTGAAATTTGACTGGTTGTATTCTCCACCATATTTGCCTAGAGGTTCTAAAAAACTTTTGGTGATTTAGTAAGTGTTTTTCTTCATAGTGGGTGCTTGAGTTCCTTTGGGATTCGGGTTGGGTTACTAATAGGTTCAATATTAGCATATTACTGTTACTGTATTTATTCAAATTGATCAATAATCTCCAAGATTTTATGATATACATATCAGTCAATTATATGACTTATTTTGCCACTGTTTATCCAAATATACTTCGTAGTGATTCTAATAATTTTGTTTTCCGATCAGGCTGTCATTACAAAATGCTATCATTTGTTCTGCAATCCCTGCATACAGAGAATTGTTGAAAGTCGTCACCGCAAGTGTCCAGTGTGTAGCATGAGTTTTGGGCATAATGATGTGAAGCCAGTGTACATCTGATGACATGGGAATGAGGTGTACCGTGCTGTTTGATGATGAGGTTCCTTTTCAAAGTCAGGTCCCATTGAGGCTTGTCTGCCCTGATAGAACCTTGACCTTTGGATGCTTGCTGGTTCGTGCCTATTCTTATGTTAGAGAATTACCAAGAGAATAGTGACAGGAACCAGTGCAATTCCTGTCCATATCATCCCCATGTAGATCATTTTAAATTTGATTCTAGGTTGATTTCATTTGTTGCTCGACTTCCATGTATCTAGGATGTTGGTTCCTTATTAACTGCTGGAGACACTAGTGTTTCAATTTGTTGCAGAAGATCAGAATCCGACAAAATGCCATTGCTGAAAGCCTTGGAGGTGAGATCACCTTGGCACATACCAATGAGAGTTGGCTCATGCATTTGATGTCAGTTTTCTCCATCCAGTGAAAATACCTGGAATGGAACTTAATTTTTGACTGTACAGGTTTTAGTGAACACATTAGATTTGCAGGAATATCAATCAGTTTACATTTTTTGCTTTATAAACTAATGACGTTTATAATAGTAGTTTGTGCTAGATGTGCTCAACATCACTTCTTGTATGAACGGAACTTTTGAAAGTGAATGTTGTAGTGTTATATTTCGTGTGTGCTATTTCCACTAGGGGGCATTTTCTCTGAAAATTTTGAGCTATTGCGGGTGTTCAGTAGAGGGAGGTATGCACCATTTTATGGAAAAGTGAAGGAAAACGTGAAAAGCGATGTTTGTATTGAATAGACCAGTGAGCATTTGTGGTTTTTGTTAGCATGGGAAATAGCAGTGGCTTGTGGTTGAAGAGGCGCGATGGTGAGTGAAGCGCTTGTGGAAGAACCGCATTTTGGTGGAAGAAGTACCGCCGTTGGTTTGGAATGGGTTTGGTTGTCGAGCTTACAGGAGAAGGTTTGCCATGGCTTCTGTTCGAGGGTTTTAAGCTTTTGGAGAAAAGAGGCATTTTTACAAGGTGGGTTATGTGGATTCGGTTTGAAGTAGATTTCCTGTAGTTTTTCCGGTAATCTTTAGATTTAAAATTCATTTTTGACCCCATTTGAGTTGGTTTAAACCCGGATTCTCATTTCCTATTGGGTTTCCTAGTATGAAATGTGTTGGGTTCGTAGAGGTGTGGCTATGAACTTACTAATGAAAATTTAGGTTGAAAACTCGGGGTAGAAAATGGTTCAAGCCATCTCTCTCTATCAGATGCTGGCACAAGATTCCTGGTGGATATTGACAAGCTTACAGTAAGTTTCAGTTATTTGCAATTCAGTCTCTGAGGTTGAGGATAGATAATGACTAATTCTAAAACTTTAATTAAGTATAGTTCAGTCTGATATTGGTCGTCACATATTTTTAATTTTTATTTTTTGACAAAGTTGATATGCATCGGTATTAGAAAGGAAGGAAGTCAGGCTTCATAGTGGCCAGAAAGGGGTTTAATCTGATCATCATAATAAAGATTAGGGATTAGTTTTGATCATTTTTGGATGAAGGATTAAGTAGAAAACTAACAGGCTGTGGTTTTTTTTTTTTTCCTAGTTGAAGGTTGCATTGTTCATCTGCTTGCACATTACATGGACTTTGTAATTTTTTTTTTTGTTTTGATCCTTAAATTTATTTTTTCTCGTCTGATTGCATTTTTTGGGCTAAATTCAAGGGGATTTGAACAAAATTTGTTGGCTAAGGAAGAAATTAAAAAATTAAAAACCAAAATAAAAAATACATCATAAATAGATAATGGTTTCAAAGTTAATACAAAAAATTTAATTTGATCCTTGTATTTTAAAAATTATAAATGCTTGGTACTTAATATGTACCGATTACATTTTGATGTAAAAGTTTATCATATATATATAGAAGAAAAAAATATTATTTAACTAGAGTTCATGACTTAAATTATATATTTAACAAGTTAAGCTAGAATAACAAAACTATTATTTTTTTTAATTTTTAATTTATATTTTAAATAATATCACTCGTTTGTGATTTTTTTAAAAAAATTATTTTATACGTGTTTAATTTTTTAAGGAATATTTTCTATTGATATTTTTTTTAATATTTTGTATAGATGAAGTTTCTTTTTAAATAAAAAAACAGAATTTTTAGATAATTTTTCTAATATACATGCAGTTTTGTTTGATTTTTTTTTATTTAAATAATTTAATATGTATGTTTAATTTTATAATTGTTTGATTGAATAAAAAAAATTATCTTGATTAATAATATTTATCAAATTCAATCGGGTAAATGTTCTATCTTGTGGATTTAAACTTTTATCTTAATTTTTTTAATTTTATTTTTAGTTAGTGTTAAAAATTTTATTTTAATTTATTATTAAATATAATTTTTAATTTATTTAATTACCTGTGCATATAAATTTGTTTATTTATACTTAAAATAGTTTTTTAGCTGTAACAATATGTCGAGAAATTCAATATATATAATTTTTAATAAAAGATAAAAATATATTACCCGCGGCGGCGGCGAAACACGGGTTAATAAGTTAAATAACTAGTGGATTCCTAACATTCGTCACATCTCGGTAGATACAAAGAGCCACCAATTTTCGAATGGCTGAAAACATTATCTATGGAACATGTGTATCTTTACTCTGTCTCCTCCCTCTCTGTAAATAGAAATACGTAACATCGTATCACTGAACATTCGTAAAAATAATTTGATGTGCCATATTTAATTATTCTATGAGAAAGCTCCCCTGTACTATCGCAAATAATTCCATGGTCTCATAATTTATCTTGCCATGTTCTATATGTTCGGAATTTGTTCTTATATCTTTAGTTAAATAAATTGTCTTTGTAATAAAATAAGAGAGTTTTTGATTTACCATTTCAATGATATTTTCCGGCTAAATCATCAGGATTAGTCATACCCATGACAAATATTATATATAAAAAATATCTAGAGGTAAAAAGAGAATTAACCCAATTCCCAATTGCTCTCCATTTGTCTCGAAATATAATATTAAATCTTAATCTGTTTTTCTCGTCTAAATTGATGAACATACACTCGGATGTGAAATCAATCCTATCCTCATTAATTTGTCAAAAAAAGAAAAACTAGACATGATTTTTTTTTAACACCACATGACAAATTGTTTTTGATCTTTTTAATAAATTAGATAGAGTTTAAGTTTTTCAAGTGAAGTTATTATTAATTGAGAAAACTGCAATTTGAGTGCCCGATTATTTATTTTTATTTTGTTTGAGTGGAAAACCTTTTATTCTATTTAACTTTGATTTTTTTTTTTCTGTTTGAGTTTCCTCCATCATCTAGCTTCGAAAATGCCGTCATAGTCGGGATGAACGGACACATGACAACAAAAATGGGTCCTGCTCATGTTTCTTAAGAAAAATAAAATAAACTAGGTACTAGAAATTGGGGGGGGGGGGNGGGGGGGGAATGAAAACAGTAAAATGAGAAATATTATCGAATATTTTATTATTATTTTCCACAGTAAACATGGGTGGGATCCATCTTGTCCATGTATTATTAGTTAGAGACTGTCATATGTCAGCATTTTCAATGATGGTAGCAAGAGGGATCTCGAATAGAAAAATAATTAAATATGGAGCACTCGTATAGGAAGAATAAAAGCTTTCACACTTAAATAGAAATGGACACCTAGAATGGTAGTGCTGTTCTCATTTTCGTTGGTTTGAAAATTAATGTAAGGTACAAGGACAAATCGAGAGCGATTTACAATTTTAATGATAGATTGGAGACCGAGTGGAAAATATAAGAACAAATTGAGCTAATTTCTCGAGATATACTACCGAGTGTAGAAATAATTCTAATGATTCGGACAGAAAATACCATGAAGAACAGATTAAAAGTTCACTTATTATGTAGGGACATATTGTACACTGATAATCAAATAGAAGGTGAACTCAGCAACCATGTTGGATTTTTGTGTTTCCAACTTGTTTTTGATGTGCTCTTCTATCAAGCATGGAGACAATCCATGCCCCCTTTCCTTGCCTTCCAATAATTCGGTCATATCATGCATTCTGTTCAACATTTCCTTCTCCGAAGAACAAGAGCAATTCTTTTTTATCACTTTGCTTTTTAGATTTACATGGATTCGGACCAGCTTACATGCATTATGACTAATTTTCCGACCTGATAAATACCCTATAAACATAGTAGACATGTAAGATATCGTGATATTAACAAGTATACATGTCAGGACTCGAACCCAAATACAGTGGAAGAAGACAAGTTTTTTTCACTATTAAACCAAGTTCCTCGATGCATCACTTTATTTCCTTGTTGAATTGGATGTTTTTTTTCCTTAAAGATAGAATCATGCAGGCTTTAGAAAGAGAATTATCATTTTAAGATTATTTTAAGATTGTTTGTTTTTGCATTACAATTTGCCTTTTAAAATACTTTTAAAATTATTTTTATCTAAAAAAACATTAAATAAATGTTTTTAAAAGATTTTAATGTATTAATATTAAAAATAAAAATATAATTTTAATATATTTTCAATTAAAAAACAACATACATCACAATACTTAAAAAAAACATAATCAAGAGGCGGCGAAATCTACCAATGAATTGAGTGAAAAGGGATGCAAAACCCACTCCACTCCATTGGCATTGAAAGAGGAGCAACTTTTCAAGAAGAGACATCTTGGATTCACGTATGAGCTGATGTCATCAACTTGATCATTCAAACAGCTGAATAAGACGTGATTGCCAAAAAAAATAAAAAAATCTCAGAGAAATTGATTGCAGAGTTCTTTGTACCGTATAATTAATACATGATCGTGAGAAAATCTATCAACTGTAAGGGATCTGTGATGTTGTTGTTGACCAAAGCGATGAAAAATAATTCAAAGACTAAAAGCATTAGAAGCTGTTATAATGTGGAAGCACGCAAATAACATCAAGTCGATATGGACAATGATTTTTCTGTTTATTTATTCTTTCTTTGGGTCGTTCAGAAATTCATTTGAAGTCATTACCTTCTCTTTTCAAAAGATAATTTCGTTTGATTAAATGCGACTTTACTTAAATAAATAAATAGGACTTTATTTGAATAAATATGTATTTAGTAATACCGTGAATGATATTTTTTAATTAAAAATGTATCAAAAAATTATATATATATATATATATATTTAGCATATCAAATTTATCAAAAAACACCTAAAAAGTATCAATTTGAAAAAAAATTTAGAAAAAAAACTTTAAAAAACAAGTTGAAATATATTATCAAACACACCCTAAATATTTTAAATAAAGCCTTAGATATATTCATGTTTACTTTTCTAAAATTATTTATTTGATAAATATCTTTACCATTATTTGACTGCATGCGTTGGATTTTTTTGAAAAAAATTTATACTTTCCATGGTAGAAGGGCTATGATGATGGTGGAGATTGCAATATTAGTTATGTTAGTAGCCATAATGAACGGTAGTAGAACTTAGAAGTAGGAGATGAAATTTTGCGAAGAGATAGTAGTTTCTTATCCATGTGCCTTTCAATTTTCATGTCCCAAGACCACCAAATCTCTGCCATATGCATCAATCCCCATTTATTTCATTTGGATGAGCCGTGGACTTACAAAAACATTTAATGTATTTTAATCTTTTATCATGCCATTTATTTTCAAGATTAATAATGATTGAGTGAAATAAAAAAAGAGTTCAGACTCCTCCAATGAGATTCTGTTGAAGAAATAAAAAAATATTCATATTATTTATTAACATCTTTTAATTTTATGTTCTCAAGTATCGTAGTGCGATAACAAAAGATAAATTTGAGATCTGCACAGTAAATATTGAGTTTCAATTATCAAAAATAATTTTTTTTATCTAAACTTATAAAGTATTTTTTTTAAGAATAAGATTTGATATAATCTAAAAAAAATATCTTTCAATTCCACTATAGATAATTGAAATAGAAAAGAATCTTTAAAAAATAAAATCTTTAATCAATAATAACCCGACTATATATTAGCTGGGAAAAAGAGCCATAACAATTGAATTTATTTTTCAAAATAGATGTTGCTAGCACGTTGCCGTGGGCCCATTTAGAAAAGTTATTACAATATTTTTAATTAAATCTAATGTAAGTTCAAGTATATTATCAAAGTCAAGTTCGAAAAACATTTATATATAGATGAAGTAAATAGATTATTTATTGAATTGATGAATCACACATTAAAATATCGACAACACCAAGATTTTATTTTTGACTTTTCTATTTTTATTTGGTTTACAAAAACTAAAAACCCTAGACAGCCTTTAATTTTCTATTTTTTACAGATCATTTAATTTTTATGGACAGATCACACCGTCCAGCTCATCAAATTGCTGACTATTCGGCTAAATATGAACTGTGGCCATGTTACAAGGGTTTCGAACATGTTCCTAAGGTCTCACCGACCAGAGGCATTTCAGGCTAGGGAATAAGGGAAAGTTGAGTCGGACTTTTAAGATTCTAGAGAGGGTTGGTGTCATCATAAAATCAATGTGACAAGTCTTCGAAATACAATATATATCAACATCTTAATTTTCATATTTTTTTTATTATCTTATTGATTTTTTTCAATCGACAAGAAAATTTATCTATATACAATAATTATATCATAGGGGCTATAATTTAGTGATAAAAATACGATTCAATATATAAATTCAACTATTAATAGTTAAGGGATCATCATTGGTGCATATTCTGATTAAAAAAAATCTTATTTCTTAAAAGGATTAAATCCTTTACCTCTCAATAAAATAAAAAATTTCAGGAAGAATATATAATCACATGATTTGATTTCAAGAGTCGATTATAAATTCAAAAATTGAATTACGAGATTACAAAACATAGTTTTCTTTTTTTTATTGGATGAACACCAACTTGTACTCTCTCTAGAATCTTAAAAAACATAATAAATCTGAGGCTGTTTGCTTTTATGTTTTAAAATGTTTTTTAAATAAATTAATTTGTTTTACCTTTTTACTTTAAATTAAAATTTTATTATTATTTTGATGTGTTGATATCAAAATAATTTTTTTAAAATAAAAAATATTATTTTAATATAATTTCAAACAATTTTTTTTAAAAATAATTACAATTATATTTTCAAATAAACTCTGGACATCAAACTTGTCAATTTATGGTGCCCTGGCTGATTAATATCCTCGTATCACTATTAAGGATAGCATAGCACTAGTGATTTTTCTTAGCATTAATCAATCAAGTTAAGATCCAGTACTTCAAAAGACATCGGATTCCCCGGCCATTTCTTGTCACTTTCCTCTCAGAACAAAACATACATGCATATATATAGCCCCCCTGTGTCTGGAACATGGTTGTCATGTCTTGCCATCTCTGAACAAAGTAACAAAGATATGCGAATGTAGTTTTGGAAAATTACAAGCATGCTAGCCTTTCCCCCCACCCTCAAACACTTCATCTTTGAACACCCAGTTTTGACACATGCTGTTCTTTTCTTTTTGTTTAACACCCTCTTCGTAAACCAGTTAACGCAAGCTTATAATTAAGGATGCATGGTGAATCACTGAGGATCCATAATTTATATACATTCCAATTTCAGGATTTTTGGAGTTTTTGAGCTTCCACAGGCATCATGAATGCTAAGACCAGAATGGGATTTGCGATCATATATCTATACATATTCTTCAATCAATAGGACTTGGTAGCCCTACAATGCCTCAATTGCTGAAAAAAATAAAATATGGTAAAACAAAAACTTACTCGGAGAATGCTTCTGTAAGTTCATGATAGAACCATCACCATCATCCTATTTGTACTATCTATTTGTCACCCACATATTATCTTTGAAATTCTCTTCATATAGTTCATACAAGCCACACAACTTGGGCCAGCAATTAAATTCAAGGGACAGTAAGGAACTGTTTCTCCTGCTGTCTGTGTTGTTTGTATTCAAGCTTGATTAAGAAAACTTCCAAACAGTAATACTCTATGCTTTACACTCTTTGATCAACTCTTCTCGGTAATGTTTTCCTTTCATTATTTGAAAAATTAAAAATTCGTGTTTACATCTTGCAACATCTTGGCGGCCGAGTTGCTCTAAATTAATCTAAAGTCTAGCTTGTAAAGGGCAACGGCCAGCTACTATCAAACAAGATCACACGCTAGTGTCCCAGGCTGCGAGTGCATAAATCAGACAAAACTTCGGCTTATAATAACTTAATTATGTTCGCATGTGATGAATTCCATAGATGTCACAGATCTTGATGGTAATCAGCATAATCTGTACTTTAATTAATGGCAATGATTCAAAGCTCTCCCCTCTCTAAACAGGAAAACAGAAAAAGGAAACATGCATCAAAAGCATACAAGTATCTTATGATTAAGGCCAAAAGCATTTGATGCACCTCTTTCCAACTTAAAAGAACAAACATGGTTTTGATTCTTTGCTCTCTTTTTTTCCCTTCCCACCGGTAACTTGGCCGTTGGTCCTATTTATGGCTTCGTTCATCGTGACTCACGACCTCCCACCCCCGAGATTCAATTCTTAAATATTATATATTACAGCATTTGATTTGATATATAATTAAGGGGTGTTTTAAGATTGTGATACACCGTACTTTTTAAAATCGTTTTATATTTAAAGATATGTTAATGATTTTCTTAGATTTTTTAATTTTTAATATCAATATATCAAAATCATATAAAAACACTAAAAAAATCAATTTTTCAAAGCTAAAATTACTTTCCACAAGTATCTAAAAGAGAAGAAGCTGTTACTCCCTCAATTATCTGTTAATTATATATAGTCCTGCCCGCACCCCCATCATATTCTAACAAGTGACTCCTGTCATTGTCTCTCATGTTACATGTTTCATTCTCTCACATGCATGGCCCCGACAAGATGTCATTTTAGTTTATGATCAGGTTTTCTATGGTGTGATTAAAGAGAATCGTCAAGATTTTATTGTCAATATGCTCAGATAATAGTAATCAGGATGTGAATGCAATTAATTAAGACTCAAATTAACAATCCCTTCTTAAAAAAGGGATTCAGGCAAATCTGAATTGATTGATCTTCAAGATACTGTGAAAGACCATCAGCCACTTATTCATTTATCAATATCTGCCAACAATAATCTCTTGCCCCATGCTTCATGATTAATAAGGAAAAACTTGTACATTGTACTTCAAAGCACATCAAATAGTACTTTAAAGGATTTCAACAGAGCAAACCAATCAATATCCCTAAAATTATGTATCTTGAAATTATTGGATGTATCTTCTTAGACAAGGGGTTAATTCAACATGCTTACCAACTAAGAAAACTTGAACTATTTAAATGGATTTTATTTTCATTTATATTGAATGATGATGATATATAAGTGTATATATAACTTTGATAAATAGCTAGACGTCACGAATTCTTGACGTTCATCGACAGAAAAACATATAAATTGATTGCTAATAAATATGGAAAACAAAACACAACTGGCAGTATTTGTGGTGTTGTAAGTCATTATAGTGTATCATACTCTTCTCTGTAACTATATATACATGCACGATCTACATGTTTCAAGAACTTTAATTGCTTGGACCGTCACTATGATGTCATATTATAGCAATGATGTACTTGAATTGACCCTAAAAAATATAAATTAATTGGTTATATACTGAGTTTTGCTTTTTAAAAATAATTAATTTGAATTTCATAAGCCATTAAAAATTTACATAATTATTAATTTTAAGATCTATAGTAGTCAATATACACATTAATTCACGCGAACACTAACATTAATCTAAAAAAAACCCATGAATTTAGGCACGAGGTAAAGAAAATCCACGGGCAATTGCAGAGCTAATGCTATATGTGCCTAACATGCTGTGTTTTTGTACGCGGTATTCATCAATCTGGGGTTTGCTTCCTTGTCTTTTCCCCGTTTGTTAAATAGTAAACCCTAACACGGCTCCTATAATAACCGGTGTATCCAGAACAGCTGTACCTAGTACTGCCTTAATGAAATGAAGTCCGAAGTGACCTTGCATTTCTTTGGATTTGCTAGATGCCAAGCATACCATTAAACATACCAAAAAAATGTTACATCTTTCCAGTACAAAGATGAAAAACGCTAAAATCGTTTGTACTATAACCATCTTCCTACATCGGCAATTCATTATTCTATAACAAAAATATCACAAGAATCAGGTAGAAAACAGTTTTTTATTTTATTTTGATATTAATGAATTTTTACAATGTGATTGATTTAGCGTACTAGTTTTTCACAAACATTAGGCATATCTAGATTGTTATCATTTTTAAATATCATTTTTCTAGTGTCAATATCAGGCCAGTACCACCACTGAATTAGGGTTTGATAGTAGTTACAGGAAGAAGAAAGGGAACATTAATCAATTGAATTCAAGGCAACAGTCTTGAGTTTTGAGCAAATATTGTAGGATTCTTGAGAACGATGCATTCCTTTCTGTCTCTTCTTTTGTCACATCCTTACGCAGGTTGCTTGCATGATTGGTGAAAACCCACTTGTTAATCACAGTTAGTTCTCGAATCAAAATAATCAGGCTAATGATTAGGTGCAAGGAATTGGTTGTTAATTATATGTTCAAGATTTGTTTATGGGCGCAAGATGGTATGTTTTCGTCCGTCCTAAATGTTAAGCCAATAGCTAAACGAAGCGTACGTAGCAAAAAATGATGGAGAAATAGAAGACGAAATAGAGAGAGAGATAGAGGNGGGGGGGGGGAGTTATGGGGCGAGGTCAGTTATCACTAATACAAAGTGGACTCAACAAGTTTAAAGGAACGTGAGGGCCCTTTGCTTTTTCTAAATAGAACGGCACTTTCATTAAAGAGAGGAACTTTGAAATGAAAAGGAGAGACTTTACTTGGTGTTGTATGTGATCACAACTTGGGAATCTATGTGCATAGGTTCTTTGGCCTGCTAAGTTCGGGAAAAAAGAAAAAAGAAAAAAGAAAAAAGAAAAAAAGAAAATCTGTTGACAAAGTCACACACACACACACATATATATATAGCACATTGTTTTCTTTTCCTTTTCCTTTTCCTTTTTTTTTTGTTTAATCTTTATGTTTGGAAATGCAATAAAGAAAAAGAAAGAGGGGCCGGTTGGTTTCTAAAGAAATAATTGCCATCTGATGCAATTCAACCTTTGGACCGTCTCCTACTCATAAAATATTAATAGAAGAGCGTATCTAGATTTATCATGGTGGTTAACTTTTAGGTCAAAATGCCTTAAAGTTTCACTATCAAGATTTGGGTATCTAAATCTAGCAAAGGTTATTTCCAAGTCAATTGCACTAACCCACCATACCCTCTGTCGCGCATCCCCGCGCCTAGAGCCTTAACACCCTCCCTCCAATCCACCGACACGCACCAAAAGACAATTACAATAATAAAAATAATTATATGCCTAATTACTGCCCCACTTCTTTATCCAAGGATTAAATTCTCCTGGGTAAAGATTCCTAACCGTATGTCTCTTCTTTTGGGAGAAAAAAGAAAGGTCACAACTGCTCAAGTGGCGAAGAGAAAGAACACTAGAAGCAAAGACATGGGGTAAGACAAAACTTGGAATAATATAACCACGAACCTCTGTCTTATATAAAAGAACAGATCAAATAATAATATTTTTTGTGCTCTCGTATTTTATAGTGCAGTCATGTTTAAGTCCCTTGTGTCGAGGGCCATGTAATTAATCTAAGCAAGCAAGCCAGGGGAGCAGCTTTCTTTTCAATCTGTGCACCTCCGTCGCAAACCCAAATATTGGGATGATGCTAAGCTGAGGTTACCTTCGCTCGTACCTCAACTCACTCTACATCCTCGCTTCAAATAGATTTTGGGTTCCAGTCTCTTGCCATTAGAGACTTCAATAAGTTTGGTGACAAATGTATTCGATTTTTGGAATTTATTTACTTGTTTCCAAAAAAACAAAAAAACAAAAAAAAATAAATCTAGGGCTCCCATAAAAATGGCTCTTCAAGCCGGAAGCCAGTATCAGCAGAACATAATTGCCATGGTGGAGAATAATAACAAAATCCATCACTGTGATTGACGCCGTCGATGAAGAGATCAGGAAGGTCAAACAACTTGTCATCAACATCAGTTGAAGGAGAACTGCTTGACTCTTGTGTGTTGTACATGGCCAAATTATCTGATAAATTCGAAACGTTAAGCTCGGCATGGCTCAGATCAGCTTCGGCTTCGGCTTCTGCTTCACAGGGTCTTGTTTCGGGGAATGAAGCGGCTGCTGCCTTGGCAGCTGCAGCTTGAATGTCCTTAGGAGACTTGCTGAGTGGACGAGGCAGTTCATCAACCAATTCAGGGAAATTGAGGTAGGCTGAGCCTCCTTTAATGGCTAAGGCGGCTACATCATGGGCTCGAGCAGCCATTTCGGCTGTAGGGTATGTTCCAAGCCATATTCTTGACTTCTTCCTTGGCTCTCTGATCTCACACACCCATTTGCCCCAGCTTCTCATTCTTACTCCTCTGTATGTTGGATGCTTCCCATTAGTCTGATTTCTGGTAGTCTTTCGCCTTTTATTACCCTCATTGCCACCCTGCAACTCTTGAGATTTTCTTGATCCTTTTGGATCAGCAATAGAATTCTCTTCTTTTTTTGAGATTCGATCAGTGGATGAAATGGTGGTCGAAAAAGAAGAGGAGGAGGAAGAAGCGGTGGTGGTGGTGGTGGTGGAAGATGATGTAAGGGAATTGTCTTGGGCATCAGTCTCGAGGATGATATGTTTTCTCATGATGGGAAGGTCTCTATAGCAACTAGCGAGCTGTGTGGAACAAAAGATAAATGTTGAGTGATCGATTCATATAATAGCAAGTGTTGGATACCTTTGTATGATTACTTCTTTCATTTATTTATATTAAAGTGAAATAAGAAAAAAAGAATAATGTAAATATAAAGAAAAAGGAATATAAAGAAAGAAGTTCATGGGTCCATTACATAAAGGGTCTACAGTTCATCTAAATTGTTGCCCATGTGTAGCAATTCATATAATAATGCATGCTTTCGTGAAGCCCTTCTTGGCTTGTTCTCCATGTCAAATTATACATATTAATAATTATTTGTTTTTCATGACTCATCCTTTTCCATTTCATACAAATGTGCATGCACCACATTCTGCCTCCTGTATTTTCTTAATCTTCCCTTGTATTTCTTGAGAAATTAATGGCTAGAGTCACTTTGCCCCCATCGACACGATGGATTTAGCATGAATATTCTTCACCGGACCCCTAAAAGGGTCCTCCCTGTTTTTCACCCTAACTATACTTCTTGGCTTTTACGGCTTTTTATTTGTGTTTGTATAGAAGGTGATACAGCGAGGAAGCAGACAACATGAATATCGAAAAAACAAATCAAACTATGATCTTATGTTTTGTTGATATGTCTTCTTCAACTTGACCCAACTTGGTCTCTACATGGCTGACCTCTGCTACAACACATGCCATGCTGTTTCTACATATACATATATATAAACATTTCTTCTAGCAGAAAACCATACGTTAATCATGGTGGAGTAGTGGGCAAATTGAAAGAAGTTTGACCTCTGAAGATAAAATATTTGGTTAATTGGAGTTGAATTTTGGAAGCAATAATGGGAGTGTCAAGTTACGGACTCTCTAGTAGCAAGCTCCAGGGAGTGAACAAGTGGGTTCAGCTGGAAGTGGGTGAGGACAATCGATGCAGAATACGAACACATGAATTAACAGTAAGAAATCGGCATTTCCAGGATTATTAAATTTTAATCTCCTTGTGCAAATATATGGAAAGAGCTACGACCAAGGATTTCTTGGGTTCTTGACGAATCAAAACGAGGGCATGTAGTTAAAGAAATACGCATCGCAATCTCACACATGATGGCTCACATGGTAGGGGTCCAACGCTACATTTCCTAGCCAATGTGATACATGAACCGTGTAAGGAATTGTTCTTTTCTATTAACTTTTTTTAAAGGGTTAAATCCTGAAGACGATTCACAAGCTGTATGATGGAAGTGATTGGATGGCTTGCATCAGTCAATTGTTATTGTATTAATTTACTGTGATGGGTCGTCTTTCCTAGCTTTAAGAAAAGTTGCCATTTCTTTAGCATTTGTTGACTCTAGTTAGCCTGGTTAATGAAATTTTTTTATTATATTTATTTTATATTTTGAAAGTATATATAAGAACTTATTATAAAATTATATTGTCAGAGATAAATTTATGTTTATTAAAAAAATAGTAGAAAATAGTAATGAGGAGAAATTCTTCTGACAATTTACATGGAGTTTTCCATGAGTCATCTTCTCTTTTCTTCTCTATGTTATTTTTTTGTTGTTTTTTTTTTCTTATTTGTCTTTGTTAATATACATATTTATATGGATGAAGAGTTCTATATATATATACATATATATACATACATACATATATATATATATATATATATATAATTGAAGAGTTAGGATACAAAAAGACATCCTCGATGTAATCTCCAACCAATTAAGTCAACTTATTTACCTATTTTTTCACAACTAATCCCAATCGATTGCGTGAATTTGGCAACATGCATCTAATAGCTTAGCTAGGCTGAAGTTCTATTATCTTGGATTGGCTGAAGCTTTTTTCATCTCGATTACACAGAACTGCCACTGTTAATGAACAATAAAAACCATGTTTTTTCAATGGAGTTAGCTTTTCACATAAAGTTGAAATAGAAAGAAGTTGGTTCATTTTGATTTTGCTAATCTTTAAAAAATTGATGGCCATTTCATGTCATCTTAAATCAAAGAAAACGAACAAGCTATGAATGTGTCATGTCATAGATAATATATTTTCCATTGCTTACCCAAACCAAATTTCTATTTTTGTTGATCCCCTGGAACTTCCCTTCTCATGACCAGCAACACCAACATAGCATTTCAAGGTGCCTCGCTTTACTAAACCTCATAATTTACATATTTAATATTTAAAAAAATTATAAAATAATACATCATAAAATAAAATATCTAAAATTAAGGAATTTAATAAATAAATTAACATCCAACTCTTTCATAAATAATCCAAAACTAATTTAAAAAATAATTAAAATCATTATATGAATTATCTACAAATAACAAGAATAAACTAATGACATCAGGTAACAAACAAGGTATGTCAATTCAAAAAAAAAAAAAACAACAGAAACAAAAGATCTTGCTATTGAAATCAAACTAAAAATCTGAAAAATATGAATGAGAGGGTAAGTTCAAACATTTAATTAGAGGTATTAACGATATAATATATGCTAATATATATTTTAAAATAAGTGAATATAGTTACATAAATTAAGTAATAAACAAAACAAGTATAACATAGGTATCATATCAAATACATAAATTAAGTATTTTTTAATCAAAATTACATATTTTATTATTGATATTCTACTTGTCAACTACGTAACATGTGTGTGTGTGAGAAAGAGAGACTACTCCATACAATATTGACATTTTATTTACCAATTAGGAAACAAAATATCATGTGCATATAAGTTAAGTACTTTCTATTAATATGTTGTAACTAAATACCTCCAGTTAGTTTGGAGTTTCTAACAATGATCTAAATGGGGTAATAAGAATCATGAGCTGAAATGAACAAATAGTATGGATAAAGAGTTCTTGAATTATTAGGTTTTATAATGCAAGCATGGTTATATCAAAACAAATATAAAGGATATATGGACCATGTTCAAATCAAACAAATATACGACGAGTATTTAAAAAGAATATAGAATAATCAGGCTGATACAATCAATAATATCAATGATACTCATTATTTCATACCACTATATATAAGAGTTGTATCAAGTGAACCTATATACATAAATAAAGTATGCTTTAAAAAATTACTCGAAATTGAATCTTATATACAAAATGAACAAAACATGACCAGAAAATACCCCACTACTCCTACAGTTGACCTGCCAAACACAGTTCAATCGATCGACCGAAACAAGCTGGACGACAACTAATAGAGGAAACGGTTAACGACACCAAAAAGAACAACCGACAACCGATCGACCTCCCAAACACAGCTCAATAAGTCAATCATACCTCCTCGATTAGTTGACTAATTAACATAACAAACCTACCCCACTACTGTTTCTCTAACCGATCGACTTCCTATACCTCAAATGATTGACTACAACATATGTTCAATAATGGGTCAATCTATTCACTTTAATATGTTGATTGCTTGATTAGAAAACCTAGAATTCTAGACATGTAGTCTTATTCAAATTCTACCAAAACTCATTAACATGCCTAACAACATCAAAACAATATTTTAAAATTCTAAATCATCAAAAAATATATTTTTAACATCCTAAACTCAATATCCATATTCAATTCCATCATAATCACTAAAAAACCACCAAATTCCTCTTTTCAACATACAATCCCTAACATGCCCTTTACTATTCAAAATCTAAAATTAAATTCAAAGTTTAGAATTATTGTACCTTATTATTAACACTTAACAACTCCAAAATAAAATCCACCAAAAGAAATGATTAATTATTAGAGGGGACTTAAGAGATATTAGTGTATTTTTATGTTTTATCTTTTTAAATAATTATTTTTTTCTAGAAAAACCTCTAATTATATTTGAGTTGGAGACTATGGTTGAACTTATAGGCTTTAGGGTCAGAACTTTAGCCTTACAACTTCATCCCAGCATAGCACAATCTATAATGGTTACTATAATTTTAATTTGTATTTGGTATTGTCATTAAAATTAAATTAGAAAAAAAAACCAAAATGTTATGTTGAAATGAAAATTATAGCTTCTTTTTTTCAACTTATATATGCTCAAATCATCTGTAACGTGTGTCTGTGAGCATGTTTGTAATTATGGTAAAAAGATACTTTTCAAAGTATTTTTTTTACATGAAAATATATTAAAATATTATATATTTTTTATTTTCATTAAAGTATTATATATATTTTTTTAAGATTTGATTTTGACACTAGCACATCAAATTTTCTAAAAAACACCAAAACTATTAATTTGAAGATTTTTTTTTTTGAAATTTTAAAAATCATGGTTGGCATAAACACTATTAAAACTAAATTCATCTCTAAATTAGATAAAAACATGTCATCTATTTTAATATTAAAAATTTCGTAAAATTTTGTTATTAATCATAAGCAAACCAACATCTAAATACGTGGATAAATAAAAGTTATCCTCCTTGAACCTAACTTAAACCCCAAGAATTATAAATCTTTACACTCACAGGCAACTTAAATCCCGAATCTAAATACGTGGATAAATAAAGTTCTAAGTGGAAACATGGAATTGATTTTTTTTTTTGTCACATCTTCACCGAAATAATGCTTTAAGAGTGGAGCTCTTTGCATTACTCAACTTTTTGAAGATCCTTCTTGGAAACTACCACTAGAAGAGTACGGACAGCAAGCCCACCATACATTAATCTTTTACGAAATCGTATCCCTTCATCAATTATCATCCAAAATTAAAAAAATAATAATAATTCAAAGCCTAACTTTGGGCCACTTCATATCTAACCTATGCAAGTCATTTTGGTCCGAAAAAATAATCAAAATTATTTTTTCTCAAGTTGGTAGCTTTGCACTTTTTTGAAAAACGTTTTACAACAAGTCTATGGAAATTTACTTAGTTTAATTGGGATGCGTGGTCAAGTTGGATTTATAATAAAAATAAAAATAAAAGGAGAGAAAAACAAGAGAGAATTAAAAAGTAATTTTTAATAATAAAAAAAGAGTGATGGAATAATATATATATATATCTAAAATCGTATTCAATAATTACAAATTTGATATCATAATTAAGAATTTTCCAATGTCTTGTCAAGGTATCAATTTGATGACTTTTTGAATGGTCAATTAAAAGGTGCATATTACCTGGATGCGCGTCTTAATAATTAATAATTGCTACAATTAAGTATGAACTACCCTGTTTTCAAGACGGAATGATAAGCTTAATCGAGACAATTAACAACGATTTCTCTCCTTAAGACACCAATTAAGATCATATCTTCTTCTTCTTTTTTGACAAATTGCCAATATCATTAGCCCATCAGCATTCAATATGCTAGGCTGCCGCCTGCCACCATATATAAGCTTCCAAAATCATTGGAGGAGGGAACTCAATTGATCTTAAGATACATCCCTCACTAACGGCCGGGGGGGAAAACCTGAGCATGCCAGACAGCGGCAAATTCTTGGATGAACAAGGACCATCTTCATTAGAAACTCATGTTCCATTTGCACTCCAGCAGAACAAGGTACAGTCTGACATAAACAAGTAGCTTGCGTGTTAAAATCACCACTCATCATCGTCACCTTACGTCTGCAATTTGCTTTGCCATAAATAAACAATCAAATGCGTCCATGGTTGATGTCAGTGACCAGTAGTGGGCTCCATGCACGACCATTTCAGAAATCTCAATTATTGAATTCTTGGTTGTATTCTCATACTGGAGGGTTAAAAGAACACATTCTTTGGTTGGGGAATTACACAATATGAACACCAAGAAGATGGAGTACAAGATCTAATAATGTCTAGAACCAGCAACTCGATTAATTCATTAAACACGCACACGTATAACAAAACATACCTAACACCAAAAAAATAAAAAATAAAAAACCCCCACCCACCCATAGAAAAAATGTTTTGGCGTGGTCGTCTCAAGACTCAAGTTGACTGCTTACATATATGCCTGATGATTGTCTGAGCCACCGAACTCAAATCTTGCTGTCGGCTGCAACCCAAGCCCACGATGGACTGAGCTCGGTTGAGCCAACTTGTATGCGGAGACATAAAATTTATGACCAAACCAAAACGTTTTTATATGGATGGGCACCGGGGTGGCTTTGTTTTTTTTGGGAGGGGGGGGTGTGGGTGGGTGGGTATGTTTTGATACATGTGTCCCTGTCCGTGTTCATTTATTCGTCAAAGAAAGTTCCAAAGGGATTTTACACAAATGGCGGAATTATTTTTTAAAGAAAAGAAATTGATTATGCTTGCTTTTGGAATAAAAGTTTTATACAAGTATGCTAACAATGGCGCTGTGTGGATTGCATTTAGGATTACAAGAGTCGAGAGATATAAGCAGAAGCATCAAGTGAGCCTTGTGTTTTTGATGACGGAAAATTTGATTAAAAAAAACCCTTTTCCTGTTTTCTATAAAATTTAAATTAGAAAAAAATGTTTCGAGAAAACAAATCTCATTTTAAACTACTCGATGTATTCTCTATAATTTTCAATTTCCCAGAATTTTTTTCGTAAGAACTGAAAAATATTCTGCAAGTAAACATGATCTAAATGTTTCTCGCATCCCTCCTGCGAAATATCAGAAAGCAAACACAGGCAGCAAAACAACTTGTTAGCTTAGGGCTGTGACTCGAAACTTTACAGCAGTTTATGCCTTCAAAGTAGATGCATATCATGAACAATTGAAGGAAGCAAACATGCCGCGAGATGATGGCAAATCCCTTAGAAGCAGACTTTAGGCAATTTAAATAATAGAGAAGATCAGTGAAATATCTTCACAGGAACCAAAATGACGAAACCAGGGACACATATACGAAAAGAGCAACCAGGAGTGCTCTCTCCGCACTGGCATGCATACCACGATAAAATAAACTAAGAAAACAAAATTTAAAGAAGATCCCACCAGTCTTTCGCTTGTTGGTCTCACATATTCATTTCCAGACATAACAAAAGCAAGCCAACACTTTATAATTTGAGGGGAAGATATCCAGAACTCACTCTCTTGATCACAAATAAGTTGCAACTCCGCAACTGCATAGCACATGATTTGATTGGGGAAGATGATGATAATTATGATGAGCCAAAATTTTGGGATAGCACACGCAATAAAACATCTATGAATCTTTTTATGTCTGTTATGTATATTGGTACATCTTAATTTTATTGTCAAAAACTTGAGACTAACCGGAGATAGATAACACAAACCATAAATACGCAATATAAAGTGAGGGTAAAGAATCCAACTAGAAACACTACAGATTATAAATCGAATATAATTAACTTGAGAAGACGAATATATAGAACAAGTTATGTCTTCACACTACAGATTATAAATCAATGCTAACCCATCGTTTCAGAATACAGCCTGACAGAGAAACAGTAATATATGGCTTTCTGTTGGGTACACTGCACTCAGGACGTGGATGGTTCTTCATCCTCATCATATGCCTCCTGCTGCTGGTGCTGCCTTTTCTCCTCCTCATATTGACATCATGCATAATTGTCTCTTCGCACTGCTGACCGGGGATAGACTCCCAGAGTCAGAGAACTCCACATTAAAACGGATATAAGGCTTGCCCTTTATGAAGGACCAGACATAATGTGGCATTCCTTCTTCATTAATTGCCTTGTGCTGACCTGAATTCAGAAGGATGTAAAGTGATCAAGAGTGAGGAGCCAAGATTGAAATTTACAAGTAACACCAGGTTTTATGATCTCGCCAGGATTTGATTTGATAAGAAGCTGCTGATCATCAAGATGAGTAAGGGAAAACCGATACCCACAAAGAGACTCTGTTAAACTGATAGCGCGTTTAGCATAGAGATCATCCAATTTCCGTTCAATTTCTGTTCAAAATTGGGGTGCTCTTTCAATTGCAGTACAACAGAAACATCCCATTGTAATTGAGTCAGGCTGTAAATGACATGCCAAAAAATAAGATCTTGTTTAACGCAATTTCATAAGAGAAAATTCTGTTAAACTATAGACATTATTGGAACAAAATAGAACTAAAAAATTATATTAAAGTCTAATGGCAAGAATTAAATTGCCGATCAACCCACTATCTTCAAATGCATTCGCAAAATTGATTCTGAAGGGTCGCAATCCACATCAATGTGGGCATTCAGAAAATTGATAATAAAATGTGTCAATTCTAGCACCAGTTAGCAGGAACAGAAAACAAAAACCTCAAGAATGCTGGTTATTGGGAACTCTAAAAAACTAAAATCTTGTCCAAGAGCATCCTATGGTAACCCCCCCACCCTCCCAAAAAAACAAAAAAAAAAGCATATCTTTGCTTTCCATCGTTCATATTTAATAAAAAATGCAATCTGACTTTACTTACAGCTTCATCAGCTTGACCTTCCAAAACTATTTTCTGGCCATGTTGCATTCCCTTCTCAACATGCACATCCAGCACCATCTTTTCTTGTGTGACCTTGTTCCCTCTGCATAGAGGGCATTTATCCTTCTCACCAACGAGCTCACCAGCAACCATGATAGATGCATTTCAGAATGGAAATAGAGCAAAAATGAAGAAAAGGGAAGAAATCTGTTTCAGTTAATAACCTGAACCTCTGCATTCAGGACACACATGCTGCTGCATTTGTTGGACCATTCCCAATCTGATCTGTCGAATTAGAACTTTCATTCCGGAATCTTGGCAGCCATGACATGTACCAGAGGCTCCACTCTTTTAACCTTTCCTGAAATATTAGCATACATATAAAAACAAAAGTCCATCCACCTACACACTAGACAAAAAGGTTTTAAACAAACCCAGGCTTGTGTGTGTGTGTGTGTAAACAGGGTGGTGGGGCATGAAGAAAAATACAGCCAATCTCATAAATGAAACTGCAACTTGCAAACTATTAAAGAGAACTGGTGAGGACCACACAGGCAAAAACAACTTTCAAGCGAACTAATAAAGTTAAGGTAAAAGAACATACCCTTTACATTTGGCACACAAAATGTTTCTAGAAAGAGAGTTTCATGGATATTCCATTGTACAAGTCCTCTAAGGAAACCCTCAGAGAGTGCACTCTATCTTCACCTTGCTTCAGCCTTCTTCCTATTGAGCTGCCAGCACCTGAAAAATACAGATACTTGAGAACCTTTATCTAAGAAAATCAGTCAATAAAAAGCAAAATGCATCAAGGAGTCTCTCAGCCTCACCGACAAAACCACCTCTGCTATAAAATGATTTAAAAAGATCAAATGGACTATGACCACCACCACCACCTCCTCCTCCCATTCCCTCCTTAAGTGCATCTACAACATATTGATCATAAATTTCTCTTTTATCTGGATCACTAAGGACTTCATAAGCTTGAGATAATTCCTTGAACCGGTAAAAAATGATCAATAGATGAGCGTCAGAAGGCACATATAAACAGACTAGATCGATCACACCATGCTAATGAACACCTTTACTTTCAGATTTTGCAACAATAGCACTAGAAGTTGATAGATAGATGATTGTAACAAAAAACAAACCATTGCAAACTTGTTGGCACTGTGTTTTCATCTAGATGATGAAGGAAATTCAACACCCACAGATCCATGCACAGTCTTCAACCAAATTTTTAATCTTTAGATGTCACATATTTCTTGTACATGGATCATAGACATTCAGACTTTCCTAAAGTGAAATCGATATTTTTGCAACCTAGTTTTAGTTCTAATACGAAAAAAAATTTATGACTTCCTAAAAGTAAATAGCATCCACCACCATAGCAAACAAGCACCCCGAAGTTTAAAAAGAAGGAACTGAAAAACCATGACAGCAACTTCATTTAGAATCATCATGATGTCATTGACAAGTCATGACTGCAATGCACCCTTGCCTCGGCCAGACGCAGATGTGAGCGCCTCTAGCACTTGGCCACCAGGCACAACTCAAATATGGTTCAGAGCCGAATGGGCATCACATACTCCTGACAACTCAAATAAGGCGGTTTTTAATAAACTACCTATTCAGGATCTCCACCTTTATCAGGATGATTCTTTACGGAAGCTTTCCTATAAGCCCTCTTCAGTTCATCTTGACTTGCACCTTTTGACATGCCAAGAACCTAATAATACTTGGTGTTTTTACACATCCTCGGAACACCACGCCCATACATGATTGCAACACCTCATCAAAGCTGTTCGAAAGCTAGGTCAAGTCAGGACATCAAGAATAATCATCCACACATGAAATCATCATACTCTACCCCAACATAAAAGAACTCATGTTCCGAGGGAGAAAAAAATAAAGGCCAAGCCCTCACCAACTAGCAATACTTAATCGTACACACAGGAAAACACATGCATGCGCTATAAACCTTGCACGTCAATCGTACACTCCAATCACTTTCAGTTGCCAATATCTTTTAGACATCTTAACTTAAAGTTCTCTAACCAATACACAAAATTAATAACCCTCAATTAGCCAAAACTTAACAAAATTAGCAAAATTAACAAAAACAAACCCTCTTTTTAGCTCGAAATTCATTGTGCTGATTCAAAATTACTGCTTTTGTTACTGAATGCAAACAATCTAACCTCTATTAGCCAAAACTAACCATTAACAAAACCTAACAACAACAAAAAAATAACAACTTTTTAACTTTCCAGCATCGGAAATCAGAAATTGAGACACGAAACGACAGAATCGATTATCACAAAACAAATATCCAACTAGAACAGATCAAAAGAAAAGAAGACCGTAGATAAATTATAAATTACCAGTTAAACGCGAGAGGACGTTGTCGCTTCGTTTACTTCAGGCAGAGAGAGAAAGTGGAAAGAGTTAAGCGAAAGAGGGGGGAATTTATAAGGTTCCTCGCTAGAGTCGTTGCTACTTCCTCTTCTTCTCTCCTTACGAATCGCAGAGCTTTTTAACTTCTCTCTCCATGTGTTGCTGATGCTGGCTGCTGTAAGAAAGAACTTGGGAAACCGGAAAGGACCGGGAGCGAGGGAAGCCGTTATAATTAGTGTTTCCTTTCTAGAATAGGATGGCAATGCTGGCACGCGGGAAGATAATTACGAAGAAAGCTAGAACTTTTATCCTTTTATTCTTCACCAAAACTAAGATAATTATGTTGGTGAGCGTGTAGTTATTTTTTTTTATTTGGATGTATTTGATATTAAAATACTAATTAAAAATTTAATAATTTGTTTGGATTTTTTGGGCTGTAGTATATACTGATTAACTAATCAAGATATAAAATTTTAATTTTTGAATTAGGAGGTTTTTTTTAAATACTTTAAATATACTTTTAAAATTTTAAATAGCATGTGTGATTTTTTAGATGAATAAATTTTTATTTTTTTTAAAAAGCAGATTTGATATTTTTACCGAACTTAATATTTATAAATCTAATATATCAATTAGACCCAACTACCATAAATATGGTAAATATACTATACTTATTTAAACTTGAATTATGTATATTTATTAATATTATTATATTTATTATTAAATAAAAAATTATAAATTTAATTTGAATGTATATCCCATCCATTTAAATTTGAGTTAGATATACTTAATAATATTATTAATATTTATTATTAATAATAAATTTTAAAATAAATAATATTTACCTACTCTAAATTACAAGCTAATATATTAGATTTTTCTAAAACAGGTCTGTGTTTATATATAGTCATATGTGAAGTCTCATATTAAGACTTAACTCTCATGGATATTATAATACATATGATTTTTTAAAGTTATTTTAAAAATATATTAAAATAATATGTTTTTTAATTTTTTAAAATTTATTTCTAACATCACAATATTAAAATAATTTAAAAACACTAAAAAATAATTAATTTAAAGCTATTTAACAAAAACATAAATAAACTACAATGCCTAATAATATCTCAAACTTTACAATCATCTTGGATTAGTAAAAAAGGTCTAATTATTTTTTTTTATAAAAATACAAAATGTGTTTACCTATGTGTTTTTTATGCATTTTAAACTACAATTTAAACTAAAAATATTACTTTAACTGCCTTTTATTTTAACCATAACTCAAAACAATTTAAAACGCATAACAAACAAGCTATTAGATAATTTGTATTTTTATAAAATTAAAAACTGGTTCAATTTTCTTGTATCAACCCAATCCATGATTTAGATTTTAATTCAAATTAATTTTATAACTATGATAAAGATACAGACTCAAGAGTCTGACTAGAGATGTCTGTCATGGCAGCTATTAAATGGAAAAATATCAAACAGTTTTTGAGTGGAGTGCTTGGATTGGGAGGCTGCTAGGAACAGTGGAAAAGTTTTAAGATTACGGATTAAAGTTTGTTCAGTATTATGGTATTTATTGTAGTTATAGTTTAAAAATAAATATTTTATAAAAAATATTTTTAATTGTGGTTAATTTGAAAAAATAAGTGTTTGGTTAAAACTATAATTAAAATTAAAATTGAATAAAAAATAATTTAATGTGTTTGGTTAAAAATTCTTTTAAAATTGAGGTTATAAAATAATTTAAATATATATATATATATATTAATATTGATAATTTTTAATTTAAATATTATGAATTTAACTATTGTTATTACATCATGAAATAAATCATATTTTATATAATTTTTTTTATTTTATCAAATTATCCATAATTTCATTACGTATGAAGTACATCCAATAAAAACTACAATTTCTATAATTTCTTAGGGTGCAGTAAAATTAGATAAAATATTATTATATATAAAATTCACTCTAAACTAGTTTTTTTTTTAAATATTTAAAAAATTAATACAGTAAGAAAAATAACTAAAAAAAAATGTCTAGGTAGTGCAAATAAACAGTGCAAGAGAATTACATTATTCACTATTTCTTGCACTGTTGCAATACAATTAATATGAACAATATAAAAAAAATAAAATTTTTTTACTTTTCAAATACTACATTTTCAATGAAAAAAAAACCCAACATACAATATATTATTATTTTAAACCAAACAGCTGCAACTTGTTTTAAATAAAAAGTAGCTGCAGCTGCAGCCACAAAAATGCTAAGTGTATTTGACTTCAAGGTACGGTAATTTTTTTTTGTTAAAAATACAATATTTTTTTTAACATAAACCACACCTTTAAAAACTATAAAAATATATTTTAAAGAAAAAAAAAAAAAAAACTACTTATTCAAACACCCGAACTCAACAAGACGCAAGTTTCCTTATATACTGGATTTTAGAGCATACATTATGTAATAAACGTCATCCATCTTGATTTTCTTCCTATCTTCTTTGAGTTAGATACATTATGCTTTTTTATTTTATTTATATAATACCATAAGATTTCTCCTCAAATAACTCTCCTTTCATTAAAAGTAAAAGCTGACTAGATTAATATCTTGTAAGAAAATAAATAAAACACTCTTGTTTTAATAAAAATAATTAACTTGTACTGGTACAGTTGCATAACAACTTACACCCTCCTACAAATCATTTCCCGAACTTGAGGTGATGCATGCCACACTTCATTTTGAGAGGTCGTGCATATAAACATTTGAACTCTTCCTGTCTAATCTTATTTGTTCTTCTTCCAAGTTATTGGTGTGAAACTTAATATATTCTATGCCATTAATCATCTATCCAATACCTTATAATCAATCTACGACGAAGACCTTAATAAAATTGTCTCGCTAGCAATCAAATATAGAATGTATCACCTAATGGAAGAAAATTACTGTGGTATGAGTTTATTAACCAAAAAAAAGGCAAAATTAAAGAACAAATAAAATGTTTGAAGCTCTTTTATACATCTTTTATTTCTATTATATTTATATTCTATGTTTTTTATTACAAGTTATTTATAGGCTGAAATTAAACTAACTAAAAAATAATCTATTTTAAAAGGGAAAAGTAATTTTACAGGCTTAATCAATTAATTATTTCTAAATTGGTTAATCGATTCATTTAATGTAACCGATTACTTAGTTCCTAACTAGTAGAACAATTCCTTTGTTTTCAAAAAAGAAAGAAAGAGAAGTTTACTTTCAACATCAACTTGATCAAACAAAATCCCTCACCTTACTCTTCACAATCTCTGTTTAATCCATTATTGTTCATCTACTGCATGGAACGACTTTCATTTATTGGTGAATGTGATGTCAATGTTTCGGACTCGTTCATCTTATTCTCTGATTGTCCCATAGCCATGTGAACTTGTCTCGAAGACTTTAAAATGAATTGTTGATTAATCACGATTAAGCTATGGTCTTTCTTTAACTATCAAAATTTTCAAGTTGATCATTTTATATGTCTGATGTCTAGACTTGTCTGTTTTTATAAAAGTAAACTCTATCAGGTAATGCAATCACCCACGTGGTTTGCTCATCCTTAGGTTCAGGATCTCTCTCAAATTGATCACCGTGGCCACGAGTCACGGTACGTATTCTACAATGGAGAACAAGAACAAAGTTCTGCGATTCTATGAGCTCCAGCGGACTTGGTGTGCCTCTTGTTTTTATTTTGAACAAGATGGAACAGTTCATTTTGAGCGGTCGACTTTCCCTATCTAATCCTTTTTTCTCCTATGTTCTTCGGGTGAAATGCGCCTGGATACTTGCCTGGTCTGAAACTCAAAATTCTATGACATTAGTCTCTATTTACTCCCTTATAATCAATCATTGATGAAGCACTTGAACGAATTGACTTGCGAGTAATCAACTATAGAACCTGTCAACAACTTGATCTAATTAAAAAATTCCTTCCAGCTTTTTTTTTTATTGGATGATAAAAATTCCTTCCAGCTGTTCACATTCTTTGTTTAATCGATTATTGTTCATCTGCTTTGTGAACGAATTTTATTTATTTGTCAATGTTTCAGACGCTTTCATTTTATTCTCTGATTATCCTATAGCCCTTTGAACTTGACTGAGGCTGACTTTAAAATTACTTGTTAACTAATCCCTATAGCCCTGTGAACTTGTTTCAACTGGACCTTAAAATGACTTGTTAATTAATTAAGCTATGTTTAAGCCATGGTCTTTTTTAACTGTCAAAATTTTCAAGTTGATCATTTTATTAGTCTTATGTCTACATCTGTCAATTTTCTATATAAGTAAACTCTATCAGGCAATGCTATCACCAATTTTGTTTGCTCATCCTTAGGCTCACGCTTTCTGTCTAATTGATCCCTTAGGCCATGAGTCACATTACGTATTCTGCAATGGAGAACAAGAAAGAGAAGTGCGATTCTATGAGCTCCGGAGGACATGGTATGCTTCTTATTCATATTTTGGAACTCTTTTCTTTCGGTTTGTTGTTAGTGATCTGTCATGTATATGATCCTTTTCACTTTTGTATATCATGACCTACAAAAGTTGATCCTATCATACAAGAATTCTGATATCCATGCCGCTGGTTTCTCGTTGATCATAGATGTGTTTTCTGTTAGGAGATCCAAACATTCAAACACGCACAAATTTACGTGGTTCGGCAATTTGCCTACTCCACGGAGCTACTAGTTTGTATTAATCAAGCTCAAAAGCAATACAAACAACAAAAATAAGGAGGAGGAGAAAACTTCTCTACTCAACTCAACTCTCACCCTTAGCTCTCTCTCTGTGTTTCTCTCTATCTCGTGTTCTATATCAGCTATCAATGCACATCTATTTATAGCTGATGAGGGAGACAATTGTTCAACAATGGTGGGCAACATTTTCTTTGGTTAGACACCCACCATTTGACTCTAACCATTTCAACCTTGGCTGCCACCTACCATGGCTGCCACCGTCCATTTGTGTCCACACACATAACAATCTCCCACTTGGACACAAATGGTGTTAGGTCTGTCTTTTAATCTTGAAGACCAACTGAAGCTTTACATAGCTTCAGTTTATCAAGAGTAACTCCTTTGGTTAACATGTCAGCTGGATTCTTGCTTCCACAGATCTTTTCAGGTAACAGTTGTTCATCGTCGAGCAATTGTCTGATGAAGTGATATTTGATCTGTATGTGCTTTGTTCTGGAGTGAAATGCTGGATTCTTGGCAAGGAAGATTGCACTTTGACTATCACTATACAAAGTACTTTTTTCATGTGTCTTGCCCAATTCTTGCAGGAAACTCTGTAGCCATACTATCTCTTTTGCAGACTCTGAAACTGCAACATATTCAGCTTCTGTCGTTGAAAGAGCAACTATCTTTTGCAGGGTAGAACTCCAAGAAACAGCAGTGCCTTCTAGAGTGTATATATAACCTGTAGTACTCTTTCTGCTATCAACATCTCCTGCTAGATCAGCATCTACAAAGCCTTCAAGTTTCAATCCGTCAGCTGTGAAAATAAGACATGTCTCTGATGAGCCTTTTAAATACCTCATGATCCATTTCACTGCCTCCCAATGTTGCTTTCCAGGATCGCTCATATATCGGCTTACAACTCCCACTGCATGAGCAATGTCTGGTCTGGTACAGACCATAGCATACATCAAAGATCCAATAGCTGAGGCGTATGGAATCTGGTCCATGTATCCACGTTTTATCTCAGTTTTTGGTGACTGGTCTTTACTGAGCTTGAAATGATTCCCCAGAGGTGTACATACAACCTGCTAAGAACCTTCTTGACATACTCTGCTTGTGAAAACTTTAGTATGCCTTTGTCTTTGTCTCTGATGATTCTCATGTCAAGTATTTGCTTAGCAGCTCCCAGATCCTTCATTTCAAACTGTTTTGACAATTGTTGCTTTAGCTTGTCAATCTCTTTCATGCTGGATCCTGCAATCAACATATCATCCACATATAGCAGTAGAATGATATAAGAGTTGTCAAAATATTTGACATAACAACAATGATCAGCCTGACATTTTGTGTATCCCGTACTACACATGAAGTTGTCAAACTTCTTGTACCACTGTCTTGGAGCTTGTTTCAAACCATATAGGCTCTTTTTTAGCTTGCAAACTTGACTCTCCTTTCCTGGTATTGCAAACCCCTCTGGTTGTTGCATGTAAATGTCTTCTTCCAATTCTCCATGAAGAAATGCTGTTTTTACATCTAATTGTTCAAGATGTAAATTTTCTGCAGCTACTATCCCCAGGACAACTCTGATTGTTGTAAGCTTCACAACTGGAGAAAATATCTCAGAATAGTCGATCCCTTTCTTTTGCTGAAACCCTTTTACAACAAGTCTTGCCTTGAACCGTTTGCTTCCATCATGCTCGGTCTTTACTCTGTAAACCCACTTGTTTTGCAAGGCCTTCTTTCCTTCAGGCAGTTTGGTTAACTCCCAAGTCTTGTTCTTCAGCAATGACTCCATCTCGTCCTTCATGGCTAACTCCCACTTGCTCGAGTTTCCATCTTGTAAGGATTCTTCATAGGTTAATGGTTCACCACCATCTGTCAACAAGATATAATTCAGTAGAAGTGTGAACCGTTGTGGAGGCTTTATAGTCCTTGAAGACCTGCGAACAGCTGGTTCACTTGGCTCTGCACTATCTTGTGAAGAAGTGGTGGGTACTGAAGTGTTTGCACTGTCTTGGATGGACTCTTGAGTGGTAATATCAGGAAGCCCTTCTAATTGTATGAATTCAGATTTCTGTGGACTCGTATCTGAATCAGTTATCTCTAGTTCTGTACTTGATCTGTCTTTGTACAAAACTTTCTCGTTGAAGATCACGTTCCTGCTTCTGATAATCTTCCTGTTTTGATCATCCCAAAACCGAAATCCAAATTCTTCATCTCCATAGCCAATAAAGAAACATTTCTTTGATTTGGCATCCAGCTTGTTGCGAGCATCAGAGTCTACATGCACATAGGAAACACACCCAAAGATTTTTAGATGAGCAAGTTGTACTTCTTTACCTCTCCAAACTTCCTCGGGCAGTCTGAACTCCAAAGGTACTGATGGTCCACGGTTGATCAAGTAAACTGCAGTATGAACTGCATCAGCCCAGAATGTTTGAGGTAGCCCAGAATGCAACCTCATGCTTCTAGCTCGTTCATTGATGGTCCGGTTCATCCGTTCAGCAATACCATTCTGTTGTGGTGTGCCTGGAACTGTCTTTTCCATTCTGATACCGTTGACAGCGCAATACTCCTTGAAACCTCCATCAATGTATTCTCCTCCATTATCAGATCGTAAGCATTTCAGCTTCAAACCTGATTCAGTCTCAACCATAGCCTTCCATTTCTTGAATGTGTCAAACACATCAGATTTATTTTTTAGAAAGTAGACCCATACCTTTCTGCTAAAGTCATCAATAAAAGTGACATAGTACCGAGAACCGCCAAGAGATGCTACTGGAGCTGGTCCCCATAAATCTGTGTGCACCAGTTCTAGTTTTCTTGGTCTTAAGGTCCTGCCAACCTTTAAGAAACTGAGCTTCTTCTGTTTTCCGAGAACACAACTTTCACAAATGTCTAGATCAACATTTTTTAACTCTGGCAGCTTTCCCTTTGACTGAAGTATCTTCATTCCCTTTTGACTCATATGGCCGAGTCTACAATGCCATAGCTGCGCTTGATTTTCTGCTTCAGTAGAGGCAATTATATCTGCTGATCTTGTGGTCATATACAGAGTGCCAGTTTTCTTTCCACGAGCCAAAACCATTGCTCCCTTTGATACCTTCCACATTCCTCCAGAGAAAAGGATTGAATGGCCACTATCATCAAGTTGTCCGACCGAGATCAACTTCTTCTTTAGTTCAGGAACATGCCTCACATTTTGCAAGTTCCATATAGATCCATTCATTGTCTTGATTTGCACATCTCCTATACCCACAATATTCAATGGTTGTCCATCGGCCAGATAGACTACCCCATAATTTCCAGCAGTATAATTTTGCATCATTTCATGGTGTGGTGTACAGTGAAATGAAGCTCCAGAATCAAGAACCCAATCATCAATAGGACTATGTACTGCAAGGATCAAAGCATCCTGTACCTCGTCTGTAGCGGCATTTGCAGAGTCAGCTTCAGGTTTCTTTGGTTTTGTGCAACTCCTCATGAAATGGCCAGGTTTGCCACAATTCCAACATTCAACCTGCTTCCTAGGTCCAAACTTGCTTTTGCTTCTGTACCTTGATTTTGATCTGCCTCTGGATAAGCCTCTGTCTTGTCTCCTTCCTCGAGTGTTGATGTTGAAAGCTGAACCTGAACTTGAACTTTCACCCGAGTCTTTCCTTCGTACTTCTTCTGCTAAAATCAGGTCTCGAATGTCATCATATTTTAATTTGGATTTTCCGGCTGAGTTGCTTACAGCTGTTCTCATACCTTCCCAACTGCTTGGAAGTGAAGCTAGCAAAATAAGTGCTCGGATCTCATCATCAAACTCAATTTCAACAGATGACAATTGATTTGTGATGGTATTGAAATTATTAAGATGCTGTGTAACAGAGGTGCTTTCCGTCATCTTCAGGTTGAACAGCTTCTTCATCAAGTGCACTTTGTTATTTGCTGATGGCTTCTCATACATCCCAGACAAGGCTTCCATCAATCTTGCTGTGGATTTCTCTTTTGTAACATTATGAGCAACTCTTCTTGATAATGATAGCCGGATAATGCCCAAGACTTGTCTATCAAGAATCTGCCAATCTTCTTCTGACATGTTTTCTGGCTTGCTCCCCAATAGAGGAAGATGAAGTTTCTTCCCATATAGATAATCTTCAATTTGCATTTTCCAATATCCAAAATCAGTTCCATCAAATTTTTCAATACCTGCAGCCTTTATTTCATCAGCCATTTTTACTCCTTCTTGGATTTGAATCTCAAAAATCTGACCTTACAGATGTGTCCGGAATGGCCAAAAATGCTGGAAACGACACTGAGATCACCCAAATCGGACTTCGGATGGCTCCGATTTAAGCAATCAAAGTTTGGGATAACTGGACGCTGCAGATGAAGCCACGTGGCAGGCGGAATAGTCGCTGCGCCACACCGGATCAAAACCCAGTTATGATGACGTGACAGCTGACGTGTCAGACACGTAGGCAATGTGGGGTCACCAAATCTGACGTGGCAGATCCACAAAGATTTTTGTCTGGCGTGGCAGATGACGTGGCGGTTGACCGTGTCAAACGGCTGATGTGGCTACTGACTGTGTCGATCGGCTGACGTGTCTGATGACGTGGCAGAGTCAAGTTGTAGGAAATGGTGAGGAAGACGCATGACGCGCGTACGGCGCGTCTGTGCGCGTAGACAGTTCTGGTGGTGGCGCGTGCGGGCATGCAGGACGTTGGATTTTTGTCGGGTTTTCACCAGTGGATTCCTCTCATCGTCCTCTTCACGGTGGTATCTTCAAAAACATGTTTTGAGAACTTTGATTTTTGAGTTTGGATCATACACCCTCTTTTTCAAGAACTTTCAAGAACAAGCTCTGATACCAGTTGTTAGGAGATCCAAACATTCAAACACACACAAATTTACATGGTTCGGCAATTTGCCTACTCCACGGAGCTACTGGTTTGTATTAATCAAGCTCAAAAGCAATACAAACAACAAAAATAAGGAGGAGGAGAAAACTTCTCTACTCAACTCAACTCTCACCTTTAGCTCTCTCTCTGTGTTTCTCTCTATCTCGTGTTCTATATCAGCTATCAATGCACATCTATTTATAGCTGATGAGGGAGACAATTGTTCAACAATGGTGGGCAACATTTTCTTTGGTTAGGCACCCACCATTTGACTCTAACCATTTCAACCTTGGCTGCCACCTACTATGGCTGCCACCTACCATGACTGCTACCAACCATGGCTGCCACCGTCCATTTATGTCCACACACATAACATTTTCAGCCTCCAAAATGTTTCCTTTTCTTTTTCAGGAGTCAAAAGATCCGAAAGAGATCTACCTCCAATGCATTACTCCCTTAAGATAGAGTCATTCTCCTTACTTCTGAAGACAAAAGTCAAAAAGTACGAATCTTATGTTTTTGAAGCTGGAGGCCACAAATGGTTTGTTGATTCTCACCACCTTCCTTTGACTAATACTCGATTCTATACGAGCAAAATAAATGTTCAGTTAGATGATAATTAGGCTATTCATCAACTGATAATTTTTCTTGTTTCCAGGAGCTTGTGTCTTTACCCAGATGGAAACACAGAAGGAAAAGGGAAAGGCTTTGTTTCCCTTTACCTGCAAATAGAAAATACAAGCAATCTTCCTCATCGGTGGGAGGTCAACGCCGAATTCAAATTGTTTGTGTTTGATCAGATATATAACAAATATTTGACTGTCCAAGGTAGATTCTTTTACTACTAATATGTGCAACACTGCAAATGTTTACTTTCCTGTCTTTATATTCTTGAATTTAAATGGATTACTTTTTTGTAGAATCGGATGGATCAGTAAAACGTTTTCATGAGATGAAGACCGAATGGGGTTTCGATCAATTGCTTTCCCTTGAAACTTTCAATGATGCTTCTAATGGATACCTTGTCAAGGACTGCTGTGTTTTTGGAGCTGAGATTTTATCGAACCAACTGGAAAATGGGAATTACTTTCTATGGTTAAGAAACCAGCAAATGGTTCTTTAACATGGAAGATTGAAGATTTCTCTAAATTAGATAAGAGCTCATATTTATCCAAAGCCTTTACTGCCGGAGGCAGAAGTTGGTATGCTGCCTTGAAATCACAAACTTTTTCTGTTTGAGAACCACTCTTGAGTTTTGTTGTTAATTTTGGCTCTTCCCATCGTTTCAGGAGAATAGACGTTAGTCCCAAAGGATTTGCTGAGGCAAAGGGAGATTCACTATCTGTATTCCTGGAACTAGTTGATGGTGGTAAACTTCCACCAAAGAAAGCTGTGTGGGCAGAATACAAGCTACGAGTTTTGGACCAACGCCATGACAAACATGTCGAAAAAACAAGTAAACCACCCCATAAGACCAGCTTCTTTATTAATTAACATGTTCTCCCTACTTTAAGAATCCCAATTCAAGAAAGGGCGGAGCGGATCGGATCGATGCATACAGGTTTTTTGTTAGATCTACTTAAATGCATGAGATTTTTTAAGAAGTAATGTCAAGAACAATATTTTTGGAAAATCAACATTACTACTCATGCTGCCTCCAGTAGTTGTGTTCTCTACGGCTGCTTACAGGCATGAAAAGTTTTCCATCTTTGCCAGTTTTAGTTATTGAACTTCGTATTGACTAAAGTTTCTCACAAATTACTTTCTTGCAGTTTCGCGTTGGCTAACCTCCTCCGACCATACACGTGGTTTCCGCAAGTTCATGCCACTGGGAGATCTCCATGAAGTCTCGAAGGGCTATGTTTTGAATGACACTTTAATTGTTGAAGCTGAAATTCTTACCTTGTCCGTGTCCAAGCTTTTCTCATGAAAATTGCACCCTTTAATTTTCGTGGCCACGATTGTCATCAATCTATATTATTTGTATCAATAAGCTGCCAATCTGTTATGCCTAGTATAATTACAGGTTCCTAACATGGAACCACCACATTATTTAGGTAATGGACGTCGCCCCTCTTGATTTTCTATCCGTTATCTTCTTCGAGTTGATAAATTATGCTTCTTTATTAATTATTTCCAGAATACAATAAAACTTCTCTTCAAATGGTTCTCCTTTCATTGGAATTCAAATATTCTCCAGGTCTTTTAGGTCTTGGAAGTATTTTAGTTTGAAGATTTTACTCCAGAGAACAGGGCCAAGTGTAGTCATTAGATAGTCTATTTTTAACGTTCACAAATTTCGATGCCGAAAACGTTTTCCAAAATCACTTCTTTTGAAAGCATAGTTACGGAACTCTATCCAGTTTAGATCAGGTTGGATTTATTCTTAAATCATCTAAAGAGTTAACTTGTTTAAATTTGAATGGCGTAATAAATCAACTCTTAATCTAGGTGAACTCCAAATAAAACTGGCTAAATGTTATATATATAATGATATTATTTCATAAAAAAAACATAATAAACCATGTCATTATTTTAATTTATTAATTTATTGGTTGATTTGGTCAACCCGTGATTCAAATTCTAAACCAAGTGAGATCTTATACTCATTAAAAATTTTATCCACACCCGTACGCAAACCACTATGCCATGCTTGCCGGTTAAGGTTAGATCTCACGAAATTCATTTCTAGAAGAGGATGGCGATGGTCGCAAGCAGGAAGATAAAAAAAAAAATTATTTTTTTAATACATTAAAATAATATTTTTTATACTTATATATTAAAACAATTTAAAAATATAAAAAAATAATTAATTTGAAGATAATATTTTTTAAAAACCATGAATAGATTGCAATGTCAAAGAAGATATTAGAAGATTAATATAAGTTAGTGAAAAAATCCGACTATCATTTTTATAAAAATATAAAAAGTGTTTATATATGTGTTTTTCATACATTTTAAGTTTAAAATACAAAATATTACTTTGACAACCTTTTACTTTAACCACAACTCAAAATGCATAAATAAACATAAACAAACGAGCTATAAGATATTTTGTGTGTTTTTTTTAAATTAAAATTAAAAACCGGTTCAATTTTCCTATATCAACCCAAATCACTAATTAGATTTTGAGTTAAATTAATTTTGTAACTACGATAAAAACAGAGATTCAAGAGTCTGATTAGAGATGTGTGTCATCGCAGCCGTTGGATGGGAAATATCAGACAGTTTTTGGGTGGAGTGCTTGGATTGGAAGGCTGGTTGTAACAGGAGAAAAGTTTTGAGTTCGTTGGTCGTGTCTTAAGGTCGGGAAGCAACAATTTCGTTTGGGTTCCAAACACAACGAGACGCAAGTTCCCTTATTTTATTGATTTCTCTAAATTAGATAAGGGCTCATATTTATCCAAAGCCTTTACTGCTGGAGGGAGAAGCTGATATGCTGCCTTATAATCACAAACGTTTCGATTCGAGAACCACTCTTGAGTTTTGTTGTTAATTTTGGCTCTTCCCATCGTTTCAGGAGAGTAAAAGTTTATCCCAAAGGAAATGATGAAGCAAAGGGAGATTCACCATCTGTATTCCTTGAACTAGTTGATGGTGGTAAACTTCCACCAAAGAAAACTGTGGGCAGAATACAAGCTACGAGTTCTGGGCCCACGCCATGACAAACATGTCGAAGAAACAAGTAACTAAACCACCCCATAAGACCAGATATAGCATGTTCACCCTACTCTTAAAATCCCAATTGAAGAAAGGACAGAAGAGATAGATGCATATATGGTACTGGAAATGCCTAACAAAACAGTTGTCTAAGATATTTTTATCACTTCTCCAAAAATATTTGGAAAATTAACATTACTCGTGGCTACAGTATTTGTGAACTCCATGGCTGCTTAGTGAACATTGAGGCATGAAAAGTTTTCCATCTTTGCCAGTTTTAGCTATTGAACTTCTTATTGACTAAAGTTTCTCACAAATTATTTTCTTGCAGTTTCGCATTGGTTAACCTCCTCCAGTCATAGACATGGTTTCCGAGAGTTCATGCCACTGGGAGATCTACATTAATTCTCCAAGCGTTATGTTAGGAATGACACTTTAATTGTTGAAGCTGAAATTCTTACCTTGTCCGTGTCCAAGCTTTTCTCATGAAAATTGCACCATTTCTCATACTGCAATCGTCACTCTGTTATTCGTATCAATAATTAACCTCTATGTTTTATTGTTAAGTGACCTTTCTATGAAAAACCATGCGTTGATTTCTATCAAGGATGCAACAGAAATGGACGTTGTCCATCTTTATCTTTATCTTTTCTTTTTGTTGTAGTAACGGGCACAACACACTACTAATGGGTAAGGACATCCACACCATATCAGCAAAAATCAAAGAAGAAAATGCCCTCTGGAAAGTTGCTAGAAGGGTGAGCTCCTAGCTCCAAACCATGACCATAATTAGCTAGCCAATTCGCACAGCAGTTGCCTTCGTTCGGTGAACTTCCCAATCTTTGGATAAACAAACTTTCTGATTTCTTGTAAAATAGGATCCATCTTTGTATCTTCATTGTACAAGGTGGCTGCTATTTGGCTCGTGCGTTGGTGAATCCCATCAGGTAGGCTAGCTAGGCATGGTAACTTTTTTATATTCAATGTACATATCTTCAAACCATTTTATACGGTTTAGTACATTTAAAGAAATTTTTGAGGTAAAATAATCGAGATAAAGCTTTATTTTTAATAGTTTCTTAGATATATTTTTTATATCAGTCTAGTATATTTTAAAATTTTAATAAGTTTCACTGAGTGCTGGCTCCATAATTTAAGTTTTTTTTTTAAAAAGAAAAAGAAAAAGAAAGAGGAAACATATCTGCTTAACCATCATACCAATCTTTTAAAACTACTGTAATACTGATATTTTAGTAAGGAACTCATATGCAAATGTAAATTAAATCATCATTATTTTTGTTGGATCTATCAAAAATAGTTCTCGTACTTTTGCTTGTAATATGTGCAACTTGAGGAATTAATCGGAATTAATCCATGTCAGGAGTTTCTCACAATTACATGAGGAATTAATCAAAAATAGGAACTCTTTTTGTTGGATCCATTAAAAATGAATTTTTTCCTTTTCTTTTCCCACAATTGCAATTAGAAGAACTCCGAATCAATTCTCTCCATTTTAACAAAATCTGATCAACATTGCTATTGAATTTGGGTATTGCCTCAAAATATACTTCACATATTTACAAAGAAAAATAAAAATAAAAATCATATTTTGTTATATTGGAACGTAATTGAAATGACTGGAGTTGTATTAGATAAATTTTTAACATAATTTCTGTGCAAAGCGATCTCTCAATGCATTCCACACATAATCACATTAAAAAAAATTATATATACATATATATTAGAATTGGAATATAATTGAATCGACTCAAGTTGGATTACATATATTTTTACCGTAGTTTCGCTCGAACATTGCAAAATGAAATTGAATCCAAATCATTGCATAAAAAATCAAAAAAAACTAAAACTGCCAATTTTCTCTAGATAACTTTCCTTTCATTTCACGCATTTTCGTGGAAACTTAATTAATTTGATATCCGAGGTTTGAATCTTAATCACATCAAGAATTAATTTTGCATAGAACAACTCCTTTTCCTCCAATTAGTTTGTGAGAAGGTTTGCATAACTAGACACAGCCATTCGCAGAGCATCATCTTATTTTCAAAGCTGGAAACTTTCCTGATGAAACACACCGACCCGTTCCCTTTTCAGATAAGGGATTTCAATTTCCTTGTAAAGCCATTACGGACCATCGCAAACCTTCAAAAATCAAAACCTTCCCTTTATTATATAAACCCCCATAACCCCTCCTCATTTCTTTCATCAACACACAGACACAGTTTCTTATCTGTACACAATACACAGAAACCACAGGGTTACCCTTTATCTTCTATATTCCTACAACAGGAAACAGAGTTTCCCTCTATAACCACATGGCTGCATCATCATCATCAGACGAGTCTAGTAAAAGGTCAGTACTGTTCGTTCGGATGATTCATTTTGGAATTGAAGTTGGAGTGGCAATGAAGGTGATGGCATTTTGGATTTGGCTAGAGACACAAGGGTTTCGAGAAATTATGAGAAAGATCTTACTTCATGATGATAAATTCTTGACTCTACTAGCCAAAGAAGCTGAGGATATTCTGTCATTTCTGAAACAACTGTCAAAAAATCCCATATCACCAGATTTGATGCGTTTCACTCCAAAGTTAGCCGAACATTTCTTGTGTCTCAATGTCATCCTTGCTGATAAAGAAAAGGCCTTAAAGGGTATCACAGAGATCTATAACGGAGTCTGTTGTGTGGTCTTGAAGGATATTTTAGAAAGGATGGGAGAGCAAATTACCGAGGGGAATGTTTTTAGTCCCCTGGAAGAAGTTAAGAAATTGGGTTCCGAGAAAGTTGGCAGCAGAGCAAAACCAATTGCACCATATGTTGGATCCAAGCTGAACCCTTCAGCCAAAGAGTGGAATCCTGTGACAGAGAGAGCAGCCGAGGAAAATAGATGTTTGTTCTTGACGTTCTCAAATGGATACCCTCTCACTGAAAGTCAAATCTCCAGGTTTTTCACAATGTAAGTATATTAATCGGAGGATTTTGTTACAAATAAATAGAGGCAATTAATGTAGTTGCTACATAGTCTATTTAATGATAACAAATTGTAGTGCCCTAAATTTTAGTACTAAATCATTTCTTAAAAATCATAAATACTGAATTAAAACCACTAATAGGATTCAATTTATTCTTTCAATGAATGAATTTTTTAAAAAAAAGTTAGATTTGGTAAAATTTCTTTTTATGGCCATGAATTTAGTTCAATCACCAAACTGGATAATATTTGAAAGACATGGTTGAGTTCAAAGTTTTACTCAAGGGATTCAGTACATTATTATTTATTGAAACAATATTAAAAATATTTGAAATATTTTCAATTAAGTCATATTATAATTTCAGCTTAATTCAATAATTAGCATGGTATAACTTTATTCGAGTAATGCTATACCTTACGAATATAAATAACGAAAAGGTAATGAATGGAGACAATGAAATAGGTGGTAATTTTAAGAAAATCTCTTTTTGTCTATTATCAATTGTCTCTACGCATTACTTTTTAGTTAATTATCTTTTTATTAGTTATACAAATTAATCATTTTCCATTATATATAAATAAGTTTATAATTTTTGGTTAATTTCTTTGTGTTTGTTAGTTATGCTAGTAATCATCTGATTGTTTACCTTTCTAATTTATAGCCCCTATAAAAAAAATCTAGAAAAATCATCACTAATACAGTCTTAATTATTAATAAAGTAAATTACATAATAGACGATGAGAAATTGTGTTTTTATAACTTGAGCAGGAATTACGGGTCATGTGTGGAAAGGGTGTACGTGCATTGGCCTGAGCCGAAGGATCAAGGGGCGCCACCGCTGTTCGGGAAAGTGGTCTTCACTGCGTCTTATATACCAGCCATGATCTTGAATGGAAAAATTGAAGCCAAATTTTGGGTCGATGCTAAACCTCTCTGGGGCAAGAGGTTCAAGCCCAAGAAGAGGAGTGGATACAAATAATTATTTTGGTGTCTAACACCAAATGTATTATTCAAAAACTGTGTTGTGCTCTTATTTAAAATTAAAAAGTGTATTTGTTCTTAGTATAATTAACCTCTTGTTTATTTGACGTGACAGTGCCATTATGATCAATTTTTCATGTAAACAAATGTTATTATTTAAAAGTGCTTCCGAGTAACTTTTGCATCTTAGGATTAGATTTATTTATTTTTATTGTTTCGAAGTCTTGAACTCATGTATTAAAAGCTTGAACTGATTTTCGGCGCAATTATCATTATTATTTTTCTGAAAAAACTTAATTTCTAAACATTTGCAAAGACTTTGTATATATTGAAAAACTATTTTTAATATTGTTGTTGACGTTGCTGTTGATATATTGTTCAATTATCATTAGTATGAATCTGAAGTTTTCGGTGCTAGTCATGAAAAAAGTAGTTTGGTCTGATTCTCACTCACCTTCCTTCGAACAACCCATTCGGAAGGAGAAAAAGGAGGCTCATCATCAAGTGATAAAGCAATCTTTTGTTCTTTTTCTTTTTCTTTTTCGTGCCAGGAGGTAGAGTCTCCACAAAGAGAGAAACAAGAAAGGAAATGGAAAGGCTATATTTCCCTGTACTTGGAGCTGGCGAACGACAACCCTCTTCCTCATCGCCGTCATGTGGACTTGAAATTGTTCGGCCATGATAAGATAAATAACAAGTACCTAGCTGTCCACGGTAGCTTGCTACGTCCATTACCTTTGTTTCTGTCCTTTAATTTGGAGTGAATCATGAATGTTTGTGTGGATGCACATGGGGGGAGGGAATTATTTTCCATGATCAAGAGTTTACTGCTGGAGAGAGGAGTTGGAATTGTTCCGGCCCAACTACTAATCAGAGTCGCATGTTTCTTTATATTACAACATATCCCTTTTGTCTTCGTTGTTAAGTTTGTCTCTCTTCTTATATTTTTATTGTTTCAGGAAATTAAGAGTTTATACCAAAGGACATAAAGAAGGAAAAGGGAAATATTCCCTAGCTCTTTTCTTAGAGCTAGTTGATGGCGACAAACTTCTGCCTAAGGAGGTCTGGGTAGAACTCAAGCTTGAGTATTGAAAATATGCAGAAATTAAACGCAAACCACAACCACCCCATAAGATCGTTGTTTTTTTTTCTATTATTTCTTAATGAATCAAATTCAGTCTTGTTAATGTAACAAACTATTTTCTTGCTACAGAGCCCAGTCGGTACACTTCCTCCAGTTATTCATGGATTCCATGAAACCTCAAAGGCTTCGACCTGGATGATGACACTTCAAACGTTGAAGTTCAGATTCTTTGCATGTCTTTTTCCAAGGTTATTTAGTGAAAAATGCAATATTACAGGAAACTAACTAGAGTTTCAAAATTAAGCCTTCTTGTTGCCAAGTTATGAGAGCTACTTAATTGTGAAAAAAGTAAGCTGATTTGTTCAGGTATGTAATGTATATTGTCCATCTTGATGTACTTCGGATCTGGTTTGAGTTAAATAAATGCGATTTTTGCATCATAAAAATGAAGTTACTGTTCAGTAACGTTTTCGTGTATATTGGACTAGGATCATGAATGGGTTGCTCGTGGTGGAACAAGCCTGAAGGCTGAATCCAAGAGACTAATGCAGTGGGAAACCATTGATATTCTGAAGGTTGGACTGACTGTGTTCTGTGATATATTACTATACCCCTAATAATAGATAGGTTGGGAATTTCTATTAGTCTTACATTTAAGTTATGTTTAGTAGTTTGAGATGCTCTTTTTGATTGTCATTTTTTCTAAAGTTTTTATATATTTTGCCATTGCTATGTCTCTGATAAACCTGCAGGTTGAGTTGAGCCAGGCTCCTCTCTTCTGTCAATCCTGATCCTTCAGATGCTGTGATTTTGTTCCTTCTTTCTATTTCTTGTCTGTTATCAGCTTTCTCAAAGACCCACATAAATAGCTAGGAATTTGAATTCTTGCTAACTTCATCAAATGCCTTCTCAACCGTTATCGCTGGCTTCTCACACTCTATAAAAAGACATCCAATCAAAGTTCATATATATACACACACACACACACGAGAACAGAAAAAAAATGACGCCGGAGGAAGCATAAGCAATACGACAATGACAAGCAAAAACATATTAATGGCCAAATCAAGCAAATAAAAAATTGTATCATGGTTAAATAAGCTTAAAAAGCAACATAAACAAGCTAAAAAACTTGAAATTAAAGAAAAAGTAAAGAAAATCCTAAACAAACTAGAAAAAAAAATTAACAATCTCAATATGTACTTGATTTCCTATACTAAATAGAAAAAATAAAATAAAATAAAAGAATATATTTTTCTAAACTAAATAGAAAAAATATTATTTTTCTAAAAATCCTCTAGTCTCCATATTATCCAACTTTTCACCTTATCTTTTTTTTCTTTTCTTTCTTCTTTTTTCATTTCTTCTCCATAATTTTGCATAAAAACAATATATTTTTACCTTTTTTTTCAACAATCACCTTATCTCTTCGGGGCATCAATATTATACGCTTCTCTTTTATATATAAATTATATTATTTGTCGTGTATATTTTATATTCATATTGTTATGGCCTATCCAATAATAGATGAAAAATATTTATAAATATCATATTACATGAAATATTATTAAAATATTTCTTGTCTATAAAAAATAAAACAAGACAAAGCCCATCCATAATTAACATAGTGTTTTTATTTAGCAAAGTTATTAGGGCTTAGGATGGCCATCAGTTTTTAATTGGATTTTCTTTATTGCCTTCACGGATATCACATTCTTGCAACTACCATTGTTTATTAGTAAGTTGTAAACCTTATCTTTTATGGTGTAAGTTAAGTAAAAGATATTGGTGAGTCTTTATTTTTATTTTTATTTTGAATCCTTAAAAGTTAGCAGATTCTTTCAAATGACTAGGTTAGTAACACAATTTCTATACAAAATCTTTTAATCGCATCATTATAAAATCAACCACACCATTTGCATGATCCTTCATCAATAAATTCTTACCTAGATAACTTTTTTGTTTGCTACACTCATTAGCTGAATGTTCTAATTTACCATATTCGTAATAGCAAATTTGAAAAGTTGAACTAGAGTCCTGACTTATACTCTAAAATATTATTTATTAAGTTTATTAAGTAGGTCTGACTTAAGAGTAGCTAAACTTTGATTATTCTCAGGTTATCTTTTATTGTATAGATCAGTCTAGAAACTTCTACTAACTACCCTAGCAGCATGTTGTTTCTCAATTGTTAAAACCCTTTAACATGCCTTCAAAAATGTCTAAAAATTTTGTGAAACTTCATTCAACCAAAAGATGAACTCATATGCTTGTAAAATTCCTGTAAAATCAATAAATTTAATTTGAAAACTAAAATCTCTATGTTGTTTTTTCTTACTAAGATGTTTCTTCCTATACATCTACCTCTAGAATGAGTATATTGGCAGAAGATCCTTGGTAAGCTTTTTCTTCCTCTAGTTGGGGCCTTTCCGCCAACCACCAGGTAAGCTCTTCATTTGCATTTGTATGTCCTTTATCATGAGCTTCTAAATGTTTTTCTCTTGTGGAGGAACTTTCTCATTCCTCTTGTTTGAACACACCCAGCATCGCAACCTTTTCTGACCATGGTTTTTTTTGCTGACACATAACAAAAAATAGAATTGCAATGCACAACAAACAATAACTTGAGATTGTTGGAATTGGATACCAATTGATGTAGATGAAAGCACAAACAACAATGTAATAGCAAAAGAAAACAAATTAATAGTCAAAATAGAATAAAACTTAAGAACCATAATTCATAGTTTTATTTATGAAAAATATATATAATGATTTGTCTCTTTAAGAGATTTACAATCTTTAAATAAAAATATTAATAAACAAAACCTAAATAAACTAGAAAACCTGAAAATAAAAAAAAATCTTAAACAAGTTAAGAAAAATAAAATTATCAATGTCAGTACTTGATTTTCTAAACTAAATAAAAAAACATAAAATTAATATAAAAAATATTTTTCTAAACTAAATAGAAAATACTAATAATAATTAAGAAAAATATTTTATCCCTAAATATACTCATACATCAGAAAATCAAGTTCATATTAGTAAAAAAGCAAAAAAAAAAGAGGAGGTATTGGTTTGATTCTTTTAGCAAGTAATGTATATATTTGATTACCCAGTACATCTAAAGACGTTGGGGTGCTAACTCTCCATTATTTATCCATGCGACAAGTGAAGGAGGATTTCTTTTTCCCCTCTGTTTTCTTATACATATATATATTATTTAATTTTTTATCTGTATTTTGATAAATTTTAAGAAAAAATTTAAAAATAACAAAAATTATTAAAAATTTAAAAAATATATTTTTAATATATTTGTATCATTTTTAACGTTTTCAATATCATTTAAAAAAATTAAATTTTTAAAGGGTTTTTAAATACATTTAATTTTTAATATGTTATTTTAAAATTATTGATTTTTTTCATGGAATTAACATTTTAAAATTCAATAAACATTTTACCTATAAATATATAAATACTGATCCACAATTCAAACAAAAAGGAAAGATAATTTTGAAACATCAAAAAAATACAAAAAAAACAAACCCTAAACCTAACCCTTTCTCTCAGCAAACAGCCGCCCCCTCCCGGCTGGTTTGAATTTTTCTCCCCGAGTCTTCTTCTCCTAAAGCCAAGACAAGCTGGCGCCCCCATTTGGGCCAAAATAACAAGACCAGCCACGGCGCCCCTCATTTTACCCTTTTTCCCAGCCCCCACAGAACAGCGGCCGGACCCTTCCCTCTGAAAACCAAGCCGCCGCCCAAAGTTTACCCTTTCCCTTTGCCAAAGCAGCTGCTACACCAACACCCACCGGTTCACAGCCCCTCACTTGGCTGCACACAGCCCAGCCTCTCCCTCTCACAGGTGCCGACCCATTCGGCCTCCACAGAAGACAGCCCCTCTCATCTCCATCCCAGCTGTTCCCCTCCAACACCAGACCTTCCCTCTCTGGCAACACAGACAGAGACTGGCTTCTGCACCTCCCCACAGCAGTCGGCCACTACAGATCTCCAACCAACCGGCCAGCAGCAGTGTCTCCTCATCCCATCAGCGTCGTCCACTCCATCAGCCACAGCAGCGCCGTCTTCAAATGGCCACAGATTCACCGTCACCCTCTGCACACCGCAGATCTGGGCCTCCAGCTCCTCCCCCACGCACGACTTCACCCGCTGCTTCGGCCTCCAGCGCTCCTTCCTCAGCCGCCAGTTCTGCCATCTGAAGGAGGACAGAACAGAAAACTAAGGGGAAGAAAGAAGACGGGGATCAGATTTGAGAGGGAGAAAATGAAATAAAAACCATTGCTTGTTTAGTTTTCTTGGCTTTGCAGGTGGCGTTACTTCCCACCACCAGTGCAGAAGGGGAGAGGAGGAGAAAACGACGGGGATCCACCCATCTCTCAGGTTGTGCCCGCGTACTGTTCCTCCGGTTCCAGAAGGACTTTCCTGCAATTCCTGGAGATTTTAGGGGCTGCCTTGTAATTTTAAATTGTTTGATGTAATTTAATTTTTTAGTATTCAATTTTTATTATTTGTAGTGTGGATGTAATAAAAATAAAAAAAATAGAAAAGAAAATACTGTGAAAGTGCATGTCTAAAGAAAAGATAAATTTTTTAAAAAAAATTAATACATTAAAGCTATATAATAGTTTATTTAAAGTAAGGTGTATTAGAAATGTTAATATTTTTTTTAATCATAAACAGTTTCACTCGTTAATTTGTGAATTTTTGATAAGATTAATATATTTGGGTTTTTTAATGGCTTTTAATAAAACATGATTCGGGTTTTCTAATAGTTTTTAATGAAATATGAGGGTGTTTTAATGGCTTTCAATGAAATATGATTCGGGTTTTCTAATAGTTTTAATGAAATATGAGGTAACAACTTTAATAAACTAATTTAATCAAATCAACAATGATAACAAGAAAATTGCTAGTCGACATCACGTGGATTTTGATGTGCTCGACATATATATATNTTAAATAAATATTCTAATAATTAGTTTGTGTTTAATTTTATGAGTATTTATTTTTATTATTATATAATTAAAAAAATAATTTTTAGAAAATAAAATTCCTAAACACGTTAAAATTTATCACCACTGGATTGTAAATTTGACAAATTTAGTTGTAAAGTTTTACTAAATATGTTAATATCTTAATATTAAAATATTTTTTTTATTTTTTTTATAAAATCTAACTATATTTTATATTAAAAATCTAAATTATCTTTAAATTCATCAACTTATTAGATCATGTTGATATAAATCTTACATTATTTAATTTTACATTTAAACTTGAATGGTCATCGGGATAAGAAATTTTAAGGTTGATGTATTGAGCTTTATTTAAAAATAATGCCATGTAAATTTACATGGCTTAAATATTTTTTTCATGATCAATTTTCTTTCGATTCCAGCCGGTTAATTCTGTAAACTAATACACACTAATACTCAATGCCGGCAATGGTACGTGATATTTTGCACATGCTTTAATCGTTAAAGAGGTTCACCCTCCTATTCATGTCTAATTGAAGAAATTATTCGAGCCTGTTAGATAGATATTTTACACAGGTTGAGAGATTTTTCAACGATGTGAAAAGCACAGTACGCGGGATGGTGGGAAAGAAACAAGAGCTTAAAACTTCGAGGCAAAAAACCATGGCCGACTGTTGCCTCGAACTTGGTTTTCGGATATGGGTCAAGAAGTTGTTAAGAGCCGGCGACTTTTTGGATATGTGGTAGTCAGTGTTTGGTTTATACAAAAGAACATTTCCTATAAAATATGTTATTTTTCAATACTTCATCATGTGAGCATGAATTAACTATTTAGAAATTAGAAGTAATGGTTTTGGAGTGTACGGAATTAGATGAAGACCCGGTCATACTAAGAATATTATGGCATGATTTTGTTGATTTTACATATAAATTGTTTCTCTGGAAAACTAAGTTTGGTATGCATGGAACTAGCTCAGGACCCAGTCATCAATTATCTAATAGCTACTAGTTTAAGACCAGTGCTTTGTTCATGGCGTCATACTTTCTCCGGCAAGTCGGTCTTCACGGCGTCTGTTCATGCCAGCCATGATTTTGTAAACTGCTACGAAAGTTCTTGTTGGGTTGGGTGGGGAGCGGAGACAATTAATATTATCGACCTAAGTTATTAAATTTAAATGAATATTAAGTTGACTAAGTAAATTTAAAAGACTATGTTTTAAATTTAATTAAAAAATTAACAAAGCTACTTGAATTACGAATTAACCCATACGTCAATTAGCTTGCATGGAAAAAAAAGGTCAATTATAGAAAATGATGGCGAGTTAGGTATAGTCGGATATCACGTTTAGCGAGCCGTTTACATGCCTTCCTATTAAAAAACTATCCGGCCCGGTGCTGCTTATTTTATTTATTACCCTCTAACAAATGCTTGGTCATTCATTCTAGTCCCTTCATTTAAAAAAAATATTATTTGGACCTTTATATTTACTTGATATTTTTTATATAAATAAGTTCTTAATTAAAAAATTCTTATCCTCGTATTTTTTCATGAAAACACTTTAATCCCTACATTAATTTTCTTTTAATTGAGTCTAGATGCCCGCTTCAAATGCTCCGTTCACTGACATTCATACGAGTGTATGCATCCATTTTTAGTCCTAAGCCTTCGTGGGAAATTTCCCAAGTAGGCATATCATACATGCACAGCTAGCCTGCTGATTTTCCAATTAGCACCTTCGGATGAAGAGCAAACCTCAAAAATACTAAATTATTTGTGTTAATTTTACCCTCAGGATCTCAAAAAAATTTAATCAAACACTTCCATATATTTTAAATCTTTTTGGCGATTTTTTAATCTAAATTATACTGTTTTTTAAATGGTCTTTTTGTAGAGAAATTAATGTTTTATATTAATTATCTCAATATAAAATCTTAATTGAGAAGTCAATATAATGTAATGGTAAAGTTGATTAAAAAAATAATTCGGATATAAAATTGATAATAATTCAATAATCCGATGAGATATCTGATATTTAGCTTCGAATAAAACTGTCTTTTGGTGTACTGGTCTTCGAAGAAATTGCACTGCGTTTGCTTGGATCGGGAGGAAAGGGGAAGGAGGTTAGAAATTTACAATCGATGCAGCAGTTGGCTTGAGGTACAGGCTTGCAAAGTCAACTAATCAATTGATTTAAGCTTCCTTTTTTTAAAAAACATAATAAAAATAAAAGAATGAAGTCATCTCTTTACGTAGGCCGAGGAGAGACGTAATAATTATATAAATGATCATCCATGGCTTTCCTCCCTGTCTGTTTCACCGTACCTTTCCTTTATTTTGTCGGCAATCCACACGAGCTGCACGGCACTACTTGATTCAAACGATTACATCATTTATATAATCCTATTCTGGTCACATCATATGTTATTTATTTTCAGTTTAGTTATTATATTGTAATAGAAATCATAAATACAAAAAAAAAATTGTTTCTAAATTATTTTAAAATAAATTTATATCTTTTTGAAACATTCCATCTTAATTATCTATTTTTATAAGATATTTATCGATGTATTCAACGTGTTACTTGTGAACTTCTCGTTAAAAAAATAATTTACAAACCCCCCCCCCCCNCCCCCCCCCCCCAAAATAAAAATTTACCAAGTCAAAGGACTACAAAAGAAAAAAAAACAAAGACTCGTATGATTCTAGAATAAGGTGAATGAAGACCCATAAAATGCGATTTCTTTTGGTTAACAGTGAGAACATTTTAAAATTTGGATGCTTCTAGAACAATGGTCTTGTTAAAAAGTGAATTCTAAATAACTATTCATTAGTCTAGATAATAACATTATTCATCAATATATAAATTTACTTAAAGTAAGTAAATTTAAGATGATTGTTGACTTTGAGTTGGTATTTATAATTATAAGATATTTAAAGGATGTTTTGCATGAAAAAATATGAAAGGATTTTTTGAGATTCCTTGGTGAGATCTTTCTGCTGGGATCTCCATTTATTCTCTTCATGATTTTTTCAATATTTATTATTCATTATGTTTTTATAATCTCTACCATACAAAACATGAAAATCATGCGTGTATCTATATATATATAAAGAATCGCTCCTACATTTATCTCTTATAATATTTATTTAAAGGCAAGAACAATATATAGAAAAATATGTTAGTTTTTTTTATATGGAAGGGATTTTTCAAGATTCTTTGATGGAATTTCTCTGCTAGAATCCCCATTTATTCTCTTCATAATCTTCTCAATGCTTGTTCTTCATTGTATTTTTATAATCTCTATATACAAATCATGAAAGTCATGCATATGTGTATCTATATATATATATATATATATTGCAAGAATCACTCCTACATTAATCCCTTTTAATGCCTATTTAAATGCAAGAACAATACATAGAAAAATATGTTTTTTTACATAGTATTAGAGCTCTTTACCCTTATGACATCTTCCTCTTTAATTCAAATTGTGTTTCTAGTCTTTTCCTGTAATATTTTATTCTTGAAAATACACTTACCTAATATCTCTAGTAAACTAGCCTTAACCAAGTATCTTTTATCAAAAGCATAGGTCATTCTAATCTTTCATGATTATGATTTTTATAGATATGTGAAGAGTAAAACTCATTATTTAATGTTAACCATTATTAATAAGAAATGTGTATTGCAAATAAATCTTGAAAAAATAATTTGGTTGCACACTGATCAACTAACGATCAATAATTTTTTATTTGATGGTCTTCTCTCTCAAGTCATCATTAACAAATCTTTATATGATGTCTAGCAATTGTAGAAAACCCTTTATGGTACTAATACTTGAGATTGCATTCAATAAATCAAGGACAAGTTACACTCCTTGAACAAAGATAATTCTTCTTTAAAGAATTATTTACACAAAGCAAAATCTTTAATTTTATCTATCTATGGTATAGGAAAACTAATGAATGATGATGAGTGCATCATTTATTATGGTGGTTGTTAGAAACAATATTGTTTGTAAAATTTAATTTTTTATTTAAAATGAATTTTTAATATTTTTGAATCTTTTTGATGGATTTATATTAAAAATAAATTGTAAAAATAAAAAAATACTATTTATATATTTTTAAATAAAAATATACTTTAAAATACAATCTCTATTATCTTTAAAAAACCCTAGACAAAAATGTTATCTTCTTGATTTTGAATTTGAAAGAAAAACTACAAAAAAAAAAAAAAAATTGTTGCACACACCATCATTTACGGTTGACTAACTCAAAAACCTTTAAAACAAAGACAAATATTTTAAATTTATTTTACACACGTGAATCTTTATACCGTACATCAAAACTTTGAATCTTACCGTTATAAAATTGAAGTATAAGATTTTGTTTGGATAATATTTAGAAAAAGAAAAAACAAATAAAAATAAAAATATATTTAATTGGAGATATAAAATATGTTTTTAGAATGATTTTTTTACATCTTCAAGATTAAAAAAAATAAGTAATTAAAAACAACTCCATGTAATTAATTATATTTTAATCCAAAACAGATTAAATAAACAAAAACTAATCTAAATAGTAATCTTATCATTTATTTTTCAATATATATATATATATATATATATATAGAGAGAGAGAGAGAGAGAGAGAGAAATTTGATGGAAAGTGGAATAAAAAAATGACAGGATGGGCGAGTGCTGACGCATGTTCTTCTTCCACGAAACACACTAAAATTTTTTTCTCCTCCATCCCATGTCTATATAACACATTTCCCTTTAAACCTCCACGCTCCGAGCTCACGTCCACAGAAACAACAATGGACCCAACCTCACCTGAAAATAAAGATGCTAACCACCAGCAAAACGTTGTCGTCATGAGACACGGTGACCGAATCGATAACTTCGAGCCATTATGGATCACAACTGCCACTAGACCATGGGACCCAACTCTTGCCGAAGCGGGTCGGTTAAGAGCTTTTCGTACGGGTCGGAAACTTAAAACCAATCTTGGCTTCCCAATCCATCGGGTCTTTGTTTCTCCTTTCCTCCGTTGTATCCAGACCGCCTCCGAGGTTGTCTCCGCTCTCTGCGCCGTCAACGATGGGCCTGACATTGTTAGTAGCCACGGTGTCGCCATCGATCCCTCTAAACTCAAGGCAGGTGTTCTCTTTTTTTCCGTTTTCACATTTACAATACGGAAACTTTTTTAGATTATAAATGATAAGGAACTGGTTAGCTACATAAGTTGATTGATTACTGAAGATCATGGTTTTAAGTTTTTTTTTTTAGATTATAAATGATTAGGAACTTTTTAAGTTTGTTTTGTTTTTAAGTATATGATAATAAATGATGCCTTAATAGAGAACTAAGTATTCGGGTTTTATTTTTTAATGCTAGCCTTAGTGAACCGAGACGACTTGGTTGCGTATCCGGTCGGGTTTTGGTCAAAATCAATGAAACAGTGACCTATGTACTTTGATGAGTACTATGAAATGAATGAAGCTTCTCGAGCTCAGTTCAAAATAAATTTCAATTTCAATTATTTTCATGTATAATCTTAAGGACTTGATATATTCTTTACTAGTTAGTTTTGGAAACGTATTTAGAAATTTATATAAGATGTTAATGGAATTGATAATGGCATTTGGGAGCTTAAATCTTTCTGAAAGTTCATGCTAACTTGGTAATTATTCATTTGGGGTCTCATATATTTTATTCGTTTGTGTAATGGTATCGTTGATTGTAGTGATTGTGGTGTTCATGTTGTTTGACTGGATCTCCATTTGTTTTAAGGCTTCTGTGTTTTAACTGTTGACTGTCCATTTTCAGGTCTCTATTGAGTATGGTTTGTGTGAGATGTTGAATAGAGAAGCCATTAGGCGTGTTTCCGTGCCCAAAGATGGGAACTTTGGATTCAATATCGCAGAACTTCAAGCCTTGCTACCAGCGGGGACAGTGGATCGTGCTGTGAAACCAGTGTATGAAGAGGTAAGTATAGAAAACACTGTTTGGTTATGGGAAAAGAGCATTAAAGAGTAACAAGGTACATGCCTACGTTGCACGTCATCATGTCTCATATTTGGTTATTTTCTTGAGGAATTGTAGCTTCCACAATGGGAAGAGACTGTGATGGGTGCAAGGACTAGATATGAACGAGTTATTAAGACGCTCGCAGATAAATACCCTTTAGAAAACTTGCTGCTTGTCACACACGGTAAGCTCAGTATTTGGCTGGCCTAGTTTTAATTATCTCCTGTTTGCTAATCTGCAACACCCAATTCCCTCAAGGTGTGGTAGGAAATGCATGAAATAAGTCTTCAAAACCTTTTACTGCATGCTTAAGAAATAATCATGTAAGGTCTTCTGATGTACCTCTTTCTTGTAAATTCAGGGGAAGGAGTAGGAGTTTCAGTTTCTGCATTTTTGGAAGACATGACAGTTGATGCTGTAAAGTACTGTGCATATTCGCAACTAAGAAGACATGTTTTCCACAAAAACAAGTCATTTACTGCTGGAGAGTTTGAGGTGCTTACTCGTAATGGTAGAACCGGCATTGGTTACAAAATCCCTATGGCCAACGGTGCCATGGATGCTGCTATGTGACCTTTTTTCTATGCCAAATACCATTTTAGACATGCCTACCGTCAATCTTTGTGTTCTGTTTTAAGCTGCACTTGTTTGTGTTTTTTACTAGAATTCTGATCAAGGGATTTTTAATTTAGGGCAAATCGATTACACAAGTCAATTACATTTCGTTGTTGCATCAGAGAATTGAATTGTTATTGTCTCGACTGAAAATGTTGGTTGAACTCTTTTTCTGCGGAAAATGTTGGTTGAACTCCCTTTCTGCGGAAAATGTTGAATTCCTTGTTCTGATGGGTTTTTCTTTTTTTTTTCTTTTACCGTAGGATAGGATTGGTTGAGCCCAGCTTTATATTTTCTTTTAATATAACGGTGATGTGAGGGGTTAAGCCTGTCCAACTTTATAAGATGGAAAGAGTTTGTATAATAAGCTGTTTTACTTCTCTTGAACATTGCTTTCAACCATCATGAAAAAAAGGGGGTCATTCTATACGTCAAGATCACCCACAATAGTACAAACTTGCCATCAATCGGATGTTGATGCCGGTATAGCATGAGTGAAAGAGACATGGCGATGCTGGTATAACTCGAGTAAAAGAGAGTGAAAGAGACATGGTGATACTCCACCCGACAAGGCAACACTTGCTCTTTACCTCGGGTTCTGCGACTCACTGAACAGCCAATAAATAAATAAAGTAAATGAATGAGAAAAAAAGAAGATAAGCCGTTGAAATTAGCACGAACGGGCTGGAATTCCATGTTTAGCAGTCAATTTCACATCTATATCATAGAGAGAGAGAGAGAGACTTGTGGCAAACCGTCACATTTATAGTTCTGGAGTTGGTACAAAGTATAGCAATCAATTTTCACCTGAAGAAACTATTCAATAAATCATCCTTCTACACCCACATAAAAACAGCCTTGTGATCGACTAGTCCCTCACCACTCTGAAGGACTTGGAAACGGTTCAATATGATCAAACATGTCCGGTGGCAACTCATCGAAGAGGGTATCTGGGGTCACAGGATTTTTTACATCAATTGGACTATTCATACAACTTGTTACTGGATCAAACAATGGAGGCCCAAGTGAAAATTGTGCTGTATCTCCGAGTTCAGGAGCGTCAATTGTTCCAAGCACATTGAGAAAGTAAGGGTCATCCAGCCTAGCCAGGAGTTCATGGCTTTCTGGAGAGAATATAAGGTCTGGCTGGGGCTGTGGGATTTGAGGGAAGGGAATTCCTGACATGGGCTCGTATTGAACAAGATTTGCATCACAGCCTGGCATCGCAGATTTAACCAATGGCGGTAACGGTATCATTCTTATCTGTTCAGGGTTCTCCAAGTAGGATGATGAGCAAGCCTTCGAGGATACCTCTTCCTCCATTGAAGAACTAAACATTGGAGCCTTAACACATAACAAAACAAGAAGAATGTAAATTGTCCTTCCACAACAGGTAAAAATAAATTACAGACAAAACCTTTCAAAGAGTCAAATAATCAAATGCTACCAGAAGTCCTCAACAGAGACCAGAGAAGAAACACTTTTGTTTTTTGCAGCAACTATAAAATCCCAAAATTTTCTTGAAAGCAGGTGATGATGCAAATATTTCCAATTACCTCGAATGTGGGAACATCCAGAAAGACAGGAACTTTATTTTTACTCCTCTGTTGTTTGGAATTAGAAGAGGAAGGTGTTCCTGAAGTCTGCAATATCCTAGCCAACCTCTTCTGTCTACTACTCCAGAAATTCTTCACATCATTATCAGTCCTTCCCGGCAAATAAGTAGCGATTCTTGCCCATCTGTTCCCAATTTCTGCCTGCAAATCTATAACCACCCTCTCTTCCTCTGCTGAAAACTTGCACCCACTATAAAACCACACACACGGAGACACAACCAGAAAAAGAAATAAGAAATCAAGAGGAAATCCCATCTCTGGAAAATAACAAATTACTGCAATGGACTAAAAACAAAGAGAAACTGAAACAACTCAGGATCAAAATCATGATAATTTATCACTGCATGCATGTAAAATTGCAACAAGTTGAAAATGTAATTAACCAAGTTAATTTGATACTTACTTTTTCAAGTTGGGTCTAAGCTTATTAACCCAGCGAAGACGACAAGACTTGCCAGTTCTATGTAAAAGGCCTTTGGATCGAATGGAGCTCCAATCTCTGGGACCATATTTTTTAACATGGTTAATCAGTACTTCATCTTCTTCCTCTTTCCATGGCCCTTTTCTTATTTCTTCTTTCTTAAATCCTTCCATTTTCCGACCACTAGACACTTGCTTCTCTGTCTCTTTCTCTCTCTTATTTTGTTCTTGTTGCTAGACTCTCTCTGCGACACACGAGTCTGTGATGTTTTTGAAGATGAAAAAGAAGCGTGCTTCTTTTTTTTTTGTTCTTTGTTTTTGGGGAAGTGGCGGTTAAGGCGGTTACTGCCACTACCCTCCCCCACTAATATGCCCACATTCTCCGACTCTCTCTCTAGTTCAAAGTGGGACTGAAGTTACTTTTATTTCCCTGTTTCTTCTAACCATGGGTCCAAATTTTCTTTGAGATACAGGCCCGGACCAGGCCCAGGTTTGTATTTAAAGTAAACTGGGTTTTTTTTCTTTTTCCTTTTCTTTTTAATTTAGCAATTTAATTAAAATTCCCTTTAACATCTAGATTTAAAGCGGGAGGGAAAATGTTTTAAGGTGTTGGTTTAGATGGTAAATGATTTTACTTTATATTTTATAAATTTAAATTCTAATTCGAATAATGTTTGAAAAAAGAAAAAATATAGGTCAATATAGATGGTTTGCTTTTAAAATCTGATTGTAGATGGTGTCATTAGTAAATGCCAGAGATGGAGTTAATGTTGTATTTAATTAGTGTCCTACGACAATATATATATATATATGTATGTATATATAACAAAAAAAATATTTTAGTTGGGGAGAAAAACAAAGAAAATTTAATAAATTAACGAATTTTTATGTTTTAAAAATTAAAAAAGAAAATCTCTTTTCTATCCCCGTCTTTCTGTATCATCTGTATTAGAACAGTAACCAAATAATTGTTTTTCAATCGGCTGCGTGTAAAGACATGAACTGAGTTTCTTCTCACTTCCACCCCGTAAACTTTTTCAAGCATTCGCTCTTCCTTCAGACAATTATTTGTTGCTAAGAACAAGATTTTATAGTGACTATGAAAAGGTTCTTTCTAAACATGTTAAATTCTCTCACCAGATAAATCAACATAATGTCACAAAGAATTGCTTAGGAGTCTTTTGCTTAGAAGTCTATGAACAACTACAAAAGAAAACGAAAGAGAGAGAAAATTGATTACACAGATTAGCAATAGCTAGCCATCACTAGCTGCAACACAAGCAACTCTATGGCCTTTATCAGAGACTACTTGCCACCAAGCCATCAGCAATTTGTCCTGAGCCAGTTCCCTCTGAAATGACATCATTTACAGTAACCAGCTGGCTGGTAGTGGCAATCTAATTATCACTTTTGTCACTTGCAACTCGCTTTTGACGTGTACGTCTAGTAAAAATCAATTTGTCACTAAAAGATGGCTTCTTGAAAGAACCAGCTCCTTCAGTTTCAACCTTACCGGAAGGTTGTTCTTCAATGCACCTCGATATTGGTGAGGAACTTGGCAATGATTCTGAGTTCAAGTTGTCAACTGCTTTAGCATCCTGATGAAGATTTGAATTACTAGCCTTGTTATCACAAACCCCTTTTAATGAGAATGCATTACCATCACATCTCTGGCTCTCAGTCCTGCTTCCATCATCACTTTCTGGTTTCATCATTTCATTATCTGTGGTTCCCATCAATGATTGAACTGTATCAATCATTTGTGAATCAGAAGCCTTGTCAGTACTTGCATCTGCTGTATTAGTACTCACTAATGGCTTAGGATCCTTGTTGCTAGAAAAATTTTGAGTAGTCACCTCACATTGCTCCATGGACTCCATTGATGAAGGGATATCAATGGATAATGGTCTCACATCCATTACACTATTTTGTTCATGCCTGACTTGATCGGTCGAACCATCATGAGGAGGAGGACTCTTGCTCGTGTCAGAAACTGCATTATTTATAATCCTGTCTCCATTTTCAAAGCTTTCATTAGAAGCAATTTCATTAACAGAAAGTAATCCAGGCAGAGAAATACAGGTGGTTGGCGGGTCAATATCCATCTGAGGACAGGCAACCTGCTCTCCAACACCAGCAACAAAATCACCTCTATGACTGCCAGAAGCCTCATGTCTGACCTGATGATCATTCCTGCTAGGGGATGACACATCTTTGTCCATACGATCACTCTCATTCACTAATTCTCTAGCTTGATTTGATAAGTCTGTCCCACTCATCTGCTGCTCAAGAGAGTCCAGAGCTTGTTTCTGAGTGGCATCCACAGCACTCTGGTTGCTATCTAAATCAACTTGATTCCTAGTGACATCATCAACAGAATGTATTCCGGGTGGAGAAATGCAGTTGGACGATGGGTCAACATCCATCTGAGCACAAGCCGATTCTTCTCCAACACCAACAAAATCACCTGTAACACCACGAGAAATCTCATGTGCATTTCCTTCGTGACAATCATTCTCAGTGTAAGACGGCAGATCTTTGTCAATGTGATGAGTCGCATTCACTACTTCTTTCTCTTGATTTGAAGAATCGGTCCCACAGACCACCTGCTGCTCAAGTGAGTTTGCAGATTTTTTCTCAGTGGTATCTGCATTAGTCTGGCTGCCATCTAAATTAACTATTCCATCTAGTTGCTTCTGTACAGCAACTGCTAGAGAAGCAGCATGATCACGAATCAAACAATCATAAGGTGGGCAGCGTAGCATGTTGATCAGGGCCTGATTATACTGAAATAGGCTAATAGATGACTTTCTACTCCCTTTATCACGATATAATTTAATAATTTTAAAGACATGCTCACACAAGTTACCCATTTCCGCCCACTTGCAATCACAAATAGCAAATTCTGAACCAGGGTTCCAGACAACATGAACCCTATCTCGATCAAGCTGGTCAGTGACTTTTGCACATCTATATTCCACGACAACATCAGAATCTGGAATCTTCAATGCTTTTCGCCAAGATGTTAAACCACTAACCCATTCATCTTTCCAGTATCTTGCAAAATCATCCCTTTCTGAGTATTCATCAAGCCAGAAGTAGGAATGCACTTTTGTACCCAACTTATCAACCAACCAATCAGCACGTTGATAAACACCAGGATTCTTCTCATTCAAGAGCCTCACTTTCAATTGCCTGTGGTAAAATTCCATTGCTGCACAAGTCTCATGGCTTGCCAATGGCAGATTTTTTAGTGCAGTAGTCCAACTCCCTGATACAAGGAAATCTTATTTTAGTTTTCTGAAATAAAGAGTTTTGTAAAAACACCCAACTAACTCCAAGATTCTATAGCTAGACTCCACATATTTTATCACACGCAGCCAAGTCAATCTTCTTCCAAATTGAGATTCGAGACCCATTTGCAAACCAGCTCAGGGAAATTGGGAAGAAAGAAATGTTTATAGCCTGTTTATGCTATCTTAATTACTATTGAAAAGAAAAGAAGAGAAATTTACCAACCTATTCTAGGATACCAGGTTGCCTTGAAGTAATCCATAAAACTAGAGCCGTCAACAAAATCTTCCATGAGATCTTCAAACAAACGTACAGTTCCTTGTCCTTTGCAAATATCATCTACTGTCTGACCAAGCCGTCTTGATATCTGAACACGCATCTCTGTTTCCAGGCACCTCTTTATTAGATTCTTATGCCATGCATGGCGAACTCGCCAAAAAGATAACAACACAGAGCACTGAAACACCTCCCTGACAACAAGGTAAAGAAATAAGGTTTTTGTTTAGATATATATCGTCCAAAAAGGAAACATGGAGGCCAAAAACTATTCTCTATTTGCCTGGACCAACAAATCACGTCCACGACACAATCAATCTAAATTGCCAAGTCCCAGATCTTTGCTCAGACAGAGAATCTGAAATAATCTCCACAGACCTCATCTTACAAACTCTTATGAGCATTTCACCAAGCATTGCAGTTCAGCTCTTCATATGAGTTAAAAAGCACATTAGTGTGTTTAGGAATGTGGTAGTGGTTGTGGTTCAAAGTGCTTTTCGCTTAGAAATGCATCAAAATAAAAAATAAAAAACTATTAATCATTTTTCACATCAGCACATCAAAACAATCTGAAAACATAAAAAAATAAGCAAAAAAAAAAATCAAATTTCCAAACAGGCTTTAAAGTGTCCTTTAAGATCACAATGGTAGACAACAGTTGGGGCCTCAAGCAGAAAGTCTGAAGCAATACCGTGTCAAGCAAATTTTAAGGCACCAGAGATCTCAGGGGATCAGTCATTGCTTGTACTGAACTCTAAATTTCAGGATACAGAATTAAAAAATACAAAATCCCTGCAAAACCCATGGATATGGGCCATATGACCCTTGGAACACTCTGTAAAACAACTAAAAATGACCAAGAAGAAAAAATCATCGAATTTACATTAAAGAAAGTGAACTGCCAACCTTATTGTGAGGATGTCTGTCAAAGGGTCATCCACTATAAAGCCAGCCAACTTCCACGAAGGATCTTTCATACAAACTCTGTTGTAAAGTGCCCTCATCCATCTATGTGCATCAGCACTAGCAAATCTTGGTGTTATGATCCAAGCTACAGGGATGGCCTTGTTGTCAGAGTTGAACACAACTAGACTGTGAACAGGATACTAAACAAAATGAAAGAAAAGAGCAAAGTCAGTTTCTGAAACATATAGAGCCATCCAGGCACTGTAATTGATATTTAGTTAGACAGGATTTGGACCATATTAACTGAAATGACAAACCTTTAATTTGTTTGTTCCAAATCTTGAATCAGAAGCCACAAGACCATGATTTCCAAACCGAATCATTTGTTGTAACTGCCACTCTGTTTGAATTCCCAAAGTGAAAGGCTCTGAATCAGAAAAATCCTCGAAGAAGAATACCTGATTCTGGTGGCTTTCAACCCACATGTTAATGCTAACTGCATCATCACTGTCCAGTTCATATGCAGAGCGGCGGATGCTCCTTTCCTGCCTCCGCACATACCTGTGTGTCAACAGGTCATCACGATTACATGGACCGCCCTGCCTTTCTACTGATTCATTGTGTCTTTGCATTATGGTCTCCACAGAGACCCCAACATATAGTAAAGATAAAACACGAAGCCGAAGATCCTCTGAGATATATGGGGCAAACATAGCTCGAGTTCCTTCAGCCTTCTTATCCCGAGGGCCATGGCATGGTAACCCTTTTTTATCCACGTGCTTGTCCTGATTATATATGATCAGTGCTACAGATGGTTCAGCAATTAAACGTTTTACAATAAAATGGCAGGTGCACCCCCTCTTAGTGTTTGGTCTACCAGCATTTTTCTTTTTTGGAACATAAGTAGTTCTACTGGGCCGTACAATGCCACCTTTCCGATGATCATCAGGGCCAAAAGAACACCAATACCTAAAAATTCAAATGGATCACTTAACTCACAGCATTGATGGCCACTAAGTAGGAGCTGCCAAAAGAAGAGTGAAACTTACAATATGTACTCAAGGATGCCATCAACCTTTTGCTTGTAAGATGTTTGTGGAGGTCGACGCCTTCTAGCTTCAACATGAAATCTCGTTGGACAGTCTTTATTAGCAGACTCACCTCTTACAAAATCATCCACCCGAGCAAAAGGGATAAGAGCGAGTCTATCCAAATTGTCACGCCAACCTTCAACCTTTGACCACACAATATCAGAAGCAGAGAATTCCAAAGTTGGAGGATTCTGCACAGGAAGGGACAGAATCTCATCCCATCTGGCCATCTAAAAATGCACATAACAGAAATTAGGTCAGTGAATAGTTGAAGGGTTATAACCTTGTACAAAGTGACATCTCATCAAACCCAAGTTTGATGAACTTACTAAAAAAAAAAAATCCTTATTCTTCAGACTTCTGCAAAATCAGAACAAATAATTGTACCATCAGTGTATTGCATCATATCAAGTCCTTTGATCAACATATCTTGGAATTATTAAAATTTTAAAATGAATTATAGCACCAGTAATCTATTTGATCATATCAACTCCTGTAATCAACTTATCTTGAAACTGTAAATATAGAAAACAAGCATAAAAAACCCGACCTTTGTATAGAAAACAAGCATAATGACTTTACAATTTAAACATATTGACTATGGATGCACGAATCAATCTTCAAGTTTCCTGTCATAATCTTAGTGTCTAAACTTTTGGAAAACAACCCAACATATATAAAATCCTTAAAAGTTCTTGCACACCTTGAAATAGTTCTCTTCTTAACAACTCCTAAACAAATAGCTCTATACAGAAATGAATCCATAAACAAAAAAATCTATGAAGAAAAACTGCACTAAATTGAGTGTTAAAAAATTTCCAACTTTTCTCCATTTTTCTCCTGGCCTCGAGGGTGCCTTGGAGTTTCTTCATATTTATGTAATTAGAGAACTTACCAGCAACAAAACTGGGCTGCTGCAAAGCAGTAGTGTTAAAAAGACAAGCCAAATTCTTTTTAAACAAATTCAACTCCTTTCCTTCTTTCTTCTTTCCCTACCTCGCTGTGTATGAGTTCTATCTCTGGCAGCTCCTAGGTGCTAGCTAGCTCTCCTCTTGACTTTGAGGGAACAAGAAAGGAGAGGAAAACAAGCCATTCGGTTCAAATTCGGGCTTCGATGTACGGGCTAAGTTTTGAGGAGTGAGCCCAAAGAATAGTGGGTTCTTGCCTTCTTGGGTTTTTTACACGTGAGGTTTCTCGTTGCACGTGTCTGCAATAAAACCCCAAATTGCTTGCCATTGGGTTTTTGGGTCTCTCTCTCCCTCTCTCGATATCTTAATACGGGGTCGAAGTATATGATTTCTGGGTCTTGAATATCTCTCAATTTCAGCATCTGGGTCTTATTTTATTTTTTTACCTTTTTTAGGCTATAAGAGTTGGTTTTTGTGTTAAAGTTTTTATTTTTTTTGGGGCTACATAGAAAAGGTAGGGGTTTTTCTTGTAGTATTAGAAGATGCAACATATTAGGAGATGCAGCGGTTTTTTGAGATCTCAAAATGGGCTGCCTTTATTTTTGGAGAGAAAGATTGTTAAGGGAGTTTCTGATGTGGGTTTGGCGTCCTTTTCAACATCCATGGCTGCACAGAGAAGTGCTCTTGGTAATTCAGCCACTGGGGTAAATATTCGTCTTTTTTCCTTTTTAGTTTCAGCTTTGTACCTTTGAGACACTGCGACTTGCCTTCGGAGTTGAAGTTGGTTATGTACAGCTTTTGTTGTGGTTTGAGTTCAAATTTAGTTTGTGCCTCGTGTGTTTTATGGTTGTTTGAAGAAACTTCTTGTTTTATATTGAATGGAGTAGAACTTGAATGTCATTGTAATGGTAATGCATCTTGCCTCAAAGTGTTGCCACTTTAAAGGTATATTAACGAGACCTGGATCCTATTGAACTCATTGTGCCAAAGTATTGCAATGAATGAATTTAATCTCCCGAATGAAAAATTTATCTTAGCTTCATTTAAGATATGCTGACCTTTCTTTTCGGCACTTAGCCTAAATAATGTAATGCAAATGACATCCTGGAGTTGTAGATTTCTCCAGTTCTGGCCTTCAAAAATGAGGAGGCAAAATTAGTTTCATTGATATTAGAAAAATTCAACTGTCAGAAACGAGATTGAACCCCCAGTCGTGCTCTTTCTAGTTATAATTTTCCTGTTACCCTTTTTTTTCTTTCTTCTAAAAATCACTTCTCATCCTTTCCCCTTCCTGGCTTTAAATGAAGCAACTAGTTCAACCAGTTATTTGCTCTTTGTCACTACTACCTTTGTTCTGTTTGTTGGCTTCTGTTGTTACCTTAATGCTTCTGGAAATGTCTGTCATTAAGTAACTGTTTTTACTATAAACTTACGGTACAATTGGGTAATTTTCTTTTTATAGTTGAAATACTGTTTGTTTCAAGCATATTAGTTAAATGTGATGTATTGGTGTTTGATCTAAGTTACATTCTGATGTTGACTCAGCTGCCAAAGTCAGATTATGTGAGACATTTTGCTTCCAATGCCAACCATTTGACTAAGGTGTGGTAGTTAGCTATTTTCACTTTCATTTCCCCACAGCTTGTAACTGCAGACTGATTTTGTTTTATTTCATTCTATTCTGCAGGACATACTTCGGGGTAATGGTTAGTGATTGTTATGCTCCACTTTATTGAATCATTATGCTTGTGTAAGTCTCATATGCCCAAATCTGATATAGTCTTCTCTCTTGTTGCTGAGAGTTGTTCGTCTGCCTCTTTGGCAAAAGTTTCAGTAAAAGTCATGCTCTTTATTGAGAGCTGTGCCCTTGGACTATAGTAATCTGGGGAGTTCTTATGTGCTTACTGCATTATTGCTCATCCTGGAGCTCATTTTTTGTTTGCTTGCAAGAGAGTTATACAAGGATCAAAGATCTTATACTAATCATTTTTATTGGCTGGTCTCATTTTCTGATATGGAGCCAGTGACCCTCATCTGCTCCTCCAGATTTTTTATTTTGGCAGAAAAGGAAGTTTCAGGATGCCCTTCTGAATCAGTGGTGATCTAGTCTATCCCTATGAATGTTTCACCGCAAGTTCTAGTTTGCATGTTTACTGACTAAATCTCATATTTCGTGCTGTTGTAATGGAGATCTAATAGCCTTTTTGATAAAGGGTCTAGCAAAGAAAGAACATGACAATGAGCTGATTTTATTGAATCCTTGGATGTCTCATTGGGAGTTTAGGTAAAAGATCATAAAGAAACTACAGTAGGATCTATCACTTTAATGCTAGGACCTGCAATAAATAATTGAAAACTTAACAGTTCTAGATAGTGTAGCTAAACTCAATGCAGGAGAGTTGTAGCCATAAAATTCATATAATATAATAAAGTATTTGGAGCCACACAAAGTGCTGCAAGTTTACTGACATTTAGTGTCAGACATGCATATCCAGGGGTTCTGGAGCAAGGTTGTTTTGCTTTTTGATTTCTCTTTTTGCAAATTAATTCTTGACAGTATATTTGACAGGTATCCCTGCTATGCATGGAGGTAAATCTAACAGAGAATGCCTGGTTAGCGTTAGGTCACCCTTTCAAATCATGGAAAACCATGGAGGAAGCACCATTAATATTTGTGTTGCTAGATCCTTTGCATCGAAAGCTTCGAAGAAAGAGACACGAAATCAATCTGAGGTTTGAATTGAAATCCAAGTTCTTGAACTTACTTGTTATGTTATATCCACATGCTATTTAGATTACTCTGATTACAGTTTAAGTAGAACACTTGACTGAATCTTGTGTTTCTATGCAGTCAACCTTTTTATCTATAAAATGATAAAAATGGAGTGTATTTCTATTATAAGGATACTATTACTATCTGGGTGGTTCTAGATTTTCATATAGGAAATATATGTTTGCTCCATACTTCATTGTTGAAATAAATTGTTTCTTTCAAGAGGGAATTTTTAAATTTCTTCTGTGTTTATGTACTCCCACCATAGTGGCATCTGAACCATCCTGACTACATATGTTTTTGTCTACCTTTTTGCTTTATATATTGGTTTCATTTCCTGTTTTCTTCGCAAAGTTTTTTTTTTTTTTTTCCCAGAAAACTTGTGCTCTTAAACTATTAATTGTGCTTTGCCACTCTGGACAGACCAGAAAAGACTTATCTACTGTCGAGGATCCCTTTGATGCTCCAACATACAATATCCCAGAGAAGCCTGTGACATTTACAGAGGGTGCTTCCTACAGCATTATAATTCTTGCAGGACTTGGTGTTGCTGCAGCTGCAGCTTATGCTGTTTTCAAGGAGCTGATATTTGAACCAAAAGAGTAAGAGTTGAGTTTTTTTGTTAAATTATACAAATATGGTTAAAAATAAATTATTTGAGGTTTTGCCTTCTTTTCCTGATTCCACTCTGATTTGAACCATGATCTGTGATAGATACAAGATCTTTAACAAGGCTCTGAAAAGGATTCAAGATGACAGTCAGGTTTGTGAAAATTGATAATCTTTGTCTGGCCGCACAATTTTTAAAGCACTTGTTCCTCTTCTATTTATTATCATGATGTTCAGTGGACCTGAAGAGGAGATGTTATCTTACAATGGAGCAGTCATTTGAGGTTGCCCTTTGTGGAAGCACCCCGAGTATGTAAACGGAGTGACTGATTATGCTGTAACAATAAATCATACGGTTATTATCAACTGTCATCTGAAAATAAGATTGGCAGTGGGTGCTTAACTTCAAGTAGTCGGGTACAGTTTATTGGCAAAACTAATATAGAGAAAACAAATTCTTTCAAAATGTAATCACAAAGTTGAGAGGGAGGTTTTAAATACTATAGATAAAATCCAGAAAGATCTGGTAGTAAATGGTCACAAGGGTTCTCACTGCAACTAAACTTTGCCATCTATGTTCTTGTACTATAAAAGACCATGATTGCAGGCTGTTTCAAAATTTGAAAGCTGAATCAAATTGGTGGTATTCTTTACATATGTTGATTTGCAATTTTGTCGTTCACTTTGGATTATATTTTCTTTGAAAATCAGGTCAGGGTGAGGATTGGATCCCCTATTACAGGTTATGGTCAGGAAAGTAGAAATCGTGCTGCTCGCCAACGTATTCCCAATAGGATCTTTACTGATGAAGATGGTGTGGAGCATGTCCAGGTAAACTGTGAAGCAACATAATTTATAATAACCATATGAAATTTGTCTTGTGCATCCAAGAAATGCAAAAGTTTCCAGGATTGTGAATAACATTCCTGAATTATCTCCAGAACCTCCTTCCACTTTAAGAAGAAATAAAGTGAAAAAATTTCACAAGAACTAGTGAAATTGAGGATAATTTTGATTTTCTGTGTAACTTGATATCTGCTTACTCGTTGACTCATTGAATGTAGATTAATTTCTATATTCGTGGGCCGCATGGTGCTGGGAAGGTTTCTGCTGAGATGTTCAAAGACAAAGTGGACAAGCAGTGGAAGTATACATACTTAATTGTGGAGACCATGCAACCTTCACGATCGCAGTTGATTCTGGAGTCTTATATGCCTGCACCAGTGGTTGCGTAAAACATGTACACAAGCGTTCCATAGCTTAGATATGGTTTCTTTTTGTACCAATTTGATCCGGAGCTGGGGTTGCTAACTCTCGTCAATAGATATGAATAATTTGTATACGTTCTCGTGAGATTGATCCTTAGTTTTCTTGAGAGTTCCAGTTTTGTCCTTCTGAGCTGATTAATTTTTGGTTCACTGAGAAAGCAAAGATCTCTGAAATGTGATTGGTTGGTCATTGAATTAAACAATTTTGTTGGTGATTAACATTGTGTTTTTAATCACTTGTTTAGAGAAGGTTCTCAAGTTATAGTATGTCCTCGTTAACCGAGGAAACAAACGTGGATTGAACACAGCTGATGTTCTCCGGTGCGGTCTCATTGAGTCTCTGGGATCTTAATGAACCAATACTTGCAACATGGAACGTTTTTCTGTAGCGAGAGCCAAATAATGACGTTGCGTGATCAGGATACTCCGCACAATTCCGTCACTAGCAAACCCAACTTCATCACTGTAATGCCTGGATTTTCCATGAGCATGTGCATGAACCAAATCCTGACAGGCAGTGGCCAACAGTGGTTCGCCCTTCTTCGTTGCTATGCTCCCTGTTACACCCATCCATCTTTCGTAATAGGTTGATCGTAATGCCAAGAATAGGCTTCCCCTTGCAAAGAAGAGCAGTAAGGGTTCCAAACTTGCACCTTTTACAAATAAAAGCTGTATGTTACATTGAGATGATCCACAATCCTAACAAAGTCTGGAAGCTTGGTGTCATTGATGATGATATCTTTAGAATTCCACTTCGTTTCTTCGCCAAAAACTGCATGGGAAGGGAAGTTCTCAAGAATGACGGAAACTATAGCTTCTTCGACTTCTTTATCCGAAACTTTTACAGGGCCATCTCCATAACACACACAGATGTATATTTATATTGCAAACCTCAAAAAAATCCCTTCAACTATATAATTAGCCTCAATTCTGCCACTAAACAAATCTCTTTCCTCAGTTGGATCTCCCAAGTTTCAGAAATTTTAAACATCCGAAGAAGACCTCAAGCAATGCTACATCCCTTGTTAGCTAAACAGTCTGCACAAACATTACCTTCGCAATAAACCTGCTGTAAACGAGTTCTTTAACTTCTGCTCAGCACGTTCTTTATCAACCACTATAATTGAGTCCCAGAGGGTCTGTTCAATGTGTCTGTTAAGCATTTGATCAAGCAAGACCAAGAATATCAAAAGCTTATTTCCATGTTAATTGACTCTTTGAAGCAAGTTAACCAAAACAGAATTTTAACTTCATTAGGCAATGGTTATAGAAAAAGGTACTCTCTCAAACAACAATCAAAATAAAAAATCTTATTACAAAAGAAGTATTGTGGAGTGCATCATATTGTTGACATCTACAGCTTGCATTCTAGCATTACAAAACATAGGACATGAAACTGCATACATCTCCAAAATTCTTGATACCCCTTGTCATAGATCATCAGCTTTTCTAACAAGAAAAAAAATGATAAACAACAATCAATGGTTGTACAAATGTAATTTTTGGGACTCTAAAAAAAAAGTCTGCAGATGATAAAAGAGAGCAAGCAACTTACTCTTTTGCTACTCTTGGAGGAACCCCAAGCCCAGTCCTTATATTTGCTCCCAATTCTATAAGATCTTGTACCTCGTGGATGCCAGAGGCTTGAAGGGAAGCAATGGAAGCAGAGGCGGCGGAACCCACAAAGAGGGAGGCAACGGCGAACGCTTTTAAGGGCATGAGACGAGAGTCGCCGGCGAAGCCTCTTTTATATGCTGAAATGCCCCACCCTAACTTGGCCACGCTTGCCATTGCCCACCACCACCACCACTGGGTCTCGATGCCGCCACCGCAGCCATTCTCCATTTCTTTCTTTCCGCTGAGTGACTGGGACCCCACCATGAACTCATTTCTTTGCGGTCATCGATAAGGGGTCTGATTTGTAGGCCTAATAATTCTTGATTTCTATTCTTTTTAGCCCATGTAGGCCCATACAAGTCGCTGGGTATTGGTACGAGGCCTTTTAAATCCTCTGTGGACTCTAGTCCTGCTCAAATGAGAAGACACGTATGAGGCTGGCTAATTTCTTTTTCTTTTTTCTTTTTTCTTTTTTCCTTTTTCCAGTTAAAAAGCTCGTTGCCGTTGGAGTTAATTTTGCACTGCCATGTTTTTAGTTGACGAGCTGATAACAAAATTAAGGGATTAATTAGACCGTCTTTTACATGAGATGTGAGCTAAGTTAAACTTTCAATATTTTTGGAGAATTAAACCTATGATCTCTTGGATGATACCAAGAACAAACACTAATAAGTTAGGTAAAATTGGATTATTTTCCTGAATAAAAATAAATAAAGGTAATGAAAACAGAAAAAATAATATAATAAAAAAAACAAAGACAAGATCATGTCTAATAGCGATACACAACACAGAATATAAAAAAAAATTATTTATTCAAAATAAATATCTTACGGGATTAAAACACATGATCTCTCATTTCTCAAATATAAAAAATAAAATAAAATAAAATTTTATATAAAAACTAAAAATCCTAAAATCAAACAGGCAAGGCAAAAATAACACAGGTCATGTGTTTGATCTTCATTTTCTTAATTATTTATTTAAACTATAAATTAAAACCAAATCTCATTAAATTGACCTCCGACAAACCTAACCAAAGCCTCCATTCCCCAGAGATCATGGGAAACCATGGACTCCCAAAACACGAGCACTCAGGACAGCACACAAAAGTACGAAACAAATGTGATAAAAAAATATTAAAATCCACGTGGCATGGCTTTGTAAGGAGAGGTACAATGCCACGCTGGACAATAAAATGCCCCCGTGAATTAGTTTTCTTTAAATAAATGAGACCTAACCCTAACCCTTGAATGCAACTACAAGTCAAGAGCATTTATGTCCTCTTGGAGTTAGCTGGGTGCACTTCTCAGCTGGGACCCAATTTCCTTCTGTAATTCGAATGACTACTAACTGAGTTCGGTTCCTGGTCTTCCGCGGAAAGTAGCACTTAAAAAATTATCTGGGAGGGTGGAGGAGAGCGGTCCAGTGGAAACAATAAAATAACCTGATTATTTTAATAGAAATTATTGAAAACATTAAAAGAGGTAGATGCAGAAAAATATTATTCACGAACTCACATGTGACTGTGAACTCATTGTTCATTTCTTATTTTTATTTTTCCGTTCTTAAATTTTAATTATTTTATGTGATTTGATCCTAATTAAAAATTAATTACTTTTGATTTCTTAAGAAATTATGGAATTAAAAAAAAAAGACTAAAATAAATAATGCATCAGAATTGGGTGGTGTGCCAGGGTTTCTGCAGAAAATGTAGACTTAGGATCTCAATTTTTAAAAATAATATAATTTATACAATTAAAATATCTTCAAATCACAAATTGGTATAAAAGTTAATTTATATTATTTTTTAATTCTTAGTTATAAAAAATAAAAAAATTCCGTTGCTGATTTCACAGCAACGGAAATTCCGTTGCTTGTAATTAGCAACGGATAATCCGATGCTAACAACCAGCAACGGATTTGCCGTTGCTAATTTTAGCAACGGTTAATCCGTTGCTAGCTTTGTGAATCAGCAACGGATTGTCACAAAACTAGCAACGGATTGTCCGTTGCTGATTGATGAATTATTTACAATCAGCAACGGAGAATCCGTTGCTGAGTATATTACTTTTAATAAACTAATTTTTATTTATTTATTAAAATGAATTTTAATTTGTTTAATTAATTATTTATGTATATTTTAAAAGTTGTAGAATATATATAACCAACATAAATTAATATTAAAAATAACTGTATCACTAATACAAAATAAAATAAAAATAATATTCATATTAAGTTGTTGAAAGCTGTTTGAATCAAATTTAAAGTTGACTTCATATTAAGCAATTGTATACAAGCAGATAATTTGGATTGCTTGGTACACCTAGGGCTCCTCTGCAGCTTTCAAAAGTTTATAAAACTTAATTGCCTTTGGATTTGGAAGTTCCTCTCCTATCACGGGGACTAGACACATATGCATCACCAACCCCCATTGCATCCATAACCAAATTCCTATATGGATTTTCTAGACAAACATCATTCACTACATAACTAATTCCAACCGATGAAGGTCCAGCCAATATTGGTTCTGCAACATAAGGCTCTCCATGTATAGTCCAATTTTCATAACAAGGTAAAAAACCTTTTGTCAATAGGTGCTTACAAACATCATCTTCCTTTAAAAACTTTTGATTTTTGCATCTCACACAAGGACATTTAATTTTTCCCCCAGATATATTTTTATCAATTGAAAATGCAAAATTGATAAATCTTCTAACACCCGTAATGTATTCAGGATGAAGACGACCATCCATAAGACGATGATACATCCACGATCGATCATCCATATTTATCTAATTAACATGATAACACCAATAAGTATTTTAAAAATAAGCATACTTCCTTAATAACCAGTACTTAAACAATCATTTAAAATAAAATATGTACCACATAAACAAACTTTAATATTTAACTTTGATTTACCACAATAATCTATCTTAAAATTAATATTAAAAATAATATACTAAAAATAGTCATATTAACACAAACTTTATTTCCTTTCTTATGTTTCCTTCTTTTAGTCGAGAAACCCTTGGCAATACTATATTTTTGTATGCTTAGCATCAATTTTCATCGAGATATCTTTATTTCTTATAAAATATATTATAATTTTTTTTCCTTTTCTTTTTTCTTTCTTTCATTTTTTTTTGGGTTTTTTATTGATCTCTCTCTCTCTCTCTCTCTCTCTCTCTCCCTCTCTCTCTCTTTCGAGTTTTGCTAAGCCAATCATACATGGAAAATAGAGTTTTTTTTTAATAATATGGATTATACTTTTAACTAAGAACCTGATTGAAATACTTCTTTGCAGACACTCAGCATTCACTGTGCAAATAAGGGTAATAATTGTTTTCATGTAAAGAAAGAAATTCTATTAGAAAGACTATGCAGCACAAAGAGGAGAAGACAGCCTACTGAAAAGAAAATGACAACTAGGAGAATAACGTATTCTAATACCATTGAATATCATCATAGGTTTTAGGAACCTCCTCTAAAGGTGCTTGCAGTCAATTGGCTGAAAGAATTAATGAATTCCTCTCTATTGAACTACTAATATAATTGTGAATGAAAACTGAATAATCAAGGATCTACCATTTTCACAGAGTAGTCAAAATGGATCAATCAAGATTGGACATTAGCATATTATAAAGTTCCCAAAACCAAAAGAAAGCATAAACCACATGTCCTTCTTCTATTTTAGAAAGTATTTCAACACCTTTTTTATAAAATAATCATACACATTGTTCAAACTTCTTATTCAATTATTCAATTCAACTACGAACATGATACGAGTTAGATTTTAAGTCTAGATTTTGACTTATTATATATTTTTTAAATTGATTTTTTTTTTATTTTTTCCATTAATATCTTTCCTTACAGTAAATATAAAAACATATTTCATTGTTCTTTTTAGAAGATACTTGGAATCATTTGCTAGATCTATTTTCTGTTTTTATTTTCTATTTTTTAAATGACTTCGCAGGAAACAATTCCAACCAATTATTTGCCATGGAATTTGGATGATGTGTAATTCCAAGTGGGCACGCTGCATTTCTTAGCCAGGTGGAGCAAGAATTGAGGGAGCTTGTTTGTAGCTTGAATTGAGGGAGCTTGTTTCTAGCTTTTGCTTCTCTAGGTATGATTTGTTATGTTTTCATCCTTTCTGCTAATTTATGTAATTATGAACTTTAGAATCTTTTAAATGAAACTAGAGTTCTTGATTTCTAGGTGGCAGATAGAACAGTAATATTATTAAAATAAAAATAAAAATAAATAAATAAATATGCTCAGACTTTTAGCATGTAGTAATAGAGAAAACACAGATCAATCTCTGTTTTTTTTAAGCATTTTTATTTTTAATTTTATTATAATAATTTATAATGTTTTTGTTTTAAGCATTGATATCATTCTTCTTTATTCTGGTTGGTTAGATTTTAATGTTTGGATTCATGTGGGGGGATTGTGCTTTTGTATTACTTCTAATCAGGGGGTATATGAAATTAACTATATAATTAATTTGCTTTTATTTAGATTTATTGCAATGATATCAATGCTTGTATCTATGGTTCATGTAATTGAATATTTAGCATGGCAAAGCAAATTGACAGTTGAAGTTTCCTTGTGTGCCTAGTTACTCCCATTCACTTATGCTTTATAATATTCTTACACTGGCTTGTATTTCTTAAGAGTGTGTTTTGCATTCTTTAACTTTTATTATAGAGATCTTTTGTAAGTTGAGAGTTATTTATACTACTTTTCTTTTCCATTATTTTGAATTGTTTAATTTTCTGAACTCAACATTTTGGTTTTTCTACCTATTGATTAACTGGTTTTATATCGATAACTATATTTATAAATATGAGCACACATAGTTTATGCGCGCACAAAAACAAGTAAGCTGTATTCAAATTAAAGGGAGATTGAGAAAAACTAATCCACCAAACAGAGACCAAATAGACAAATGATTTGTAAAACAATCAGAGTGAAAGGAAAGAACATATCTTATCTATTCAACTTCTTTTTATAAATGCACTTGTATGCACGGTAAGCTAATATAATCATGGAAGCAATTATTTGTGTTTTCATGTCTTCTTTTCCAATTCATTTTACCCTTAACACATAATAAAAATACACAAGACAAAACTATATTAAGAAAAGCATACCATATTTCTCGACAATACCAGCCTTTTTTGGTTCTGCATATCAGAAAAGAAATTCAAAACATGAAAATCAAGCACCAGACTATCTGTAATTTGATTCCAGAGGATAAATTAAAAAAAAATAACAGCAAAGTAACGTATAATTATGTTTAAGTTCATATTTGCAAATATTTGAAATGTTTAAGTTTCCTTAGTCTGTTAAAGATTCAAGAAACCTATTAATTAATTGTTCTAAATACACAACGAAGCACCAAGTGAGAATAATTTTAGGATAAAATTTTCTGTTAACCATATGGCATTTTTTCTTTATTATGTTTTTGGTAGTACGGTGGGTGGGGGTTGCTAATTTAATTATGCCTGATGATGTATTTCTGTACAGACGGGAAAGACAAACTTGTGTTTATAAATAGATTTGCAATGACTATAATTCATAAACCCTTATTTCTTTGAATGAATAGCCTAAAATCATTATTCAAATTAGCAATAAAAAAAGAAATATTACCTATGTTCTTGAGTTCTGGGCAAGCAAGACGAAATCTACACGGCAGAAGAACACCTAAGATCGGAAAAGGTTAGATAAAAACTTTTAAATGTAAGTTTAATTGCAACAGAGAAACAAATAAATCCTAAAATTAATTATCTAAATTATTGAAGAAAAGAACGCAAAACCCAACCCATATACAAAGAATGGGGGTAGATCAGGATGTTTGATAGTGATAATGATGGGTATAGTGGGATGTTGCCATGGGTTTGTGTTTCTAGTGGTTTACAAAGAAAGAATGAATCTATTAAGAGTTGCTAGAAACAGATGAGAAGAAGATGAATAGAAATGTTAGGGACAAAGGAAAATTAGATCAATGAAGAGAGAGTGCTAAGTTAATTGTTTTTCTAATGTTATGGATGTTATGATCAAGGGACGAAAGGGATGAAGAATTCACTGCAAGTTAATTAGCATTTTCTGGGTTGTTTACTTATTTGCTCTGTTTGCGTTTCTAAAGGGGAGAGAGTGTAAGTTTAGGGTTGCTAATTAACGGTTGAGATTGTCCAAACTAAATACTTCATCAACGGTATGTGTAATTTTAGTTTTAGATTAAAATTTAAATATTTATTTTTTCAATTAGCAATGGATAATCCGTTGCAAATTTAATGTTATTTTTAGCAACGGATTTTCCGTTATTAAAATCTGTTGCTAATATTAAAAAATTAATAAATATACAATCTGTTGCAAATCCGTTACTGAATTTAGCAATGGAATTATCCCTTGCTAAATTCAGATGCTAATAGTGCCCTTTTTTAGTAGTGAAATCACAGTTGATAAGTTGTGCAGGATATCCATACATACTATTTCCGAATGAATTGTGCACGTAGAAATATCCCGGCACACGTAGTGAAATCACAGATAGATCATTGCATGATAAAAAAGAGAATTCATATTTTTTTCATAAACATTCAATTGACAATCGTGAAGCAGAATTCTTACTTCCCATGACATAACTTAATCCAAAATCTCAATTTGGGTTAATTAAGGCTAGTTGAGCTTCAACATTCATAATTAAAAAAAATAAACTCAGAACAAATTGAACAAATAAATTGCTAGAGCTGAATCAAAACAATGATAAAATTACAGATCCACATGACTGAGATCATATCATAGATAATGTTAAGAAAATATTCTACCTGACACATCTATATAATCTATGGATCAAGATGATGGGAAATCAATAATAACCATAATACACACATAATCTCCTATGATTTGCTCTGTATTTTTCAATCAACTACATGAACTTTTCTTAAAAATAGTTTCTTATACAGTTGTTTTGTTTTGATTTGTTTGATCTGGTCTTAAAACTTGTTGAGAGTGGTTGGAAAAAAAATAATTCGTTTTAAATGTGAATTGAAATGAATGTAAGATTGTAGCAACCATGGTACACTTGATTTGGAGATCTATTTTTATTGCCAGTGATTCATTTGGTTGTCTCTCCAGGATAAAAATATGTTAACAAATGAAAAATGATATTAATACCCCAAGTGCTCCAAATAAGGATATTGGCATAGCAACACGTTCAAATAATGAAAAAAGGATTGATAAGGCAAGTGCTTCAAACACGGGAAAGGAGATTGAAGCAGCAAGTTCTTCAAATGTTCTGAAAGATCTAGCAAATGGGATAGCAAGGTTCAAGCTTGGAAAATGTCCTGAGAACTGTATCTACGAGGTACCCCGCTCACTTCAAAGCATAGAACAGAAGGCTTACACCCCACAAATAGTTTCACTAGGCCCTGCTCACTGTGGCCATGAGGAACTAGTGTCAATGGAGAGGCAAAATTTGAGATATTTAGTAGAATTCATGGATGGGAAGAAAGTGACATTGGACAATCTTGTGACCTTAGTTCAGAAAAATGAAATGGTAATTCGAGGTTGTTATAACTTCAATCGTAGCAGTGGTGATTTTGTAAAGATGATTATGTTGGATGCTGTATTTGTCATCGAATTCTTGTTGCAGTTCTTTAACCTTTTCCATAAAGAAGTTCCTGTATTACTTGAGCCTCGGATGATGTGCAACTGAAAACAATTGTGTACTCAACATAAATTTTGTCAACGGAGTGTTGAAAATGCCACGCTTTGAAGTAAATTAAAGCTTCGAATATGTGACACGAAACCTCATGGCATATGAGCAGTGCCACTACCCATATAGTATTTACATATGCAATTACTTTATGTTAATGAACCATATTATCAACACTGAAGAAGATGTGGATTTGCTGGTTAAAGTGGGGGTGATTGATAACTGGCTAAGAAACAATGCCATGGTTGCAGATTTGATTAACCGGCTTTGCGAGCAAATTAGTGAGTTTTTCACTTGTTATCATGACCTTTGTGTTGATTTGAATGCCTATTATGAGAACAGGTGCAACCATATAAAGACAACCTTCAAACTTGTATATTTCAGCAATCTTTGGAGAGGTACCAGAACTCTTGCTGCAGCTGTCCTGTTGATTCCCACTTCGATACAGACTGTATGTTCAATAATGTCACTTCTAGGTCCAAAGCAGTTGATCTAGTTTTATTACTACAATCAGTATCTGGTTATGGTTTCCCATATGGTCTCTATAATTGGTGTATATTTCAAAAGAATGGCGCTTCTATAGGCTTGAAGCAGGAGGTTTAAAGCTACCCGTAGTTATAGGATTGTTTTCCAAGTAGTTTTTATCAGCCTAATGCAGTTTTATATTGCGCTAAAATCAGTTGGTTTTTTCTTTTACAATATTGATATCCTCATCATCATCATTAATAAAATATTAATCTCATAGTTACATTGATAAAAATTCAATTAATTAGTTTAACTCTGTTGGTTTTTAGATCTATTAATAATCGCAGACTCGAGGGCTTCATAGAAGTTGAAGATTCTTGTTCGTTGCCCTAAATATATGTTTATGTGATGAAGAGGAAAATGTTCAGCATTTCTGCACCTTATTTAACATTTCCTAGGGCTGTTAGAGAATCCGACCGGTGATATACTTATATTTGCTCATAGTAAGGTAAGCACACTGACATAATATTTAACATAGTTTAACAAATCATCTACATCCACAGGAGAGTTGATATTATTAGAAAAAGAGAAAGAATACAAAACAAATATATAAAGAAAAAAGATTACACCCACTCACACTCTACTTTCAACTCTCATTGTTGTTCTTGTAGCTTTCTTTTTCTCTCTATTCATTTATATATACTCATCATTTTCTTCTTTTTTTTATTTTACTCTCGAGCAATACTTTTATATATATGCAATTCATAACAGACAAGAAACCATAAATCATGGTATAAATTATAGCAACACATGAATTGTAGCATTTTTGTCAATGATGGTACAACTATCATTATAAACTTTTAACAATGATAACCCTACTTTATACCATTGCAAGAGGTTTAAAACTATTGTAGTTGTAGGATTGTTTTCCGAGTAGTTTTTATCAGCCTAATGCAGTGTTATGTTCTGTTAAAATCAGTTGGTTTTTTCATTAATACTATTAATCTCCTCATCATCATCATTAATAAAATATTAATTTCATAGTTACATAGATAAAAATTTAATTAATTAGTTTAATTCTATTGGTTTTTGTTTCTACTAATAATTGCAGACCCGAGGGCTTTATAGAAGTTGAAGATTCATGTTCGGTGCCCTAAATATATGTTTATTTAATAAGGAGGAAAATGCTCGGCATTTCTGCACCTTATTTAACATTCCTTAGGACCTCTAACATGGCTGCCTATATCATTCGTTTTTTCTTCATTAAGTTTCTACTTTATAGGTTACTACTCTTCTATGGTGGTGTTAATTAGTCCTTGTAAATTCTTCATAAGAAAAAAAAAGCATTTAATCCTTCACGGACATGACGATGGCGAGTGTAAATTTGTCCAAATCCTCCACAAAGTTGGTTAATCAAATCTGCTACCATAGCGTTGTCCTCTAGCCAGCTGACAATCTCCCTCTTCAGCAAGCAAAACCACATCTTCTTCAGTCTTGACAAGTGATCGCATATGTAACTAGTTGCATTTGGATAGTAATGGAACTGCTCCGAGGCCATAAAATATTTCGAATTGTACATTCGAAAATGTCTCCAGTGACCAAGCGTGGTATTTTCGACACCCCAGTATCAAATCTTATGTCAACCAGATCGTTATTATCAACAACTACAAACTTAGCTCCTGCCTTAAGGAGCGTGGTTGCCTTATATTTGAGTTCAATAGGAAAATCAAGGTTTCGAGGACTAGGCTCAATCAACATAGAACAACTTACCAAATCAGTGAAATGTCTTACTTCCCTTGGATGAGGTTTTGCCTCCACTGCAGGCACGTAGCGATGTTCAAAGTAGTTGTAGAAAAGCTGATGTAGGGTAATATCTCTTGTCATACTGTTTCTCAACAATGAAGTAAGGTAGTTGATTTTCGAGTAGTATCAAGTCCTAAGATAATTTTTGCTTTCTCTGACGGTCCAGACTCCTTACGATGGAGAATTGTTGAATTCTTCAAGATGTACTTGATAGTGAAGACAGCATCCATCAGAACCATCATTACAAAGTCATGACTACTAAATACAAAGAAAGCCCATGAGTTGAAGTACAATGAAAAACTGCAAAGGAAACGGAAAGTACACAAACAATACAACAAAGGGCAACAATAAGAGAAATAAAATTACACCGGATTGGGGCTAACTTGGTCCACATGGAGTACTAGCGCAACGAAACGACTGCACAAATTGTTTGTACAAAAGTGAAAAGGAGCAAGACAGTTGCACTAACAGTTGCAGTACATCTCCAAAGGTTTCCAAAATATACCTCCCTGAAGTATGCGCTATTTTTCAACCAGGAGTTCTGGTAGTGTTGATCCAGCTGCTTGTAGAGGTTATAATAAATGGAATATTCTTCAGAAGTTTCGGCCGAAAGCTTGTCGATCAGATTCTTCACAGAAGCACCATGTCTGTCTGTGTCAATGATTTTATTTTTAATGAGGAGATCCACATCTTTGGGTTTGGCAACAAGAGTATCGAGGAGCTTAATGTAATGGCAGATGTACTCTTCTCCTCTATAATGACACTGCTCCAAGGCAATGACGTTTCCGAAGAGATGTTCAGTGTTGACGTCTATCAGAAGACGTGGCATACGTAACTCACCTTTTGTAGAAGAAAATCTTACGTCAAGCAAGCATTCATTTCGTAATTCCTTAAAATTAATCGCTGCCTCATGCAGCTTGGTTGCGCTATAAAATTTTCCAATCGGCTCGTCAATCCTCGAATCTGGATGTTTGACGGATAATGAAGATCTGACCAAATCGGTGAAATGCAATATCTCCTTGTCGTCGCTCGGCTTGTATGTCCTCTCATCGTACCTAGTTAAGTACTCGGAGGCAAGATCTCGAAAAGAAGTATAATTTCCTTCGCTGTCTTGAAGAAGATGGTCATATAATTTCTCAAGAATGAAGAATGGCAACTGATTCTCGAGCAGCAGGAAGTCTCGTCGAATCCGAAACCTTGCCCCCTTTCTACGCAATAAGGAATCATCTTCATATTTTTCTTTATCTTTATTCCTCAATAGGTACTCCAAGATGAAAACAGCATCGAACAACACCATTTCCACAAACTGATTATTTTTTACAACTTCATGAGCACCATCTTCATAACATCGGCGGATCTTCTCTTCATCCACTTTAATGGTGTTCCAAATTTTTACCATGAAGTTCATTTGTTGCTCCTTTGTTTTCCCTACCACCCTGCTACGGAATTCTTTCAAGTATCTCTCCTTTTCCGTCTTCATGGGCTGTAACTTCTTCTTGTAATGGTGAATAGGGCCTATAGAAACTTCTTGAGGAGTATAGATGGCTTCATTTGATTTGCGAAGTGAATCAGGAACTCTGTAGATACAATAATTCCTGATTTTACGTACAGCTCCAGCTTCAAGATCCAAGTACAGTTCTTCAACTCTTGACCGTTGAAGGGGCATTTCTGCGTTGTGCGTGTTCTGAACAATATACTGCTCAACAAAAGTTTCTGCATTGTATGGATTCTCAACAATATTATCTTGGTAAAAGAATGTTCCGGAAGGACTTTCAGCATCTTCTCCATGGTAGTCTGCAGCTGAAAAACACGAGGAATGAATTCCGGCATTATCCCCATGGTAATCTTGAGTATCAAATGAAAAATATGGTGAACGAATTTCAGCATTAACTCCAAGGTAGTCTCCAGCACTTGAAAAATATGGTGAACGAATTTCAGCATTATCTTTGAGGTGTTCTTGATCAATAGAAAAGTATGGTGAACGAATCTCTCCCATCTATCAATTTTTGCTGTCCAGTAACATAAATAAACAACAGTTACGTACTACCAATAGAATCTATTTCACAAAAATATTACTTATTTCTACAAGTTTGAATTCTTTTTGTTTATGAAACAGAAAACAATGCTAATATTTGCTGTTAGTTTCCAATGAAACTAAGTGATTTATCTGACAAGATAATGGATTAGTTCACCAAAATTTAATTAGGATAAAATAGAAAGTGTAAAAGATCTTTAAAGATTTTATTTTTGTTAACGAGGGAAATTAATTCATACTATTGAACTACTTCTATTTATGTTATTCAAGTATTCTCACCATAAAATGCACTTATGATAAAAATATTGTTTTAAAAGTGTTGATTTATTTTCATTAATACTTTAAAAGAATAAAAACAAAAAAACCCTTTATTTTATGTATCTCTTTATATAATGACAAGTTTATATAGAATTAAATATCTTAATGAAATTATATAATTATTAATAAGATAGTTTTATTTTCAATTAAATTGAATAACTGTTGTTTAATTTTATCTAAATATTTAAAAATATCAAAATTAATAAAAAAAAATTAAAAATAACTCATGAAAAAATTAATATCACTACAAATTAAACTTCAAGTGTCAAGTGTCTTCTCTTTTATATTATAAATATTTATATAACAGTATTAGAAAGCTCCCTAACAAAGTTTATCCACTATAATTTTTAAAAAAAATTATTTTTAATATGAGATTAAAAATTATTTTCTTCTTAATTCACTTACAAACTAAACCAGCTTTAAACTCAATAATTAATAATGAAAGGAGTATACCTCTTAATTAATCATTAAACCCTCTGGAATTTCAATTGCAATATCTTTGCAAGGTTTTTCATTATGATTCATAGAGTTTGATAATTCATTTTCTTCCATTTGTGGAAGTTTTCTGCTCGCTTGACAAATAAAACAAGAGTCACCACTAGCTAAAAAATTAACTTCGCAAAATAATTCTATCCGTACTCACTTGCAAGAACTTTCATCGCATCTCAAAACATCGAATTCTGTATATAAATTATACACCGGTCTATAAGTCAATACTATGCAAAACATCAAATTTATCAGGAGTCTGACTTTCATGACATCTCAAACTTTTTATCACAGTGGATCGTTTGGAGCAACTAGTTGCTTGCTCGGTTTCTTCTACTAACCAAACCAGCCAAATTAGATTTTCTAGTAAAATGCACGGTTCAGGGTTTGTATAGCATAATGTTACATATATCATGGAAATTGGGGGTTTCTGAACCTAGATATTGTATGTGTACAGACAAGAGTTCTTCCTCAAGCATCATGTAGTTGCCCCTAGTTAGCTAGAAGAAGGAGAAGGTACTAAAACAAACAAGCAAGCAAGCAGCTAGCAGCCTAGTATTATTGAACTTGGTGTTTTGATCTAGAAAAAAGAACTACAATCAAACTTTAATAGGAATACATGGGGGGTAAAAAAAAAAAATACAACCGAACTTCATCCCTTGCAAAGTAAGTGGAGAAAAGGCGAAAACCCCAACCCTTTTAGGGTACAAAGGAGATCGAAGGTTTATTGTTAATGCATACCATGCGAGCTTTGCAACACTGAAATTTAGAAACCTTCAATGATTTGGGAGCTTTAAACGTTCTCAGTTGTTGGAACAAAAATAATGAAACAAGGGAGTATGTACGTACAGAAGAAAAAACTAGTGCATGAAGAACCCAAGTACCTTAACCTGAGAAGCAGAGGCTCTAGATCTCCTCGAAGCTACACTGATACGTTGAATGCAGTCTCCCTCTTTAGTAAGGTGATAGCACTCTTTTATACAGCTATCAGACCTTGGGGGTACAGCTGGTTGATCCACGGCGACGCAACTATGGTATCAATTCACGCACCGTCGATACGATTTTGTCGAATAGGGTTACTGTAAAAAAAATAGAGTACAAATAACAAGAATTTCACCGAATATCATAAACATACAAAAAAAATTAATTTTTTTTAAAATAGAGTTTTTCTCTAACCCAAACAAAATCTTATAAGTCTAATTTGGAATCCTTCTGAATCAAGATTAGTTACACCAAGCTAGCCCCTATAAAACTAGTTTTTGGAACCTACCTGCAAAATTCAAGCATAATTTATACAATGTTTGGATTGAAAATCAGTCATTCTATGCAACAAAGACCTTTTCTTGCACTTAGTCTTTTTTTATTAGCCATAATTATCCCTGCAAATCTATCCACACAATAGTTATAGCAAATCTGCAACCGACTCATTAAAACCACCTGCATCAGTTTTTTTTAATCATAACTGATCATTTCCGTTATTGATGCATTCTTTCTTACAATTTCTTTAATCAGAAATAGCTCTTCTTAATAAAAACTCATCATATTCTTAAAAGTAATTTTTTATTAAAAAATTATAAAGTGGTGGTTTCACAAAGTATTACAAAAATATAAGAATAATAAACTTGAAAAGTTTACATAAAAATTATAAAAAAAATAAAAAAAGATATTTCATCTAAATTTAAAAAATATATGTGTGTGTGTATTAAGTTCATATATAATTGTTCAAAAACCAATTGTTAATATTATGATAAAATAGGCTAATATCCTTTGAAAATACTGGCATAATTGGAAAATTATTTAAATATTAAATAAATAAATTTATTTAAAAATAATTTAATTAAAAAAATTTTAAAAATGACATTAAAAAATAAGGGTCATGCTCATGGGGTAGGGAAATACATCCATCATCTAGCTCATATTAAAATCGAAGCATGCCTTGACCTTAAAGGCCAAGCTATTACACCAAGTTTTTATTTTTAATTTTCAAAGGGTAGAAGAAGGGTAAAATATTTTTTTTGATTGTCTACCCTTTATTATCTTTTTAAAAATAAAAAAGTAATCATCACTTATTTTCCATTTTTCGATCACTTATTTTCCATTTTTCGATCGTTTGAGGTGTCTTTGATTAATAAAAGATCAATGTTTAAGTTTTTTTATCTTAAAAAATCAAGATTTCAATCTTTTTTCTTTCAAAAAATGAGATAAAAACATTCTAATAATCTAAAAACTCAAAATTAGATCAAATATAAAAAAAAAGATTGAATCTATTTTTTTGGTTATTATTAAAGGTAAAGATCACTTTTATTGAGTTCATTTACCAAAGTTAGATTTATAAACACCAAAATAAAAAATATTAGTGTTTGGAATCCAACCCTTTTAGATTTTTTTTTAATCTTTTAAATAATTTTCTCTCTCCTATCTTAAGATATAAGAATTAAAATGTAAAAAAATAAAGTTTGGAAGCTGAAAAAAAAATCCAGAAATAGAATTGACCAAGTATACATAATTAAAATGTAGATTTATGCATGTATTGAACAGTACTGATGGGGAAAGGTAGTTGATTTTTATCCATACCAATTTTAATCCTTGTAATTTTAATATTATTCTTAACAGTAACAAGGAATTATATGATGTAAAATGGACCTATCATTTAACCCCGAAACAATCTCTTATTGGTCGGATGCCTTATAACATGGAGGACAAAAACATTCTAACTTTTGATGGTGAAGTTAAAAGAAAATGAAGAACTGAAATTGTGGCTGCGAGACAATAAAAAACGAATATTATTTGTCTGATAAGTGGACTCAAAACAGTGACTAGCAGACTTGGTGGGGCTTGGTTCGAAAAACATGCACCTCACTTCACTAATAATTCGATCAGGGACAGCTCTTTCCTTCAGTCACCCTTGTATGGGTCCAGTTGAGCACTCGATCCCGACGAAAACAAAATGGAGGAAAGGAAGAGGTTAGACAGGGAAGGTGAAAGGAAAGTGATAAGGATGGAAGTGGAGCATAAAAAAGCCACCTTTTGACTACGCTCCGGGTGGTTGCCATGACCGAGAGGGACAAATGAAATAAATTATTGGCGCTTTTAGTTGGACGATTGCAATGCCAATTGATGCCTGATTTAATGAAGTTTGGGCGGCTAGTTCTGAAATTACTGGAGTTTTTTTGTTGTTGTTTTTCTTAAAAAAAATTAGATGGTGAGAAATAAATTAAAAAAAATAGTCTCCAAGGTAGTCTCCAGCACTTGAAAAATATGGTGAACGAAT
>SRLM01015248.1:0-14830 GCA_015708895.1 Populus ilicifolia
AACTTATAATCAACTAAAAATGATTAAAATATCTTTGCCTAGAATTTTTCTATCTTAGTTGTATAATTTTTTTTAAAACAAATGAGTTTATTGAGTAACTATTAGGATGTTATTAATTACTCATTGAATACCATAAAGTTTCTCCTACAAAATATGCGCTTTCTTATAGTAAATATTTAATTGTTAAATTTTTTTTATAAAAAAATTATTGTTATGATATTAAAAAATATAGTTGCATTTCAAGCTCTAAACTTGAATTTATCCCTTAAAAAAATATTTTGAAAAAACAAATGTGACAATTGAGGTTTATTATTATTATTATTTTCTTTAAGTTGGTGGCCATTAAATTTTAAGAAAAGAATAAGACATAAAAAAAATCATGATTAGCCCTAATAAATTCAAATTTAATAGGTTTTAAAATCTCTTTAAATAGTCTCATTCAACATACCTAAACTTGACATATCAGCTTTATGATCTCCCTTTAAAAAGGTAGCTCAACTTTGTAGTCTAATTCTAGAGTTAAAAAAAAAAAACTAGAGTCTATAATTTCTTTTTAAAAAAAAAAGTTTAACTCCATGAACTTGCTTAAAAAAAAAAGTTTAACTTCATGAGCTTAACTTAGAAGAAGAGTCTCACTTAATGGTCTCATCCTAAGAAAGAAGCTAGACTTTATAGACTCATTTTAATAAATATATTTGGGGTTTTTTTTTTTAATTTTTAGTGAGCTCGAGTAACTTACCTGAACCAACCTCTAGTTTGTATTTGGTAAGAATTTTATAAATTAATACAAGTTATTGTTTTTTTTTGAACTTTTTTGCTCAAAGAAAAATCATAAACATGTCCTTTTAACTTTTAATTGTATATATATAATTGAGTTAAGTTTTTACTTTAAATAAAAGTTAATTTTTAAAAAATTTATTATTTTTAACTCATATTATGTCCTTTTATGTTTGAGTTATTTTTTTATCAAGCATAGTTTTAACTTAAATTATTTTTATCCTTGAAAAATAATTTTTGAATTATAACTCAATAGTTAAAATTAAGTTATTTTTCATAAATTAAGTTAGACACATTTTTAATCATTTTAATTGTAGATCAGTATTTAAATTTTTAAAGTTATTTCTTTTTAGAAAAAAAAACAGAAAGAAAATCCTTATAATGGCTAGAGAAATCAAGTCCCTTGAAGCAAAGACTATTACAAATATATAATGTTGGTATGAATGATAGGTCAGGTTCGGGTGGAAGATTTTGTGCACATATTTACTAACTAATTTGACTCTTTTTTTTTAAAGAAATTTTTTTTATTGAAATCACATCCTTATAAATAAAAACATAAAAATTAATCAATCTTCAATCATGAATCACAATATCATAAGGTAAAATTCATAAAATAAAGTAAATAAATAATAAATTTCAAAATACATATCTATACATAAACAATTTATATACTAAACCATTCCCTCACACTACAGAGCGAGTTATATTACTTTTTTAACATAAAAAATTCAAGCATTGCTAGCAAGTTTTATAGTAAAAAAAATTCAAATCATGTGGAGTTTGACTCGATGTAACTTGATTAACATGATGAATTTAAAAACAACTTTAATGACCGATAAAAATATAATTTGATAAAAAAATTTAAGATAATATATTTTTAATATTGAAAGAGAAACATATTAGATTTACTCGAGTCAACTTAAGTTAACTTATAAAATCCTTCATCTAAATTATGAAACTGTGATGACCTTATAAAAAAATAAATTAAACAAATTGTGAATTTCAATCCTCACTCAATCTAATATGAAAGGATAAAATTAAAAAGAAATAATTAAAAATAGACACACAAAAACTACTTAGGGGTTAACTTACCAAACCCCTAAACTGGGCCATAAGGCTGGATAACCTCATCAAAAAAGTAAAATAAAATTATAAAACTTAATTCTTAATTAACTCAATGTTGAAAGATAAAATTAAAAAAAAATCAATTAAAAAATGAACAAAAACTTTTTACCTTAGTTAACTTGTCAAACTCGTGATCCATAAAAAGATGATCATTCATGATTTGTAATATTGTAAGTTAAAGATATGAGAATAAAATAACAAATCTTTATGAATCAATGTGGAGCCTAGAAATATTATCAATTTTATATGTACTTAGACTTGAAATAATTCAAAATTCAATGATGATGGGTTTAACAGCTTGTCAGATTTACATATACTTGGGTTCAGCACGTAGTTGAACCAAAAAAATATTAGGTTGACATCACACTAAACTCATATGTATTTAAACTTAGCACATAGCTAAAACCAAGGATATTGGGTCAAGCATCTTACTAAGCACACATGGATTTAGGCTCAACATATAGTTAAACTCAAAAGTGTTACGTCTTGCATCTCATTAGGCCTACATGCACTTGAACTTGGAATGTAGCTGAATCTGAAAGTGATGGATCTAGTAAATGGTTTTACCCACATGTACTTAGCCTTAACACATATATAAACCTAAAAGTGATGAGTCTAATAGTTGGGTACATCCATGTATACTTGGGCTCAATGTATAGCTAAATTAAAAGATGTTGAGTATGATATATTGACAAACTCATATGTATTTAGGTTTAATTTGTAACTAAATCTAAAGATATTAAGTTTACCATCTTGCTAGACCTACATACATTGAGGCTTTGTGCATAGCTAAACCCAAAAATGTTGAGATTGAACCTTATAAGATCCATATATATTGTTAAACTCACATATATTTAGACTCAATTTGTAGTTGAATCTAATAGTATTGGCTTTGAAATCAAGTCAGACTCACGTTATCTAGGCTTTATTTAGCTACGTCTAGGTATATTCAGTTATTATATTGTCTTTGACCTTTTTAATCATGAACTTTTAAACAGATATGTTACACACATACACATATCAATCAATAACATAAAAATGATAAGGCATAACATTGTTCCAAACTGATCTCTAGTTGGGCATATGCGACCTTTTTTTTTCCCTGTTTCCCTTCTCTCCTGCTTAATTTTCGCACTAACCTAAAAAAATTGAAATCGTCCATTTAACTTGTTATTCCTTCACATTTGATTTATATAACTTTGATTATTATTATTATTAAATGATTTATAAAATTGATTTTTTTTCCAGTTTCATCCTATTGCAATTTTTTTATTTCAAATTTAATCTCTATTTTTTAAAATGATATTTGTTTTATTTAAGATGACTTTTGAAAGGTTTTTTTTTTGTGATTTTATCCTTCTTGATTAGTTTTTTCCATCAATTTGATCCTCATTTGTTTAATTGTTATTTTTTTATTTTCTTGGAGATTTTTTTAATTTATATTTTTTCTTGATTTCGTGCTTCAACATTAAATTTGTTGGAAATTGAGCTCATTGATTGATTTGAAGTCTAATATTTCCAGAGTTAGGAGTTTGGAAAATTAACCCAAGTTTAGAAAATTTGTTCAAGTTTGCTTGTCTTTTTTAAAATCTCATGTTTTGTTTTTTAATTTTATCTCACAATATTTATTTAATTGAAGATTCGACTCCGTATTTTATTTTCTTTCTATAGGATTCTTCATTGATTTTTTTAATTATTTATGTTATATTGAGTCTCTTTATTTGTCATTCTCTATTAAATTTAATTTTTTTATAGAATTTTTTTAATTAAATTAAATTAATTGATTTGATATTAGCATAAGATGTTCTTCTCATTATTTTTTTTAATTTACTTTTTTGGGTAGTTTCTTTAACAATATATATAATTTTTTTTGGTGTCCTCATGGAGTTTTTCATAATAATGTTTAAAACATCATGATAGGCTATTTTAAGTGGTTGAGTAGTGTTCACAATGGAAAGATAATAGTTTTTTAGTGAGCTTTTCTTTCTTTTACCTTTGAGTATAATGCTGAAAAATTATTTTTTATTATTGATTATTGTGTTTTTTTTATGGCATATATAATATTTTTTAAAATCATATTATTAAATTAACTAAATTTATCCAACCTAGTCAAGTCAATAATTTGAATCTTATACTTTTATGGTTTCTTTAACATAGCAAGAATCCCCTGTCTTGTGATTAACTAACAAGAACAAGCTTGTGATTCACTCCAGGGTCACAAGCAATCAATTATAGAAGAAATTGCTCCCAGCATGTTTCTTTTTTTTATCTCCGAGACTGCCCATTTTTATTTGAAAAAAATCCAGGCACGGCCTATGGAAACAAGTTGAATAACTCAAGTGTACATGCGAGCAAATTATACATAGCAGAAAACTCCAGCAAATTAAACAAAGACTTAATTTACATTAATAAATAAATATATTACAAGCTTAGCAGTCGATTTTATTAATGAAACTTGATTCTTTTTTTGACGTCCCCATTAAACTGAAAAAGAAGAGACACGGTAAATTCAACAAGGAATCAATTAGACACATCTAGCTAGCTACATTTTTTTCCCTGGTAATACAATTATTATTATGACGAGTTATTTAAAATTTATATTCTCTCATGTTTAAAGAAAATATAACTTATTAACTAGCTAATTTCATTATCAGTTTTAAACTTCAAACGCGATCTAATTAAATTAGTCGAGAAAAGAAAATAATTAGTAAGTTGTTTTAATTTTAACATAAACCAGCATCATTTGATTCATTTTAACTTTGTTGATTTAGATTTAAGGAATATTATCAAACATTACGAGGAAAAGAAGAAGATGAAGATCCCACTTCATTTTTACAATCCATCTTGCTTGCTGGAATTAAAAAACAGTCACTACTGGCGGGATGTCTTATACAATTAATATGTTAAATTACAATAAGATAGTGCTGCTATGCACAAAGCAACAAGTAGTGTTTCTTCTCACCTTCTCTGATACGTATGTAATCAGCCACTTCAATAACAAGGGAGTTGGGTTCCTCAGGACCTTCCAAACTGCTACTAAAATCAACACTAAAGTGAAAGGTTGAGGTCTAAACTCTCTTTATGCTCATCTTTCTCAGTAACTACCTTTCCTTGAGAAGAATTCACCAAGGCCGACGCAGCTGCAGCTGGGGGGTTTCTTATCATCTCAGTCTCTTCCATGAAGTCTTCACGTTGAAACGAGGGCTTCCAAGCAGTAAACTGCTTCATCTCTTCCTCAAGTTTTCTTTTATTGTTCTTGGTATCTATCTCAAGCTTCAATGCGGGATCTGAAACAATCATTAGTCGATCACGGGCCTCGCGAATGCTCTTGATGAGAGCAAAGAATTCCTCTATCTTTTCTTCTTCATTTTCTTCAAGATCGTCATGGAAAAGTTTTCTTTTCTTGCTTGCAGCATCCATGGATGTTGTTGGTAGTTGTATGCAGGGGGTAGCTAGCCAGGGATCGGGACATCAAAATTCACAGGCAGATTGTGAAACGCACCTTCTAGGTTGCTTCTGCGATGCTTCTCGGAGACTCTTATTTATACACAAGGTCAGGGTCAAGCACGTTCAATGATTTACTTATGATCGATTGCTTCGGGATCCAATTTTTGATGGACCTAAACGCCCCCCACGTTACCCAGTGCCAATGTGCTGCCCGTACTCTAGATGCCCACTACAGTACCCTCTTTTTTTTTTTTCAAAACTAATTTTAGAAAATTAAATGGAAAGAATTAAGCAAACAGATTCCAGAGTTTTTTTCAAGAAAAAATTATGACAAAATATATGTACACACACTCGATAAAGATATCAGTTATTTAAATTATTTAAATAAAATAAAATAATTTAATAATAAATGTTAGCCCCCTAAAACAATTAAGTATTAATTATATTAATATTAGCAATTTAAATTTTATTTAGTAACATCAAACTTATGAATTAATGGCTAAGTAAATAAAATATATTAACTATTAAAAAAATATTATTAATTATAATTTTAAATCAAGATTCTATCATTTTCCTGCATGATTTAAAATTATTCACTAATATAATAAATAAGATAAAAATAAATATTTAATGATGTATAATAGATATTAGATACGTCCAGGGTTTGAACCTACATTTAGTATTAATAAGTATTAACTTGAATCACCATAATAACTATGATGTTTTGAACTAGGTTTTTTTAGATCAAGTTTAAACTTATTAGATAAATAATATATAAGTGATTTTAAGGTTATATTGGTGTCTCATTTTTTTTTCAATCATGCACACGTCTTGTCTCATAGATGTTTTTAAAAAGTGCCTTAAGCTTTTACAGTAACGACATCACCATCACATTTATTTAAATGAATTCTTCAAGGATATTTATGATCAACATCCCGTAATTTTTTTTGCTTTTGTATTCAATGAGAGATTAACTCTTTCCAATCATCACAATTGTCATAGAAATGGGACTTAGGATCACCCTACAAGATATATATTTAATGTTTGTGCTCTCTTCAATCACCCAATAATTTTATTTTTATTTGTTTAACTTCATTTATAAAATCATTGCATATTTGAAAATAGGTTTTCATCGTTAGTGATTAATTTAAAGACTTCAGTTTTATTTCCCTTGACAATTGAATAAATCGTTGGCATTTCAAGCCTTTAATAGTGGATCCACTATCCAAGGATATAATATCATGTGATATTAAATATCTAATAAATTTAAATCTAACCCTCATATGTTTTTTTTCAATAAACTTTTTATTATTAATCTTGACTATAGTAGTTTGGCTATCATAATATATTAATATAGATGATATTAATTTAAAAATAAATAATATAACAATTAATTTTTTTTAAAATCACTCAGACTCTAAACTAGTAGCAGTTAATGCAATCAATTATGTTTTCATTACAGAACAAGTAATTATAGTTTGTATGATAGATTTTCAACAAACTTCATCATATATAAAATATAGTTTTAAAATTTATTCTAGTTTGGCAAATCAATTCAGGACTAGAATCTAGCTTGGTAAAAAAAATTAGTGAAAGTAAAAGTTTAGTGTGACCCAATCGATCTAACGGGTTAATCTAGTTAAAAACCGGTTATAATCTGTTGATTTTTTTACTAAAATAATGTTATTTTGATTTAAAAATTTTTAACCTGAATGACTCGATGAGTCGATCAAAGCCTAGAACCCGGGCTTTTAACCAGGTTGACTTTAAAAACTATGATATAAAATAAACACATATGTATTAATAGATTTTATTTTTTAAAACCATAAATGCAATTAGCATCAACTTTATTATAGTAGGAAAAACATTATGATGCAGTGCATGCTAAAAAGTTCCTTTTAGATATTTAAAACTCATTTCTAAAGAACTCCAATTAGAATATATTATGTGTTTATTTATCTTATCTATTAACTGTGTATATTATATCAAGTCTAGTATGATTGGTTAGATGCAATAAAGATCCATTAATATATGAATATTTATATTAAGACACCTTTTTACCATTATTTTTTTTTAATTTGACCAAAGATTTGAAAGGACTATATAAAAAAGACACCTCAAAATAATTAAATCTTTTTAATATTTTTTCAATGTAATGTGATTGAGTTATAGCAAAACCATTGCTATTTTTCAACAATTTAATGCCTACAGTAACATTCATTGGACCAAGATTCTTAGTATCAAAATTTTTAGATAAAAAAGATATAGTAATATTTATAACTTGATTATCAATACCCAAAATCATAATGTTATAAACAGACAAATATAAAATCACATTATTATTTTAAATGTGTTTAATATAAATATATTTATCAATAATATTTGTTTGAAAACCATCAAATAACATAACTTGATCAAATTTTCCATGTTTGGAGCTTGTTTTAAATCATAAGGAGATTTTACAGCTTCACAAACTTTCTTTTCTTGACTAGGCATAACAAGACTTTTCAATTGATTCATATAAATTTCTTCTTCTAAACTACTATTTAAAAACATTATTTAAATATTCATTTGATGAATTTCTAATTTGTGAGAAGAAGCTAAAGCAACCCATTGTCTAATTATAATGATTTTGAAAACTGGTACACATATGTAGAAAACATTTACTCCTTTTTGTTTAAACGAATTGTCTTATAAAACCTTATGGAAAATGAGTCAAAGGGTAGGTTTTTATAGAAAATAAAGAATTTATTTTATCTTTTACCACTTTTTTTTCAAAAAAAATCTTTAGTATATGTCTAATTTAGAATTTAATAAATGAGTCAAAATCTTTTATTTTTTTATCTCATGTTACTTTTTTCTAAAATTATTATAAACATATCATCAACAACATTTATTTTAGAAGACAAACTATCATAATCAAGTTTAAATAATTTATTTTTCATTAAAAAAATAGTTTCAAATAAAATCACATCACATGACTTAATAATTGTATTATTTACAATTTTAGGATTTAAAAATAAAAATCTATAAGTAGTATTATTCAAATAATAGACAACAGATACATAATCTATAATTTTAGGACCAATTTCTCTTTTCTTAGTAATTAAAATATTTACTTTAGATAAACATCCCCACGCTTTAAAATATTTTAAAGAAAGTTTTTTATTCTCTCAAAATTTATATGGTATTTTATCCAAATTGTTATAAAGAACTCTATTAAAAAAAAATATATAACAAACAGAATACAAAGCCTTACTTCATAAGATATCGGATAAAATAAAAGTAATTAATATTGCATTAACCATGTTCACTAAAGTTTTATTTTCTTATTCATGCTATCCTATTAGATTGTGATGAGTAAAAAAATGTTACATAATATATAATATCATGCAATTTATTTATTTCATTAAAATATATTCACCATCTCTATTAGATTATATAAAAAAATTCTTTTCTCTAATTAATTTTTTATTTTTGCTTTAAAAATTTTAAACTTGTCCACCAATTCACTTTTAAATTGATAAAACAAAAACAATAAAGAATGACAAGCATAGCACGCGAAGGTTGACTAGATTTTATGGGTTAATAATAAATTAATTTTTATATTTTTTATTATATAATAAAATAAATTAATCTAGTGATATCTATAATCTTGATTATGAATTTAAAAAATTAATTAAATTTTTTATTAAATTTAATTTAAATTAAAAAATTAATTAATCTATTAACTCAAGTTTAACAACAATAAAAATAATTCTTTATCACGAAAACCTTTTTATGTTATTTTTTTTTAATTCATTCGGTGTCCTAGCGCCATCTGTCTAAAGTAGTATATACTTAAAACTGATAAAAAGGATACGCGGTTATGCTTCATTTTAGAAGACTGGATATCGTGGAACAAGTATTTAAATAATTATCTTAAATTGATTTATTGGCCAATGCATGTCAACTGTAACATCGCGTGTAAAAGTCCGTGGACACGTCTCAATTTTGATTTCCCTCTTCCTCAATTAAACGAATGACAAGTGTGCTATATTTGTAAGTTGACACATATTCAGAATTTAATTTTGAGGCAATATATTTTCTTTAGTAAAAGAACAATTTAAGAATAAAGCAAAAAAATAAAAACAATTTTCTTAAGTAAAAGAACAAGTACACGTGTGTGTTCTTTATTTATGATTTCTAAAAAAAAATTTAAAATTTTTTTTCTTTACCATAATATCTGTAAAAAAAATTCTTTTACTAAAAAACCTGTTTTTTTATTTATAATTTTTTGTTTACAAAAAATATCTCAAAGTTAATTTTAGACACGAGTTAGCTTACAAGTGTGTTACATGTTTTAAACTAAGTAGAATTTGTTTCTTTTAATCAATGGATATATTCAACTGAGAAAATATAACTGAGAGATATAATCAATCAAAGTAATTAAATTATAAAGATAATTGGGTACTTTAATTCTCAATTTCGGACCTAAATCATTCCCTGGTCAATTTATTAATGATATGATTGAATAGACAATTGTTTTCCAACTAGTTTAGAAAAAGAGAAAAAACAAATGAAAAGACAGAAACTTGTGGGATATGAGTCCAAGCAAGCGTTTGAGCTCTGCAAACGTGTGGCATTTTAGTAAAATTCATAAGAGAGGCACGAGAATTACGTTGATCAGAATCCATCTGCGCGTCATTTCAGATGCAAAGCGACTCGACGCTTCTTCCCGCATTTCCATGTCCCTTTTACTTTTTTTATTCTCACTTGTTTACCGTGCTGGAGAGCCGTGTTTTTGAAATTTTAATTTTTAAAAAAATATTTTTTTTATATTTTGAAATTATTATATTATTTTTAAAAATAAAAAATAAATATTATATTAATATATTTTTAAATAAAAATATTTTTAAAATGACTTCTAGCTCCTCAGGAGCAAGCTATCAATTATTCTAGAAAAAAGGATTTGCAAATGTAAAACCGAAATGACCCCGAGTGCTCTTTATTAAAAAGAAAAGGCGAAGAAAAGAAACCTCGAGCATCCACAGTCAAATCTAAAAGCTACGTTCACCACGATGAAAGCGGCCGGAGACTTGTGGAGGACTTCTTTATAAGCATCAAACAATTGTAAATATGTAGCGTAAATTACAAGATAACCAACTCTGCTTAATCATGGTTAGTTTTACAATAAAAAGAATGACGAGCGCGGTACACGGAGGCCGACATGAGGGTTGCTGTGCTCCTACATTAGAGTGAGTGAGTCCAAGACACGTAGATTAACGGAAGAACACAGATGACTTTTAGCACATGTCTGGTAACAAGCATATGATGACGACCATGACCGCACCCACCACATGGATGGCTTGCCCTGTGTCGCGTAACGGACCGAAATAATAATTCTGTGTCTTATAAGAATATATATATATAAAAAAAAAAAAAATGATTCGGATTTTAGATTATAGATTTGATTGAGTACAATAAATAAGTTTTTTTAATTATATGATGGGAAAACAATAACTTTAATAAATTAATTAAATAAAAAAGATAAAGTGATAAAGTTTACATGCAGAAAGAAAAAAAAAGTTATAAAATCAAGATAAACTCGAATTAACTTGAGCTAGCGTATTAAATCTGTATTCTAAATTATGAGGTTAAGATAAACTCGTAAAAGATAAATTATAAAAATTACAATGTTTAATTTCTAAGAATATAAATGTTAAAGGAAAAAACTAAAAACTATCAATTAATTAAATAGATAAAAAAACAAAACATCATTAAACTGAGACAAGCTTACTAAACTTCATGAGCTAGATAATATGAATAATATAATCAAATAGAAGATAAAAAAAAAAAACCTTTGTGGATTATAGTAAGTGCATTATGGATTTCAATAATATTTTTTTTATGGTTGAATTTTTTTTTCTTTCAAATTTGTCCTTTTATATTGCATTGCTTGGAATTAAATTTTGTTGTTTGTTTTGATTTATTTTTTATATGTTTATCACTGTATTAGAATAATGTTTTAACATTGGATTGATGATCGATTTAGCAAAATAAGATTTGATTGTCTTAATTTAAACCAATGAAAGATTAAAGAATCAGGTTTGAAAATGGTTTCAATATTCCAACCTTTTTTTAGCTAAACCATGGACTAAAATAAAATACGAGGAAAAAGTAGTTAACGCCTATAATACACAAGCCAATATGTAAAAGGTGACCATTGTGATATGGTAGCATATATGGCTTTATTCATGCTTCGAATATAGTATTTCTTGGTATTATTAGAATTGTCTTAGTGAGGGCTTTTTTGTAGGATGTCACATAATGACATTGGAGCTCCGATGTGGCTCAAATGATCCATTTTTAATTTTTCTTTTCTATTCACACTTTTCTCTAATCTTTTTTTATTTTTCATGTCCAGCACTCTCTAAAATCCCAAAGTAGCCTATCCTTTTGTTTTCATAAAATTTGGTTTTTAATATTTTAATTATTATGTTTTTTTGTTCTTTATATAAAATTAATTTTTTTTATTTCATTATTAATTTAGTTGAGAATTAAATTTCATAAAATTGTTTGATTTGAGTTTTAGGAGATAATTTTGATCTTATAACTTATATCGTAGTTTAAAAGGCAAACCTAACTGGACTAGGACTAATTTTTTAAAAATATTTCATCCTTCAACATATAATTGGTTAAACATAAATCTTTATAATTTTTTTATTTTATTTTTATAAATTTATACTAGTCTTATGACCCGAGTCATATTTTTTATAGGTTAATTTAAGTTGGCTCAAAGAATTTTTTTATTTTTCTAATTTTTTTAAATTTTTTATCATTCAACATTGAATTAATTGTAAATAAAGTTTCATATATATATATATTAATTTTTTTATATTAGGCTATCATGTTCTCATAACCTAGTTTACAAGATATTGTAGGTTTAATAGGGTTCACTTAAGTTTTTTTTTTATCCTTATTATTAATTGAATTTTTTATTTTTTATTTTCACCTATTAATATTGGAATATTTAAATATTGAGCTTCATAATTTATTTAAATTTATTTTTTACAATATCATTGCTTTCTCGTGATATAGGTCATAGATTTTACAAATTAATAAAAAAAAGACCTGAATTAATTTAATATATTTTTATCTTAATAATTTTTTAAAAAATTATTATCTAGGATGTCACAATCTCAATATTTTAAAAAAGTATTGTAGAATATACATCAAAATTTGAGTTCATGATTCAATTTTTTTCCTTTGTAAAAACATGTTAGCAAAACTTTAACATTTTTTTCATTTATTTTTTTTATTTAACCCACAATACATACCAAAAATTTAGTTTTATATATAGTGATCAACTATGTATCCCTCTTTTAAAAGAGACCAGAGTATAAACCATGTATGTCTACAACTCACTAACCCACTAGTGAGTTTAGAAAGAATATATTATTTATATTTACATTTTAAATTATATTTGAATATGTTTGTTTGACATTAAAAAACATCACATTAATATTTATTTTCAGTTTTTTACAATGATTTTGATATTTTAAAATAAAAAAATATTTTAATATATATTTAAATATAAAATAATTTTAAAAAATATTATACACCAAATACTAACATTTACTTAAGAGCATCAATACCAATCAACAGCTATAGCCCATGGTGGGAGCTATATTCTTCTTCATCAAGACTATATTTATTTTTATATTTTTAAAATAAAAAATATTTAAATAAATAATTATAATTACATTTCTAAACACCTCCTGAGCAGGCAAACCATCTCAAGGAAAATATCCCACACGGTTAATAATGCTTTTTTAGTTTATTACTTGATGTTCGGGATTGAAAATATATATTGCCTTTTTTTTATTAATTCTTTACAGTTGCTTTTTAAGTCATGCATGTTTTTTTTCTTCTTAAATCGTATGAGGTATTTAATTTTTTTTCATATTATTTTATTCTCTAATTAGAAAAGGAAAGATATCCGTTCGTTAAAATAAATAAAAAATGAGGGGCACAGGGACTCCCCGCAATTAGCAAAACACCATCCCGACTATTTTATTTTATTTTATTTTTGGAACGGCACGCTCTATTTAACAAAATCAAGGTAATTTTGTTGGATATAGATCTCGTCTGTACCTTTTCCATCCGAAAACAGGTTCATCAGTCGTGGAATTAGCGTCCGACCAGCAGATATGGGCTATCAACGGTGCTTGTTTTCCGATTCAACATATTTTTAAATTGTTTATTAATTTATTATAGGAAAAAATATTAAATAAATATTTTTAGGTATTTTTTAATTATATATATTGATGTTAAAATAAAATAAAAAAATTATTTTAATATATTTTTCATTAAAGTGTTTTTGTAAAAGCATTCTAGAAAACATTACTATATGCACACTTAAAAGGCTTTCTGTTTTTTGAACACTAAGAGACAAGAACACTTTTTATGGTACGTGAAACTAGTTCTAGGCGTGCAAGTTAGGTTTTAGGTTTGGATCGGAATATATCTAAAATAAATAAATTTATCATGTAACAAAGATTCCCTAATATTTAAACCGGTAATAATAAAATAAAAATAATATTAAAAAAATTATATCTTGCGAAGTAAAGCAAGTGTTGAAAATACGATGTAGTCTTATAATGTAATAAAAAAGTGAGTAAGTTTTATATCATGAGAGGCTTTTATTATATTTATTTAATGAGTTAAGATATTTATAAATTTCATTCACATCAGCTTATTTTATTTTAAATTTGGAGATGCGTTCCAATTAATCTATTTAAATATTGGTGTCAACTACTCTACATAAAGTTTGCACTTGCCAATAATATGTAAGAAAACATGTAACTTAAAATACATACATACATACATATATATATATATTGTGTACGTGGCCACCTTCTTACTCTTCAGAGCTCAAGAAAGTGTACCGGAGACGTGAGGAAGAAAGAGAAGAAAAAACAAAAATGGGGTGCATTTAAGCCGGACCAAAAACTAGTCCTGATTGGGCCGGGACCCAAGCGGCGTAGGTGCTGCAAAAGGTTGTTGTCGTTACAAATGTTGCCGTTTGGGCCACGTTGCCCAAACAACTGGCCCAAGAAACAACAGCAACAATTGTCGTTTGTTGGGCTCTTATTTTGTTTGTTTGCATAGGTGCTGCACCTCACACGGTTCAAACATGTATCCCAAAATGCAATAAATTAATTTAATTAGTTAATTTATTTTTGTTTTTTAGTTTGAATCTTCTTCCTCATCTTTGTCGGGTGTCGAATGCATCCTTGTTTGGCCGTACGTTCTCTTTCAATATTTTTCTTGCCTGTCTGCACCAAGGTAGTTTACGTGCCAGGAAACTTGGTTACTGTACCTTGTCGTTTTCATTTTTTAATGATAAAAACATCATTAAAATAATTCACACGCCAATTAATATTAAATCTTTCTCAACGATTAATGAAGTGGGTTTTGATAAAAAAAAAAAAAAAAA
>SRLM01015248.1:21671-220010 GCA_015708895.1 Populus ilicifolia
CCCCCCACACACACACACATCTGGCTTTAGGTTGAAGCCACGACAACGAATTTTTTACTCTGATTGTCGGGTCCAGACTTGCTGGCATACATGAGTTCTGATAGCAATTGTTAGGTGGTCTTGGACCTATTTCTCTCAAAAACTAGCTTGTGAGGTGACTCCCACCTCAAATACAGGGTTTCTGTGTCTAGCAATCAGATTTTTAATGCAAAGATTAGTTCGGATCACCATTATACCTTTCAATTCTGCGCTTAGAAGAATTTTCAATCTACAGAATGTTTTGTGCGGCAGAATCCCAAACATTTCAATTTCTAAGCTGGACGACCTTCATATCTCCTCTTCAAAAATTGTACTGTCTGAATCCCTGGTGCATCATCAATAAGACGAAGTCAGCACCAATGCAGCGGATATTATCATTAAATATTTCATTCATCTTGTACAAAGAATAGATTGACTTTAGTCCTCTAAAGATTACTCAAGCTTCCTAAAGGCACAAGCATGCAAGGAAGGAAGGACTGAAACGGAATGGACACTGTAGATTGCTAAAAATACATCTCCCCTGTTATATCTTGAGGCTATTTTAATGATTTCCCGAACCAATGAACCTGAAATGGAAAGCGGACTAGGATATCAAGTTCCCTTTTCACGAAATCCATATTGATGTCTCATTATTCTTTATGAGCAGAGTTGATAGGGCGGTTCCAGCATAACTTCCAGTCCACGCATGACTAAAAAGCGGCGTTGTTCGGAACGGAAAAGTCTTTGATGCTGCTTACCTTTGAAATTTGGGACCCGACAAATCCCGTATGCCTAACATGCAAGGACTACAATTTTCAACACCATATACAGGGTTTTCATTTGATTTTAACTTTCTCAACTTAAATGCACTCTTCACCATCCTAGTAGCATTTCATAGAATAAATCCTGTACGAAGCCACAATGTTCAGACATCCATGAATCGTGTAAGAATGATAGAACAAGCAGAGTTGCATGATCTGGTTTGCATCTAAAATACAACGAACACCGAGGACCAAAAACCTCCTTTCGATGTAAAATCCTCATCATATGGGATCGCATTGTAGTCAAGAAAACTACATAACAATAAATTGTGGTATTGCAATTTGTCTCACTTAAAATTATGGGTCAGTAATGCCATGGAAGTCTTAACAACAGACTGAGCAGAACCTTCTTTACCTGCTCTTTACACAAAGATGGAAGAAGAACATAACCTAACAAATAATTATAAAAATGGAATAAAAGAACTGGTGATGCATAACAAATAACACAGCCTGAATATGATTCATTTTAAACAGACCACTAGCTACTTCTCTACAGCGGAGCACATTTTTCTGCAAGGAGCAGACAGCCAGACAACAAAGTACCGCATCATAACCCAAGGAAGGCGCATTGCTTTCTTGCATGCTCTGGGATCAACTTGACAAGCATCTCAAGGGGCACTCCTTTAAGCTCTGAACAGAGTAGATAGACATCAAGAACAGTTATTAACAGGAACTTCAACGGAATAATGAAAGAACATTAAGAATTGGTCATACCATGAGGCTTAAAATTGAACAGTGGTGGAAGGAAGCGCCCACTTGGCAAACGGGTGTTAGGATCACGCAGCTCATCAAAGAAAGGATGGATCAAAGCCTCCAGCTGCATTGCAAAATAAATTATAAGAATAAACAAATGAAACCAAAAGCATTACCAACAAAAAAAAGGCAGCCACCTAACGAAAGCATACAGCTAAAACCTGAAGAGGCCCATTCATTCATTCAATCAATGCTACATTGCACATACAATAGAAAGCTCAACTACAAGTCTACAAGGTAAACGCCCAATTGGGGTTCCCCATTTCCCTAATATTCTGTCTGAAAATGAGTACATCTAAAGTGGTATTCCTTCTGAGGACACATAAGCCGGATCTGATTCATCTCTTAAATGGTACAACAGACAAAGCGATGCATTAAGTGCCTGGAATGACTTCAAAATACAAAGAGCGGACACACATGGAGAGTATCTTTTGTACAAGGAAACAACAATTTATGATCAGAAAATACAGCAGAGTAGGTAATGGAGAAAGATAAGCACTTCAAAGAATAATTTTTCATTTGATCTTGCTGTGCAAAACAAAGAAAATAAATAACAATATTCAAAGGATCTCGCTGGAATTTTATACTCACAGCTGTGCTTCGGAGGTTCGGAGAATACTGTAATAGTCTGGAGACAAGGTCCACAGCTTCAGGGGGCGTGCGCTTGTGGAATATCTGTCAATCATATGCAGGCATATAGGTGAATAATTCATGTTATTTGTACATGCTTATTTTTTTGAGACAGGGCAGAAGTAATTTTTGCTGGTACCTTGTGCCACGGGTGAGCTTTAATTTGAGGAAATTTGAACTCTGTGTAATTAGGATTCATGCACTTAATTTCCTCCCTTGTTGGGGTACCCAAAACCTGCATGAGAATACATAAATTTCATGGGAGAAAAGAGACTACAATGGAGTAAAAAGCTAGAAATTTCCAATCTCAGCAACATAACCCAAAATGATGCCTCTAAATTCAATATAAATGTGACAATACATATTCAAAACCTCGCCACTTCACCCATTGTTCAGGATGGGAATAGGCTCATAGGATTAGGAATTGTAAGGAACATCCCACTTTTCATGACATCTATAATCAAGTGATGAACTGAAAGTGAATGTTTTCTTTATACAGACCAATCTAGCATTTTTTTTTGTGAGAAGCATAGTTCCAAGCCAGCCTTCCTGATCCCTCCTCCCCTCCCGCCCCAAAAGTTCTTTTTCTTTATTTTCATGCCATTACACTTTTTATCAAGGTATTGTATAGGAAACAATTATTACCTTTATAATTTCAACCAGCTGGTCTACTCCACTCTCACCCGGAAAGAGAGGCTGTCATCAACAGAAATATTGGTGTCACTTGTATAATTTACTAACAAAACGTACAGGAAGAAAACCTTGTAAAAAACAAAACTACCTACCTGTCCAAGCAGTAATTCAGCCAGAACACAACCCCCGGACCAGATGTCAATGGCAGAGGTGTACTCAGTTGCACCAAAAATAAGTTCAGGTGCTCGATAGTACCTGGAACATATGTAAGATATGTTTGGTTCTCCTTTAACCTGTCAAAAGCAACCAAAATTAGAATGATTTACATTATGTGAATTGTAACTCAAAATTATGACATGATTCCAGAATAGGAAAATACAAACCAAAACTTTTGCACTTCCAAAGTCACATAGTTTCACTTGGTGCGTATGTGGGTTCACCTGTTCCAAATAAATACAACAGATTCACAATTAGAGAAAGTAATATTTCAAGTACATAATAAAAAGACAACAAAGTAGGATTGACGTATCAAAAAAACAATGCTAAAATTTTGTATTAAAAGCACATTTATTAGTTTGCTGCACAAACATTCAACATTGGAGGTCCTACTCCAAGTAAGACAAAAATCAAGTACCCTTGTTAACATACCAATAAGTTTTGAGGCTTTATGTCTCTATGGCATACTCCAATACTATTGTGAATGTAAGCAAGAGCTCTACAAATCTGTCCATTAGTAAGGAAAAAAGGTCAAGTAAGAGCCATAAGTTGATGAAATTGCATCCGTTGAACCTCATATGAAATAACCTATATCTAACGAATAACAAGCACATCTCAGATAGGAAAGAAAGCACGTATACAACTCATACCTGATAAAAGTAAAGTTTTACATATATCAATGGCATCCTTTGACTCATCTTACTGTAGTGTTTGATTACTCGGTGGATGGTCTCAGGGACATACTCAAGTACCAGGTTAAGATAGAGCTCATCTTTTTCAGTTGTTGAGAAGAAACAGTGTTTCAGAGACACTACATTAGGGTGATCTAGAAGACGCATGGTTTGCAGCTCCCGGTTCTTGTACCTTTTATCTTGCAGAACCTTTTTAATAGCAACAGTTTCGCCAGTCTCTAAACATTTAGCCTGAACCAACACCACAGCAGAAAAGAAAATTTAGTGCCTCATCCAAATATAAATCCAAACACATGTGAGAATCAACCAGCTAAAAGCATGCAGATCAGCATTATATATAGACAACAACTTACCTGGAACACCACTCCAAAAGATCCGTGCCCAACAACTCGTTCAGCCATATAGCTTATTGTCTGCATTCATTAGGGAGAAAATTATATCATATAAAAACAACATCAGAATCTATTTGACCAAAAGGCTAACATTTAAGGATAATAACCTGCTTTGGCTGGCCATTTTTTCCACCAATTGTTGTGACAATTATATGACCTGTCTCGGTTCCATTACCGTCAACCACAGTTGCTTCCATTTCCTGAAAAATCGTTAGACATTTTCCTTCCAAGTAAATAATATTGCAACCAAGCAATCAACAAGTGGTGGGTGATGAACATGAAGGCAATCTCAGTTTAGTGGAGATGGCAGCTTGTGTACCTTGTCATCCCTAATTCTCATGTCATTCATCTCGTCAGGCAACTTATCAACACCAGTTGAGTTTCCATTTCTATCTCGCAATCCAGGAGCAGGGACAACACTTACAGAAGCCATTCTCTCAAAAAAAGAAAGAAATAAAGAAGATCCTCTTAGGAATTCACCTTGCCAACTCAATCAAGATTCTGCAACTTACCTGTGTATAAGACTTATCACGGTTAGCTGTTTCATGTAAAAGAAAGGGAGCATGTCATCAATGCATAAGCAAAATCTAGGTCCCTTTTGATGCAAGGGCAGTTGCCGAGCTAATATAAGATGATTTTTACACACCAACAATCTTAACAAGGAGAAATGATAAAAACAAAGTGTAAAAAGCCATCCAGGCAAACTGCCTGTATTACAGAACGTAGAAATGCATTCTACTTCAATTCATGTGATGTGTTGTTACTAAGACCTTGGTTAGATCATGAAGAGTTGATTAAAAAAATGCCATGTGCAGCCAAATCATCTGTTATTAAACAGATAGATTTGAAGATCAATTAAACTTTGCATGAGAGATGCTTTTAAAGGTTAAGAGATTAATAGATTCAACATAGAAATCAATGGCCACACTCCACTGGACAAGCAGTTGCAAGCTAGGCTCCTATCAGCACTAAAGCAAACAGCCAAACACTAACTTCATCCAGTACTAAGATGCTGAAAAGGGCAACGTAGGGTCAAAGATGTTTAATTTCTTTCACCATACACACTAATCATTAATCTCAGACAAGTTTGGTCAGTTATTTCTCATCTCTCTATAAACCCCTACAAACCAAAGGCATAAGAGAGAGCAAGATAAGTTTCACTAAGATGGGTTTTTTTTTGTCTGGGCAGCCAACACTGAAGTTAGCTTGAAATGGGATTTATTAGCTTTTTATTTTTATTTTTTCCTGTTAAGCACCATTAAAACACATACTGAGTAGAGGCGAACCAAAGCCAAGGAAAAAAAAAAGTTAACTGAGAGGAAAATGAAGATCCACAAAACTCCCAAATTTTTGCGTAGTTATCACAAGACCAAAAAAGAAAAGGAGTATAACTAGTAGAAGCAAAAGAAATGAAAACCATAAAAGCAAAGATCTTTCCTGATGCGCACACAGATCAAACAAAAGCAACAACGAAACCAACCTGATCTATAAACTAAAAACACAAAGATTAACTTCTTAAAAAGAGAGAGAGGAGGGGGGGAGAACCCACTTGAAAAAAAAATCCATCAAAAATAAAAATCAGCATGGTGGAAAGGGAGAAACTTACTCAAGACTCGGAGATCAGGTCAAGAAATGGGATTGCAGGACGAGGCAAAATCATGACAGGATTTCACAAAATAAATGGTTTGCGGTTTAGATTTTGGAATAGGTCTTTTTACCAAAGTACTCAGTAGGACTGCCCTATTTTGTTCTTCGACACGTACAGAGATCGACAGATGGATGATGAATGAAGAGAGAGAGATGCCAGTCCAACAGCCCAAACATTTATGTGTTGTTCTTGTATTTCTCACTTCCCTTCTTTTTGACCGTTCAACCCTGGCTGGGCCCCACTCTTCCACTTTCAAACTTTCCCCGTCTCCTCCCTTTGAATAAATCAATTTTTATTTTTACTTGTAGTCTTGTCCCAATGAGGCCTTGCCACAGCCAAAGCGTAAATTAAAGGTAGATTCTCTGGTCAGCAGTCGAGACCAAAGATTTTCGTAGATAACACTTTAACCGTGTAGTTTTGTGGGATTCTGAAAAATATTTGACGGTTTGGATTTTTGACCAGCTACAGCCGGTTGGACTCGGTCGGATTCTGTTATAATGCCGTCTCCAATTATTGCTGGTAATGTATTTATGATGAGAAAGGGGCGCTGTTTCCACTCTGTAATTTCTCTTACTGTTACGTCATTGATCTTTCCTTCTTTCGAACATTTGAATGCAGGATGTCAGTTCAAAATATTGCCATAACCTCTTTGATCAGGAAGATTTTGTCTACTTATAGCGTGTGTTTGAAATATAATTATAAATTTTAAAAAATATATTTTTAATTTTAAAATATATTAAAATAATTTAAAATAATAAAAATTCAAATTTTTTAAAAAATATTTTTAAAACACAAAAACATATAGGGATTTTTACTGCGTGTTTGAGACGTGGAGTTTTTTTTTTAAAAAATAATTTTTAAATTTTTTTAACATGTTATTATAAACAGGTATTATTTTTAAATGAAAAACTTCTTAAAAACAATTCTATCATTATTTTAAACACCCTAAGAAAAAGGACAATCATTCCCAGAAAAAATGGTATAGTCTTAACAATATATTTCAGGACAGTGAGTATTCATGCGAAATGGAAAGAAACTTGACGTGTGGTTTATGACACAGATTTTAAAGAATTTTTACAAATAATTTTTAATATTTGTGTTGCTTATTAGGTTTATAGATTTCTTACAATTGGTGCTGTAAAAGCGGTGATGGAGGACAACCACGTAATCTTGGATTCCGATCTGCGCTAGATGACCTTTTCACACGCCACCATTTTTGAACACTCCCCGAGCTCGCTTGATCCCATTCCATGGAGTCTAAAGCTATCTATCTCTTCGGCCCTTGCCATCCCATAATGGCCCCCTTGTGCTACCAATAATGTATTTAGTTATTTTATAAAAAAAATTAATTGGATATCCGGTTGATTTTAAATTAATTATATATTTCTTTATTTAGTGGAGCCATATTATGCTCTTGCGAATATTGAAATTAAATTGATTTTAAATTAAGAATCATGAATCCTTAAACAAATTATTCTAGGTTGTTATTTACTTTTACATTTCAAAATTATTTTCTAAAAAAATATTTTTTTATTTTAAAATTATTTTGATATATTAACATTAAAAAAATTAAAAAATATTATTTTAATATATTTTTAAATAAAAAATACTTTAAAAAACAACATTTACCAACTCCTGATCACTCCTCTCTTAATCCACTACGAGAGGTTTATCTGTGATTAATCAACTCTCCCCTCCTTGATGACGTGGTTTGATTCCCCGTGTATTCTCGGGGACTGCAACCACGAGAGGAGGCTCAAACTGGCCCCAGCCAGGGCAACATGTTTCGAGGGTCCCAGGGAGGTGGGTGTGGTGAAGTATGGTCTTTCTTTTAATGCATGCTATACTTGGAGATTGTTTAGAATTTTGTTTTAAACAATCTATTTAAAATTTTGATTTAAAAAAAAATACATATTTCTTATCATTTAATTAATATTAAAAATAATTCTTAAAAATTATTAGTTTATATATATTTTTTTTATTTAAAAATACTTTTTAAAAAATATTCTAGCCTTGGAAAATCAAACCCTCCGTACTCTTATTCAATGGAAAAAATAAAATAAAATACATTATTCTGTCCCCCTAAGCCACGTGGAATTGGATAAGGATTAAAAACCTCACTCCTTGGCAGCTTTGGAGTACACTGTAAAAAGCCACGTGGAATTGGATAAGGATTAAAAACCTCACTCCCTGGCAGCTTCGGAGAACACTGTAAAAAGCCACGTGGAATTGGATAAAGATTAAAAACTTCACTCCTCGGCAGCTTCGGAGAACGCCGTAAAATACAATATAAAAAGGGTTAATTGCATTTACGTTGATGTGATAAATCGAGTCTTCTTATAACTATTTTGATAAAATCCAATCCTTCTACTTTCTCTTTCATTTACAATCAACATCTTCCATCCAGGACATCGTGGCGATGATTTAAGTCTGATTTGACATGATTTTCTTAAATGAAATTCATTTTTTACAACATTTCAAGAATATTAAAAACACAAAAAAGAAAATAGCAATAAGATTAGTTTTTAATCATTTTATTTTCTTTCCCTCAGTTCGATTGATAAAAATACCTTCTTTTTTTTGTATGTTTTTGTGTTATTTGATGGGGGCATTATTGGGAACTTCTTCAGGCTTTTAAATTGTAAATTTTCCTTATTTTTCAAAATAATTTCATGCCAGATCTCACTTTTTTCAACATTTTTTACTTTTAAAAATTAAAGACAAATCAGATTTGAATTGATATCATAGGGATATTCATGAACATAGTTAGGTTAAATTTCAACTTATAGTTGTATTTAACTTAAATTTTAATATTTTAAAAAATATAAACCTAATTTATTTAATTTTTAAAAAATCAAGCAAGTTAAATATATCGAGCTGATCTATTTTTGATGTGGATTTTACAGCTCTTCATATACTAGCTTATATTACTAATTTACATGGGTGTCAAGGAGCAATATACATCCTGAGATGCAAGTGTGATGAAACCTCTAATGTTTACTATAATTTGCATACTTACGCCACCATTAAATTCTAGTCGCCTCTTTTCTTTTTAGAGTAAATATTTTTTTGTTAAATACATTTAAGAGGAAGTTAATTGATAAGAACTTAAAAGCCAAAATATTTATAAATAAAATTAAAATAAATGTTCAACTCACAAACCATCTAGTATAAAAATAAAAAATTATATAATAAATGGACTGGGTCAAGTTAACTGAATTTTGAAAATTCTAACTCAACACTCAATCTGTAATATCTATTTCTTGGGTTTTTTAACACATTATAATTTTTAATATTTATATTATATAATTTTGACGAGTTAAATCAAGCCAGACAATATAAATATTATAGATAAATTAGTTTTCTTACCGCCTCGAAACATGGATGTAAGCCCCACATGACATCGAGTGAGGAAACCGAATATTAAACGAACCATTGAATGGAGGATCCTCTTTGTGTATGAAATACAAAGTAAGGAGTCGACGAGTGAAACAATCATATCACAGGTATTAATTAATCTATTTATCAAAAGTAGAGGGACTGACTTATAATTTACTCAAGCAAATAGGGGGTGCTCGGGCCGTAGGTGAAGCCATCATTGTCTTTAAGAAAAATAAATAAATAAATTATAATTTATTTTATTTTTTTATATTTTTATATGTTCGCATCCAAAATAAATTTTAAAAAATAAAAAATATATTATTTTAATTTATTTATAAATAAAAAACAATTTTAATATGCATGACAAACACCACCTTGACGGCCGGACTTTGAATTAAACTCTTAAAAAAAAAAGATGACACTCCTCTCCTAAAGTCATTGAATTTATTATAATATAGGACTCTTGTCATCGTTAACTTTTTTCTTCTTGAGCATGCAAATTTTGACGGCTTGGGGCGGGCTTGTTGAATACTATGTTCTTTGTTCAACACAAACAAGGTTTAACATGCCATCTTCAAAATATTCAATGATATTTCAAACACATGCAAAGGAAGCGTTTGGAAATACAGGTAAATTTATATTTTTTTTAAAAAATTTAAATTAATTTTTTATATATTTTAAATTAATTTAATACATTGATCTCAAAAATAATTTTTATAATATAAAAAATATTATTTTAGCATGAAAAACAATTTAAAAAATAACTACAACCATAATTTCCTCTTGCAAAAATTTATAATCAACTATTAGATTTGAATCAAAAGCAAGTTTTTGTTCAAATTTCTTGTAGTTCTATCTACCACAAGAATTGTTTTCTAATAGAATTAAAATAAAAGAATTTTTTCTTCTTGTTTTACTTGGAGGCACATTAATGGACAGCCCTCCTCTCATTTCTGCATTTTTATCTCATCTGTGCTGTATTTAAGCTGTACCAGCATGTTTCAAATGTTAAGGTTTCAACTTCTGATTAAAGACAAGAAAAGAGTTGTTATTCATTAAAGTAATAAGTTTTTTATTTTTAAAAAAATTTTAAAATTTTTTTATCTTAATTTTTTAGATTGTTTTAATATGTGATAAGTTGATATCAAAAAATAATTTTAAAAAATATTATTTTAATATATTTTTAAATAAAAAGTATTTTAAACTTATATTTTAAGAACGACATTGAAGACCATTAAAAAGTAAAACCGACGACCAGCACCACCACTCTGACCTTGGGAGTGTATTAGGTTGGATTGGTATTGGGCTTTTCTTGAATAGCCTACACTACTAAAGCCCAACACAACACAATAATTTGGATCAAGTAGGCCTCATGGTCCAGTAGAATTTTCTTCCCTTCCCTTCCCTCACAAACCCACTTCATCGTCTGCTTTGCATCAGATTGCAAACAATGGAAAATATCTCTTGTTCTTATTTATTTTTAGTTCAACTTTTAGAATCATTATTCAGAGAATTTTTAAATTCTTTAAATATGCCATGCTAATATAAAAGATACGTCCTTATAATCTTTAGTATTTATTTTTATGGTTCAACTGTGGTTTTAAGAAGTTTTACATTTTTTTAATTTCAAATTAATTTTTTTATGTTTTTGAGTCATTTTGGTATATTAACATCAATTATAAATTTTTAAATAAATATATTATTTTAAATAAAAAAATTAAAAAGTGATCTGTCCCGTAATTTCAACCACAACTTGATTAACTCAAAGTTGTTTTGAAAAATATCTTTACTATAAAAAATTGTTGACTTTGGTGATCATTCTTGCCTTTAATACTTCCTCCATCATAAATTGTTCGGCATACTAATATTATCCGATTTGGCTTATCTTTCAAATTAGGAGTAACAGATTTATCTTGTTACATAAATTCAGATAATTAATTTTAAAATAACCTGATAGATTATGTTATTCATAATTTAAAGAGAGCCAAATCTAATACTATCACTTCATTCAGAGATAATATCATGAACACAACACCTATCGATAAAATACAGTAATGTGTGTAAGATGACGTGTGAGTTGTACAAGATTTTCTCTCTCTCTATATATATATTAATCTAATGTATGGATGAGACGAGGAGTACCGTGATATTTGGAATTGCATTTCATGAGATATTATTTTTTTATTTTTAGATTGTGTTAATATTAAAAATAATTTTTAAAGAATAAAAAAACATTTTAATATATTTTTAATAATTTTTTTTTAGAAAAAACAAACCTTACTAAACTCTCATATATTTCTTTATTTGCTGCCTATTAAATTAATCGAAGCATGCCGTGCAAAGCAGGCTATTTCTTTCTTACCTAACGCGAGGATTTCATTCTACATTCTTAAAATGGCACCTTTGCCTTTATAAAATAATAAAATCGAAGGGTAATATTGCCATGCCAGCTCTGCACAGGCTCAAATAATTGGTCGGCATCTCAATAATTGCACAAATTATTGGTTGTTTTGTGGGCAAGTTTGGGAATGTCAAGACATATGCGAATCGATTAGTGGGTGTTAACTAAATTGGTTTGATTACGAGATGAGCTAGTTAATGGCATGATCTTGCATCAAATTTACAATTATTTGATGATCATGGGAGGGGATTGAACTAATTCTTTTGTTGTTCAAGAAAAGAATTATATTTTCTTTCCGTTTTGCAAAAGTATAGTCATTAGACGTGAAAAGAAAAGAAAAAGAAAAAGAAAAAGTTAATAACAACATATGTTTCCGGTTTAGGTAGATTTTAATCTGACACCAAGTTTGAAAAAAAAAATTAGGGTTTGTTGAATTTTCTTAAAATTAACTATGCATTTATGCAATTATGATTGATCTGATATAATTAAGCATAAAAATATATGAATTAGGTTATATCTTGATCAATTGTACGTTGTGTTGAATGTTTGGATAAATTGTTGAATCTTGAGATCTTGTTTAAATTTATTAAAATTAGCTATAAATTTATATAATTATATGTTAATTTCATGCAACTCGGTGGTGAGGTGGAGTACGAGCTTGTTCACACTTTTTGTATTGCGGTTGCTAAATAAACATAAACATGGATTAAATGATTTATTTGTCATTACTGTAAATATATTTTTGTTATTATATCAACAACAAAAAATGCAATTATTAACTCTAATTGACACTTTTATTTTTAAATAACGATCACTTTAACTTAAATACACTTATACAATTTGTTGAATATGACATGTTGTATTAAAGATGAGGTTAAAAAGATTGTTAGACATGTAAGTTGATGAAACTGAGTAATCAAGTTGAGCTATTTGTGTTCTAAGTAGGGTTTTTTATACATTAGTTACCTATAACACACAAAGCTTGATAATTAATTATGTGAGACACATACGCGTTGGCATGAATTGTCATTGAGATTAATTGTTGAAATCACGAGAATAGAATCCATTAGCTCTATAAAATATGTATCACCATGATCTTAGCAAAATTCTATGTAAATAGTTATTACTTTTTATATTTAGTAGCTGTGTATATGCTATAAGAATATGCTTATATTCAGAATAGGAAGAATTAGAAGAATATATCATTGTAACATGGTATCAGAGTCTCAACTCTAGGATTTGTCTGATTCTTTCTATGAGCCAACAGAAAAAAAGACTGAATTCTGGAAGATTGAGAAAATGGAGATCCTACCTCATTAACAGAAAACCCTCAAGCAAATCCTTCAACCTTTGCTGACTTAACATCCAGAATATCATAGATGTTAAGTCAGACAACAACTACATCAACTCATTAATTTGTTGTTGCACTAATTGGTATCAAGTTAAATGATACAAACTATGGACTCTAGTTCCAAGTTATCGAGATGTATATCTCTGGTAAAGACAAATTGGGATACATAAATGGAGATCTTCCACAACCTAAGAGACAGATCCTGCTTTTCAGAAAGTGAAGAACTGAAAATACAGTGGTAAAAAGATGGCTAATTAACTTCATGGAACCAAAACTAATTAGAAATTACATCAGATTTCCAACACTAAAGCAATATAGGATACTATTGCCACAACATATTTTGATGGCTCTGACACTTCACAAGTTTATGATCTCAAGAGAAAAGTGACAAGACTCAAACAGGGGGAAGGATTAGTTGAGACATATTACAACACTCTTCAAAGTCTTTAGAGAGATTGATTTTTGGCGTCCAATTCCCATAAAGTGTGAAGTTGATATACAGAAATATAACTCTACTATACAGGAAGATAGAGTTTATACTTTCTTAGATGGACTTGGTGATTGCTTGGACAAGATTCGAGCTGATGTGCTTCAACTTCACCATTTTCCAACAATTGAATAGGTATATGCCCATGTTCGACGAGAAGATCTGAGACAAATGGTGATGTTATCAAAAGCAGATGCCAGTTCCAGCATGGCCATGATATCAAAAGGAGGATAGAAATCGCAACAACAACCTTTTCTTTAGATGGTAATGGATGGGAAACCAGGCATGAAATCAAAAACACAAGTTGTGGAAGGTGGTTGTACACACTATGGGACTATAAAATACACTAAGAAAAGGTTATTTCAAGCAAGGTGTTTCATAACTCACTAAACAAATTAGGCATTGAAGACATCTATGCACCAACTCGAGGGAGAGTGTTGGCATGAACTGTCATTGAGATTAATTGATGAAATCGCGAGGATAGAATCGATTAGATCTATAAAATATGTATCACCATGATCCTAGCCAAATTCTATGTAAATAGTTATTACTTTACATACTTAGTAGCCGTGTATATGCTATAAGAACATGCTCATATTCAAAATAAAAAGAATAAAAAAAATATATCATTGTAACAATACATCCCACCTCAAGAGTGGGGAGATGACACCTATATCGTAAGACATATTAATTCTACTTGAGGTGCCTTTAATGGATGAAAAGTCATGTCCTGAGGGTACATGATTAGGTTGTATTATTCAAGGGAGCATTGGGAGTGACACCTTCTCCTGCTAAATTTAAAAAAGGGGTAAAATATGTCTAAAATGACTTGAGATGACATTCGCCTCTCTACTAGAGAGCATGTTAACTATCACACATATGCAGCGTTGCGGTGAATTATCCACCTTTAAGTAAATATAAATTTTATTTGAAAAATATGGACAGACAAGAAATTCATATCTCTTATTAGTAAAAAAAATAGAATGGAAGTTGCCACCTAGTATTTTTGTCATTATAAAACCTAACTAGTCTTAAATATCAGATATAAAGACTAGTTGTGTAAAGAAAAAGTATTAGCACTCCAAATATACCCTACTTAAGATAAACTGTATTATTTTATTTTTCTGATCAAAATCTAAGGTCTGTCGCGTGTGCTAAATATTGATCATGTCTAAGGTTCAAGAAAACTCCTTCTTATTAAGAAGATTCTTATCTTTTTAAATAAAATTTAACAATTCTAGGGTCCATAAAAAAATTTAATATTTAAAATACATATTACATATAATGTTACATTTAAATACTAAAATACAAATAAAATTAAATTTTGTTTGTTTTTGACGTTTTGGCCAATGTTCTTATAACTTTAATAAATTGATAATTAAAGCCAAAATGCATGCTATTTTTTTTTTAGTGTACGAAAAACATAATATGATTTTTTTAGTTTTAAGACACTTGGTCGTGTACATAAAAATATTTTTTTTAAAGTTGATGAAAATCAGATATTTTAATACCAGATTTGTATTTTTATGACATAAAAATATAGATTGATATTAAACAAAAATGGCATAAAACAATATGCAGGAAAATCGTAAAATTTGTAAAAATATATTTTTAATTAATTTCTTTTATTTTGGGCTTGACTGGACCCAGCACAAACTCTATGGACTAGAGTTTTTACTTTGAGAAGTGAAATGCAACCTCAGTCGTCAGTAATGGCTAGCGGTGGTGATGGTTCAAAGCACTAGCGGTCTTAGTGAAAACTTCTTCTTTGTTTTTCTTTATTTTTTTCTTCTTGTTTTTTTTCCTTCTCTCCTTTTTTCTCTATTTTTTTCTCTTGCACATTTCTCTTTCTCCTTTTTTTTTCTGTTTTCTCCCCTCTTGCATTTATAGGCAAAGACAGGAGAGAGAGATGGTCGAGAAGGCCATTATGCACCCACCCCACGACTGCCCGATGAGACACGTCTTTTACATCTCTTCAACACATGAGATGATGGGAGGCCACAAGTTAGCTTAACAAGTGGAGTCTTTGGTAAGCTTTTTTTTAAGAGAGATATGGCGGTGAAAACACAGGGGAACATTAACTTCCTTTTTCCTTTGCCTCACGCATCCAGGGAAAGAAGAAGACCCACAATGCTATTCAAAACGGCATCATTTACAACTTTTTTTCTTGAATAGTGGATAAAATGACATCGTTTTGAACAAAACATGTCGTTTCATTTAAAAGAAAATGATGGCAAAATCATGTCAAAAGTTTAAATCAGTTTTCAATTTGTAATTTGTTCAATCAAGTTCTAAATTATAATTTTGATTTAAAAATAAATTCAATTGCATCCCTGTCAAATTCAATCATCGACCCTGAAGTTGGTAGCCCTTTTCACTTTAATTGTTGGTCTCTGATTTATACAATTTAACCCTTGATTAATCAATAAACTTCTATTTTATTTAATTTAGCCCCTGATTCAATTAGTTACAACCCTTCTATTTATACTTCTTTTCTAGTTTGGTCTTTGATTTTATATTTCTTCAATTAAGTTTTTCATTAGTCATCAAACTTAATATTTATGCAATTAAGCCTCTGAATTGACCAAATTAACTTTATTTATGAAACTTTAATATGTGTATTTGCTGAATATTATGGTTGCTTGTTCTTATAAGAGGGTGAAGAAATTGCTTTTGTGCTTTATATTCTTGATGAAGAAAATGAAGAATAAGTCTATGTGTTTTGCTAGTTCACTATTTATCGCAATGTATTTGTAAACTTTAAAGAAATATTAACTTTTGATGATGTCGTGATTGAGGATAAGACCATCAGAAAAATGAAACCATACTATTGATGAACCCGACCCATCTAATAGATGATTTAAGTATAGATAAATATATTTATTTATATGTTATAGATACATTATGTTATGTTATTTAGTTAATTATGAGTTTTATCTTTTGTTATCCTTTAAGTATGAGTTTGTTGTTCATTTTAGTGTGTTTTAACATGTTTGTAATATTCTCTCTTTTTTTGTAATTTTTTTGGTTTGTTTAAGTTGGGATTCAAAAATACATCAAGTTTGTAATATAATTTGGAGTGCTTGAATATTTGGAGCATTAGAATTGAAAATAAAAATCTTATAGGTCACAATATGAATGATGTTGACTTCATTTACAAGTGTCATGAATAAAAGAATTATAAGATTAACAAACTAAATAACCATTGATTAAGTGTTATGAATTACAATTATCACCCTAAATTCAAAAGGAAATTTGATTATAAAATGCTTGATAAAAAAATTAATTGCAAGATATGAAAAGGAGACAACAATTATAGTTATTATGTAATTTATAAAAGATCCAAAAATTTTTTTGATTGCAAGCTACTTTAAACCATATAATTATAGGAAAAAGCATATTACAAAAAATATAGTTTTCATACAATGTTTAATTTTATAAAAAAAAATAAGCATAATCTAAGTGGTATTAACAATTTATAATTTCACATCGACAAGAAATTTGATATTTTATTATTAGAGTTTTGAGGTTAGTATTTAAAGTTTGATATCTAGGAGTTTGAAGTAAGGTTAGTTTTGCAGTTAAAGATATGAAGTTAGGGATTAGTTAGGGTCAGATTTTAGATTATTATTAATGAGTAGTGTTTAAATTAGATTTAATGGTTAGTTAGGTTTAGGTTAGGAATCAAATAGGATTTGACAAATATAAATTGTGTTATTGTGCCAATATTTTTTAAATTTATATTATTCTGGAAAAACTTGAAGTTTTTTGTGCTAAAGCTCAGCAACCATGATAAGAGTCCAGATGCATCTTAACCGTCCAAGAGTATAATGTGTGTCCCCTCGTTCTCTCCAAGAAGATGTGAACTACAGCCGCGTGTCCGAAATCTGAATAGATAAGCATGACACCCTCATATCGTCGTATCAGGGGCACCCTTGTCCATCGGCAAACATCTTCTTTTCTCTGAGGTTTCCTGCGCCATCCACTCTACCAAGTGTGAACATAGAGAAGGCGCTAGAAAATACACAAAGAAACTAAGGGTAAAATATATTCTACCCCTGTAGTTGTACATTTGTTTCATTTCAGTACTAATAATTTAAAAATTTATAACATCAGTCCACTAGCTTCCAAAACGCTCGCCGGCATGATTCCACATGTAAATAAAAATAAATAAAAATTGGCAACAACAAGCCAAAGCCATGCATTATAAAAAGCTTCCGACGAGCTTTTTATGGAAATTTTATTTATGAGTATGTGACACCACCAACTTACACCCAAAAACTTTAAGATTACTCCTCCGTTTATGTAAAAATCAAAGACTCGGTTTCATGCCTGTAGCCCAGCTTCTATTATTTAACTCATTATTGAACAGGAAAAAAAAACCTTGGAAAAAGACAAAGGTAACGAAAGCCTAGTTAGTGTGCAATGAGGAGATATTATGGTCCCTTCATGTATTAGCGGCTTGATTTTTATTACATAATAGTTATTTTTAAAAAATATTTTTTAATTAAAAAAATATTTTTTATTTTTAAAATTTATTTTTGATATTATTATGTTAAAGTAATTATTTTAAATAAAATAATTTAAATTTTTATACAAACATCATTTTGGCTTGAATGCTATACGCCCTATGAAAGCCAGCATCCATAACAAAAGCAAGGAAAGTATACAGCACACCCAAAAGTATTTATGTGTAAGGGTAGATTTTTTCCCCCCTTCTCAATGAAGGAATCTTAGCTAAAATTACCTTTTCTTGTGAAAATAAAAATAAATAATTTTTATACACCCAACTTAATTATATGTGGCATTTAGAATGAGTTTGAAATCATATTTTTTTTTAAATTTAATTTTTTATTTAAAATTAATTTAAAATTTTTTTAAATTATTTTAATGTGCTGATATTAAAAATATTTTTTTAAAATAAAAAGTATTTTAATATATTTTAAATTTTTTAAAAAATAACACACCAAAAGACCAAGATTTGAGAAATGAAGATCAATAACTTTTAAAATAGCGATGACCAATCATTCAAATTTTCATAGCTAAAAAATACAAAATTACAATTTAGTCATTAATGTAAAATACAAAATTACAATTTAGTCATTAATGTGTAATTTTGAAAATTACAATTTAGTCATTAATGTGTAATTTTGAAAATCTAATGACATGATTAATTGCATTTTCTTAATTTTATTGATTGTGAAGTTCATGTAGAAAAAAAGATATTATGTTGTTTTTTTACTTTGTTATTGTATTTTCAAAAAAATTTGAAATATTTTTATTTTTTGTTTTAAATTAATATTTTTTAGATTATTTTATTATACTAATATAAAAAATAATTTAAAAAATAAAAAATTATTTTAAAAAAATAATTTAAAAAATAATCACAATTAAACTTTCATACGGTAATTCTATTGAAAATTTTAGGAAACATAATCTTTCTTTACCTCAAATGACCTCCCATGAACACCCCCAGCCCAGGGCCAGCTCAGGAAAAATAAAGTCAACGAGGACAGACAGCTCATTACATAGGAGAACGATTTTAGTCACTGTACACGAAACGACCTTCAAGATGTACCAAAGGTCATGGCACGCGTCAACCAAAGAAGTCACGTGTCGATGAAGCTAACAAATTGGCGTGTGAAAACAACGGTCTCTTAAAACCCATGGCTCAAAAACTCACACGTGTCCAGCTACCGAATTTCCATTTACCTGTAGCCACCGGTCGTCGGTCTCTTAAGAATAAAAAATCCTGGCTCCAATTTATATACTAGTTCCAAGCCAGAATGGTTCAAAATTTTGATCAGTCAGAAAAACCTAAATTAAAAACATTATTACTAGCCAAAGAGTAGGGAATTTGAAGCCTGAAAATTGATTGTTTTTTCGGTGAATGAAAGATGGTAGTTGAAGCTGAGGTAGTAAGCGTGCCGGTGTTGGATGTTCAATATTTTGCTGCTAAAGGTAACAGCCCTACGGCCGCTTCTGTTCATGAAATTGAAGATGTTGTTACTGTTTTGCCTTCCCCCAGAAGGATAAGTCAAGTTCGCATCTCGGATTCTGTCTCCGGCGACCAATTGGTCAGTTTTCTTCATCATCGTCCCCTTTTTTAGCTGCGTTGTGTTTTATTAGAGAATACTGAATATTACTAAGTTAAAATTTGAAAATTCGTAACTTGTTAGGTGTTGAATTGCTTTGTTATTGTTCTTTCATGACAGGTTGCTTAAATCGGGTTTTGTTTTGTTTATTGACAGACAAGCTGAATCTGAATGGGAATTTTAGCCTTTTTTTATTAATTTATTTATTTGTAGCGAAAATATGAATAAAATAGAAATTCACTTCTGGGTTTTTTCCAATAAATTGTCTTGATCATGCTATTGATCACTAGCATACTGTATAGTATTTTTAATTATGAATTTGATGTAAATAATAGATTTCGTCAGTAATGAATGATTCCTAGATTTTTTATTAGCTGTGCTGCTGTAGGTGGAAAACTTAATATTAAACCATCTCCTTTTGTAGGATATTATATCTTCGAAAAAAATTTCAGATGCAGAAGCAATTGAGTCTGCCGTCCAGCAGTTTGTGCCTAGTATCCGTTCTGGTAGCTTTGCCGACATTGGGCCTCGAAGATACATGGAAGATGAGCATATACGCATAGATGATCTATCTGTGCAACTGGGCTCAGTCTTCAAGTTTCCCAAGCCCAGTGCTTTCTATGGGGTGATTGTTGTTGAAACTTATGGTTGTAACTATATTATTTTGCTAAGTTTAAGGAATACATAATTGATTGAGATTGAATTTATTTGTAGGTTTTTGATGGTCATGGAGGACCTGAAGCAGCAGCTTATGTCAGAAAAAATGCAATGAGAATCTTTTTTGAAGATGCAAATTTCCCCCAGACATCTGAGGTTGACAATATCTTCTTGGAGGAGGTTGAGAACTCCCTACGAAAAGCATTTCATCTGGCTGACTTGGCTTTGGCAGATGACTGCAGTGTGAACACTTCTTCTGGGACAACAGCTCTTACTGCTTTTGTATTTGGAAGGTATATTCTTGCTCTTAAACATGGAAATATAACCATGTATATGGATTCCACGTTTTACCTCGTCAAAGCTTTGTTTTTAGGCATGTGAGTGGTTGTGATGCTGATCAATCACCGTTTAGTTTATCTACAATAAATGTTTTATGAAATCCAGTATTCTATATATCAGTCTTCACATGTACTTTTCTAAGATATGCTAACTCAGGTGGTCTTGTTTTTTTACTTGCACATGATGTTTTCTCTTTCTTACTTGAACCAGCAAATATTTGAGTTAACTTCTGATGTTTACATACGCTAGCTCCATATTGCATGTTGCCGTCAATGTTTCAGATGGTTCAATGCCAGCCTTCCTACATCATGTTTTCAGTGCATAGCTCTAGTTGACTCTGGAAAAGTCAGGAGGAACTTTAAAGTACCAGTTTTTTTGGGTGCACCAAGCTGACAGTTTTGTAGTATCTCCTAGGATTTATTTTTGTTTTTTCACTGGCATCCTGATCATGATTTCATGTTCCAGGCTATTGATGGTTGCAAATGCTGGTGATTGCCGAGCAGTTCTCTGTCGTAAAGGAGAGGCAATAGACATGTCTCAAGACCATAGGCCTATTTATCCATCAGAGCGAAGGCGGGTTGAAGAATTGGGTGGGTATATTGATGATGGATATCTCAATGGTGTTCTGTCAGTTTCACGAGCGCTTGGTGACTGGGACATGAAACTCCCCCGGGGCTCTCCTTCACCTCTCATTGCTGAGCCAGAGTTCCGGAAGCTTGTTCTAACAGAGGAGGATGAATTTCTCATAATTGGTTGTGATGGGATTTGGGATGTTATGTCAAGCCAGCATGCAGTCAGCCTTGTCCGCCATGGGCTGCGGCGACATGATGACCCTGATCAGTGTGCCAGGGACCTAGTTATGGAGGCCTTACGCCGAAACACATTTGACAATCTCACTGTAATTATTGTGTGCTTCTCTTCTACTGATTATCAGGAGCCATCACCGCCTACACCTAGGCAACGGAAACAGAGGTGCTTTAGCCTCTCTACAGAGGCATTATGTAGCTTGAGGAACTTGTTGGAGGGCAGTGCCAACCGCTGAATGTAAATAGAATAATTTTCTAATTTCCATTGTTGTGTTAATAAACTGTTTCTGGCTGCTTCAGTCTGGAGATAGAAAAAGCAGCTCGCATTTTTGCAGATGATTGTTTTCAAACAGCAAGCATTGATAATTGGTTAATGTACATAACAGTGGTGGGTGGGTGCTGGCGGTGTAAAGATCGATTCAGATGCATGCATGCTTTATTAAAGCACGTTCATCATGGATGTTTTGTTTTGGCGTTGCAGCCTCGTTCGGCTGCTAATTTAATATATTCTATTTTTAATCTTCATATGTATCTGCACGGTTCGAATAAAAAATCTCTTGTTATTGTTTATATTCTGTCCCTTTCATCTACCGTATTTAAACTTGTTTTTGTATTTTATAATGAAACGTTAATTCCATGTTTCACGTCTTACGAATCTCTTAATTCATCAAATGACAAGCATATTTAATTCAAGATACATTCGAATTTTAATATTCCAACTTGCCTAATATAAGTTGTTATTATCAAAACATCAATTAATAAAACATTAACCCTATCCATTACAATAGTTTTTTTTTAAAAAAAAAACCTTCAATAATCTATTTTCTTTAATTTCATCACCTAATATTAAATTATTTTATAAACTATATGTCATAATTTTTTTTATTGGTATTAACCTTTAATATTAGATGTCTTGAAAGTGAGACTTCATAATATTTTTTTTTATTTTTTCTATGAATTTGTTTTATCTCATAATTTAAAATACGAACTTAATAGGTTAAAGTTAACTTATATTAGTTTTTTTTTTAATTATTTTTTTTAATTTCATTATTCAACGTTGAGTTGGTTAGAAATTAGATTTTATATTTTTTTATTTGCTTTTTATAAGATTATTATGATGTTATAAATCAGGTCGTGAGTTTGACCAGTTGGCTAGCGATAATTTTGTTTATTTTTTAGGTTTTTTTTTTAACTTGAATATTTTTTATTTGGACTTCATAGATGTTTTCAATTTGTTTGTTATAAAGTTATCATGATCTTATGATTCAGGTTGCGGGTTTGACAAGTTGAACCAAGTTGACTTAGTTCATTTTTTTATCTTTTTAATTGAATAATTTTTTTTTATCAATTTCACCTCCAATCTTATTTTTTTTAGTTTTTATTTTTTATTTTATTTTTTAATATTTCATTGTTTGAGAACTTGAGGGGATCATAATGTTTTATTTTTTTTATATTGAGTTATCCCAATCTTTTAGATTTATTTTTTTCTCTCGATCTCAACCTTCAACATATGAGTTGTTAGATCTGTTAGAAAATGAGCTTCATAATTTTTTTTTTATAAAGGTATCTCAGTCCCATGACCTAATTCACAAGTTTAATAGGTTATTTCAAGTTAATTTAGATAAATTTGGGTTGATTCAAGTAATTTTTTTTGTCTTTTTCTAAATTTAATGTATGTTTTTTTTTCAATTTTATTCTTCAATGTTGAGTTGATTAGATGCACTATTCATATAAATTAATATTACATTGTGTTTTTTTTCCTCTCTCATTTAGGTTATCTAACTTTATTTTATTTCAAATCTCATTCTTCTAACTTTATTTTAAATCTCATTCTTCTAATTTATATTAGAATGGTTTTATGTGTTGAGATTTCTTTCTTTTGACATGTTCTCGTATATGTGAAGTATCAAAGAATATTTTGATGATAAATTAAAGATTTTGATTCATATTTTTTTTATTTAGTTTATTTATAATCAAAATATTTAAAAATAAATAAATTCAATAACCCGAGTTATACTCCTAACCATTGAAATAAGCTAGTCTTACTTGAATAAGATGTAAAGAAGAGGCAAAAATAGCAAAAGAATAGAAAAAAATCACAAAAAAATGACCAAGATAACCAAAGAAGTCCAATAATGGAAAAATAATGTAGTTTAATTTTTAGCTAATTAAATATAAGAGGAAAAATAATATAAAAAAAGGGGATACAAAACCGATGGGAGTCAACCTAAATTAGGATGATAGACATATAATTTAGGGATTAAAAAGTAAGCTAGTTTGGGTTAACTCACCAATACCACATAGCTATTAAAAAAAATAATTGAATGATAAAATTAAAAAAGAAAAAGATGTCAACCCTATTAACTTTTCAAACTCATGATGCATATCGTCAGATTAAAAGTATTAGCATAAAAAACTGCAAAGCTCAATCCCTAAAAAATGAGACATTAGAGGACAAAATTAAAAAATATATATAACAAATAAAAAAAAGGATGACAACAAATTTTTGATGTGAGGGATAAATTAAAAAAGAATAATAACCTTAATAAAAGGATAAAAATACCAAAAGAATCAAGATCAAATTGTAAAAAATAATATACTATAAACTTAGATTGAAGAATAAAATTAAAAACCAATAAAACTTTTATATAAGAGTAAAGAGAAAAAATCATAAATTAAAAGAATAAGCATTAGAATAAAAAAAATAAAAAAATAAGTAAAATAAAAGGATGTATTTCCACGTTAACTTTCCAAACTCATGTCCTGGGTAATGAAATCAAGATAAACCAAAAGATCATTGTTTTAAAACCCGACCTTACCCAATGATTTCACCCCTGACCTGAGTGATCCAAGACCTAGGTTGGGCCGAGTTTCAATAAAAATAGGGGTAGAATTGACATGTTATGTTCTAATTAAAAAAACCAGGTTTACCTATAACCTTATTACCCATGAAAAAACCTAGTCAAAATCTGTTAACCTTTTTCTTTCTTTCAAAATGCTATTATTTTTACATATTTATCAAATAAAAAAAATAGGTTGACCTAGGTTAACTCGGGTCAACCTATCTGACTTGGGTTCATTTAGGATTTGCTTTAAGTTGGATTTTAAAACTAAACAATAGTTAACTTTTAAAACATGTGATATAGGTCAATGAAGTGGAAGCATCATGCATGAAAAAAAATGAGAAGTTTAATTCTCAACCAATCAAATGTTAAAAGATGAAATTAGAAAAAAAAATATTTTTTTAAGAATGTGTGTGTGTGTATACTAGCAATTAAAAGAATGAGTGTAAAAATAAAATAAAAAATAAATTAGTGGGCAAGAACAATTATTTGATTAAGGGTTAAATTGAAAATAATAAGAATAATAAAAAGATAAAAAAATCAAAAGAATGAGAACCATATTTAACCACGATTGAGTTTAGACTATTAAAACATTGGCAATGATAATAAACAATTTCTTTTTTAAAAAATGACCATGATATCCTGAGAAAAAAACTTGTGGAAATATTTAATTAGATAAAAAAAAAATAAGCTTGAGGAAACCTGAGGTTGCATGATAAATATGTAATGTGAATAATAAAGGGTGACCCATGACAAAACTATAACCTATGTAATGTGATCAAAATAACCCAACAGATCACTGTTTTAAAACTCGATCCCATCGAACGTTTTGATCTGTGACTTGGATAATTCAAGGCCTAGGTCGAACTAGGTTTTAACAAAAATAAAGGGAGAATTAATCTAGTATGATCCATTTAAAAAACCAAGTTGACTCTTAACCTAAATAGTCATGGGAGAACCCATTCAAAACCCTTGACCTTTTTTTTATGTTATTGTTACATATTTATAAAATATAAAAATTAGATTGACTAGGGTCAACTTGAGTTAACCCATTTGACTCAAGATCTAGGATTTGGCACAGATTGATCCCTAGGTTAGGTTCAAACACCATGGAATAGATAACTTTTAATACTTGTGACACATAATATTAGATCAACAACACCATACATTAAAAAATCAAAAAGTCTAATGCTCAACAAATCAACTGCCAAAGGATGAAATCAAGAAAAAAAATCAAATAAAAAGATAATGGTGAAAATTGAAATAAAAAGTAAATTAGAGGGCAAGAACAATTCTTTGATTGAAGGGTTAAATTAAAACAAAAAACTAACAAGATGGCAAAAATAAATAAATAATGTGGATCAAATTATAGCCTTAATGAAGTGGAATAAGTCAATCTTTACTTTAATAAGATTATAAGAAAATTGGCAATAATAGTAAATGTACAAAAGTTTTTTTTAAAAAATAACCTAAGAAACAAAACCTATGAAAGTATATAATTGGATAAAAAAGAGACAAAAAAGCCCAGCTCGAGTAAACTTATGATTGTAAGATAAACATTTAACCTAATTAATAAGGGGTGAGCCATTCGAGTTAACTTGCAAAACTTATGGTCTAGATAATGAGATTGAGATAACCCAATATATCACTATTTTAAAACCTGACTTGACATAGCAATTTGACCTATAACTTGGGTAATCTTAGAAATTGATTGAGTAAAGTCCCAATAAAAATAAAAGGAGAATTAACCCAGTATGATCTGGTCAAAAAACCAGTTGACCTACAATCCAATTGGACTTGGAAAAACCTAGTTAAAACTTGTTGATTTTTTGTTTTTAGTTTTTTTTTTCAAAATATGTCATTTTTACATGTTTATAAAATAAAAAAAGTTGGGTTGACCCGAGTCAACCCACCTAACTAGTGACCTAGGATTTGCCTCGAGTTGATCCTTGAGTTGAGTTTGAAAACCATGCAATAGATAAATTTTAAAACTTGTGTCATAGGTCATTAGATTGGAAGGACCATACATGGAAAAATAAAAAAGTCTAATCCTCAATAAATCAAATGTTAAAGAATAAAATCGAGAAAAAAATTAATTACATGGAATGGTTTAAAAAAATAATAATTAAAAGAATAAAAAGAAAAGAACAACTATTTGGTAGGAGGGTTAAATAAATAAAAATTAACAATAGGATTAAAAAAATTAAAAGTATGAGCATCAAATTAGAAAAAATAAAATACAATAAATTTGAATTGAAAAATAAAATTAAAAACCACTAAAACATTGACAAAAAAAAAACCATGAAATTTTTTTTTTTAAAAAAAGAAGACAAACCTGTATTGTTTTTAAAAGAAGAAAGAAAAAATAAAAATCACTAATGACGAACCACTTAAATGTTACCAATACATCATACTAGGAAAAAAAAGGACACCATGACACATCTTAAAATGTAATGAAAGGACTTGTTCATCCATTGAAAGGTGCCGATTGAAAGGCATGGATGCCCACCATATGTTGATAGCTTATGATTTTAAAAGATAATAATTCAAATTAAAAAAATCAAATTATCTTTGATATTTTTGAAATTAATTATAAAACCTGGTTGAAAAGGCTAAAAGGTCCTGGGTCCATGATTCATTTTTATTTCATTGCAAGGGAAAATTGACTCTTTATTGTATTTAAAAAATAAAAAAAACACTCAAATACTATTAGTCAACAACTTTAATTATTTTTTAAAATTAGAAATACTGAAATTATTTAACTGTTTAAAAAATTATACACCCTTATATAATTATGAAAAACTAATAATTCATGTAAAAATATCAAAATACTCTCACTCAGAGGCTATTGGAATTGTAAAACTGTAAATCCATTGTTGTAAATGTGCATGATGCATGTGAATATGCCTTATATTTTAGTTGTTTTGTTAATCCACATCAACAACTCATTTTTAATTTATTAATAGTAAAACGTAAACACTTTTTTTTAAAAAAAAAATCATGATATCCGAAAACACATTTATAATATCAACCTCTTTTTTTTTTCATTAAAAATTAATTTATAATCCTACTTGTAGCCTAACATGATTACGCTAGTTTTATTATGTAAATTTGATGCCTCCAAAAGAATTTTCGTTTTCCAATGAATGAGTGACTTCATTATAATTTCATATATCCTGCTATTTTCCTTATAAAATCTTTACTGGCGAAGAGACAAAATATGGATTTATCTTCCTATTCCAATCGATTCAAGCCGATTAGCTAAATCAAAATTGAAGTGGTTCATAAGCAGGCAAGGCTACCAGTTCCGTTGAGCATGAAGACATGATCCAAAAACCTCCGCTCAGGATTTGGGAATTGCAGTTCAAAGAAATACAAGGGGCTTTAATGGAGAAAACAGCTGCACAAGAAACGAGGAGGAGCAACTAAACTTGGTATCTCTCTGACAACAAATTCAGTATTTTATTGTTACTATCAAAATCAACGGAAGCATCTGATGGAAAGTTCTTTCAGGTTAGTCTCAAGTTAGCCATCTTGCCATGATCCCATACATGGAAACCTAAGGCAGGTGTGTTGAGTCTATTGACCTTGTTTTCTAAAGTTAACAGAATAAATACTGGGACAACCAGTTCTATTTTCTCTTATCCTTGCACATTCGAATGGTAAATCTAGCAGTTCAGAAACATGGGTGAGAAGGGAGTATGAAGCAAAAAGTGTTATTTAATTAAGCTCCTCTTGTTTAAATTCGTGTGTTGCCAACCAAAGGAAAACTCAAGCACATGTCATGAACTTTTCTTTATTTTTGGAATTGATCAACAATCCAAAGTAAGGGTGCTGAGTAGAATCAATGGCAAATTAATAAGAAAACTTCTCCCTTCTTCCACGGGCAACAATGCTGCCAGTGAAAGATAATCATATTGATTCTGTAAATATTCCAACTAAGAAAATTGTTGATGATCATTAGACACGAATTCCAGTTAACCCATTTGAAGCATGGAATTCAGTCTGCCAAAGTGCTTTTCGCAAGTGTTGCAAATCTTTCCAAACCCCCTCTGAGTAAGCCCTCAAGCAAAGGTTGGAGTGCCTGAAAAAGTGACAATAAAGTACAATGGACTAATCATTCATTGTATTGCAAGTGCAAGGACATATTCTTATACAAGACAATTTATATATTCTTCTCTGTTGAAAACAAGCAGCTTGGACACGGCAACTGCACATACCACTTAAATGCACATTACTGTTCATTTTTTACTTAAGCAGGCTAAGCATGTAGTGCTCATTTCAAAGTAATAAAATAGCATCTAAATGGAAGTACGAATGCTTACTGTTGCTAGAGGAGCCAACATTCCGGGAACTTCATATGAAACAGTTAGCTGAAAAGGAAAAAAAATAATAATAATTGCAAAGGTCTGATCTAAGTTTTTAGTGCAAGAAAAATGATACATCATTTTCTTTTCCTTGTTATAGTGCCACACATTCCTAACACAAGCCTGAGAACACACAAAGTCAGAGATTAGAATTAGAGAATTTATAAATTATTTTTCTTTCCGAGTTTATGGTTCTATTTAAAAAATAAAATTACATAAGATGAGACTGTTTTGGCAAGTTGGTGAATGCATGCAGAAATGACAATCTTGACAGAATATTTAGCTGATCTGTTAATAAGAATCTAATTAATCCACTAAACTTAGGGTGATGAACTGTGATTATAATAGCTGACTAATTGAAAACCACAGATGCTGTAACCATGAAGATCAAACTGAATGTTGTAAATAGGAGCTCACTTCTACCAGACATGATGAAGAACCTTTAGGAAAAAATCGAACAGAGCCTCTGCAATGTAAGAAAAAAGTTAATTAACATTCTGCTATTATGTTAAGGAAAAATGAAATGATATTACATTCTGCAAGGCACAAATGCAAGACCACATGACAACTCTTTCATTGCATGCTTAAGTTATATGGGCATGGATCAGCTTAACAATGTCAACAACCATACACATTCATTGCAAGCAATTTGAAACTTTATTAGTCAATGCAAATGAAATATGCTTCCCATCTACATTCATGAGAATCTCACTCAAATTGGTGTTAGCTAACAGCACCTGTTTTAACACTAAAACTCATCAACACGTAGCAATGAGAATTGAAAGAGAAATACAAGAAAATTCCCACCAAAATAAAAATAAAATAAAAAAACAAAAAAAACTTAAGCAAGTAATTGTGGAAGCAAATCGATATCATGAACCAACATTAATGAACTAGATCTATGTATCTATGTTCATACCTAGTTCACCATCCCCTCTATCTAGTATATTCAGGGGAAATTTCTTAATAGCAAGCCTGAAAAAATGTGTTTGCTTCAGCATTACTGAGCATCTTCCAGGCACTTAAGAAGATTAATGGTGCCAAAGCAAATTCTATATATTGCTTTCATCCAATACTGTAGTCCCAAATTAATTTTTATCACATCATGAAATATACAGTCACACATACACGTGATAATTAGCTATTTACTGCAAGTTATTTAATTTCAAGTCATGTCAGTGTGTCAACAAGATTTCTTTAACCATACGCAGCAAATACAATAGGTAAGAAAAATTCCATGATCTTGTGATGTTAGTATATTTCTGTGGAATACAGTCTAGGACATCTTAGACTATGAATTTAGCAAAGGAAATCTCATATTCTCATTAACCAATCATGCAAACGCTAAAAGGTGCATCCTCTATTCTTCAGATTATGTGGTTAATCCTGCACAATTTGCTACCTGCCTTTTCCAGTTACCTGTTAGGAAGACCTTCCAGAGATCTCCAATGAATTTTCTGATTGGGGGTTGGCTGCAACAAGTTGAACACAGAATAAAAATGAATGGGAACATAGCAAGGAGGCACTGATTTCACCTCTGATCATGTAGCGGAAGCATTATGCATCCATTAAAAATTAGTGAAAATGTTTCCATACAACAAAAAGGATCATTACCTGCATATTTCTAGCAAGCCAAGAATATTCAAGTTCCTGACCAAGTGCTTTATACTTCAGTGACCACCGTGATAGGTCGGGCTTGTCTTTGAGTACCTATTAAATAGAACCAAACATCAACTCAACCTAAACGCAGACATTTATAATACGTTAAAACAAGTTGAGATTTTTTCTTGATCATTATAATGTCAAATGAAATCATGAATGCACCATATTTTATAGCCACCCTTAAAATTGAAAAACTAAAGTCACAGATAAAACCAGTCATGAGCTAACATTAAAACAGTAGTGCTTATTTAACCTACCTAGCCGTTAGATAAATCAAAAGAAGAAAGAAAAAGATCAAAATTGTTGCAAACCTGTACAGATGAAATGAAGGGCATCCAACGAGGAATTGATTCACGATCTGAATAAAGCTTATAAGCCAACCCAACAGGCACATCAATTTCCATCTTAACCCTGCATTTAAAATCCATAATTTGGTTACAATCACACAAACAATGATCATTGAAGATCCATATTCAATCACAACAAACTCCAATTACCTAGTCATCCATTTTCACAGCCCAACAAATTGGAAACAATTAGTTAAAAGCAAAGCAAAATACTAATGGTATCTTACGTGCAATCCTGGAACTCCATGACTGGAGAAGAAAAGGGCTTGAAACCAGTAAGAATTGAGCTTCTCTTCGAGTATCCATATCCATATTGGACTTTACTGATGGACGATGATGATGTGATTTTGCAAGTGGGTATGGAGTTTAATAAGACTGCGGCGTTCTTGTTTTTAGCAGTTGACAAGTGAAGGGAAGTTGGGGTTGACAAATGCGCAACAGTCGTTGAAACAGCAGCAGCAGCCATGGTCAATAACAGGTATACTGAAAGAAATTGCTGCCGTTGTTTTTATTATCACATAAACTGGAGAACAGAAGAAGGGGACTTGCCAACCTGAAACACCACATAGTATTTGTTAGATTTTTCTTCTCTCAAAATAAAATATTTTTGCCGCTACGTTACTCTCACGTGCCCGTTACAACATTGTTCAGATCGGCCAACTCAGCCGATATTTTTATTTTCCAATATATATATATATATATATATATATCAGTTTTTTAATGTATTTTTTTAATTTTAAAAAATTAAGTTTATATGTATGTATGTATGTAATCAAATATATTGAGAATTACATGTATAAATAAATAAATAAATAAAAACTCTTTAATGATAACTAAAAATAAAATTAAAAAAATTAAAAAGACACATGTAAATCAACATATTTAATTTTGAAAAAACAAGATATTTACCTTATCATATTGGTTAAATTTATTTATTAAAATAATTTTTTATTTTAAAAAATAAAAATTAAATCAATCAAATAAAATAAAAAGAAGAAAAAACATCATGTAAAGTTGCATATATTATAAATATTATCTAAAAATAATTTTTGATTTTTAAAAATTAAGTTCATCCATACAAAAAATTACAAAAATATATAAATGAATTAGAAAAACTCTTCAAATTTAAATGTGTAACTAAAAAAATAATTAAAATTTAAAAGAGATTCTCTAAATAAAATAAAAAAGAGAAAGTATACTAATTTAAATATAAATTAAAAAATAATTAGAGAAAATCATAAAAAAATAATTAGAAAAAAAGAAGAATCAAAGTCCAGGCCAAACCCCTGGCCATTTTTGTCAGGTGCACACAATTACGTCCTTAATTTTTTTTATTTGCAACCGGGATGGAGAATGTTTGCCCCAATTTGTTTTGGAAAAAAAAGAAGATGGTATGTTGTTTGATTTGCTCAAATTTCAACCGCAGTGATAGCTATAAAATTAAGTTTAAATTTTTCACTTAAAAAACTGTTCTTTGACTTGTTTTTGAGCAAAAACATATAAAATATTGTAAGAATTGTGATAAATTTATTTATAATTTCAAAAAACATAAAAAACAGCCCCAAAAACTAGAATCAACTCAAGCCTATATATGTTTTTTCACAAACTTTAAAGTTAAAAAAAAAATACTTAATACAAACTCTCTTCTTCAAATGAAATTATTTAATATAACTATATTTTATTTCAGTGGTCTAAATTGATGTTAATAATACTATTTTTTTTTATTGTTAGAATTCGACGACCTCTCTCTCATCTCTTAATCAATGATAAAAAATAAAAAAAATATTTTTTATACTAAAATAGAATTGAAAAAATATTAAGGTACTGTTTAACCTGAGTGATTTTTAAAATTTAAGAAATAAAATGTATCTTTGGCAAAACTCATGTGACATATCCTTTATGTTTTATCCCTTTTTATTTTAATTCCTCTTCTTTCAATTTTTTTTATAAAAAATTAAAATCAATTAGTTTTTATCACTAAAGGAAAAAAAGAATCGAATTAAGAAATCATAAAACTTTGCACAGCTATCTTCAATAATGTATAAGAGTATTAAGTCTCAATTGTTTAGCTTTGCATATTGAAAAACTCACTCCTTAAAGAGTAATACTTAAATAATTTTCTTGGAGACGGAAACAGCATGGGCCAGCCTGCGAATGTGCGATCCACTCACAAAGCTACAGAATGAAGCAAATGGTCTCCTCGGCGTGGAGGTGGAAGCCGAAGTTTGCAGACAGGCGGGGCAAGTTCTCCATGAATCCGATATATATATATATATATATATATATTCCCTCAGATTTTATTTTTTTGCATTAAAAAAAATTATGATAGCTAGTCTTTCCTTATTTAGCTATATGTGTTTTACTGTTTTCTAGTTACTCATTAACGCATGATCTTTTTCTGACAACGTGGCAAACCTTTTCCCATGTTTCCTTGAATTTTATTTCGTGATTGCCTCACTGGCAACCCAGTGTTTTAAAACCCGGCCTAGCCCGGCGGGTTAACTCGGGACCCGGTTGACCCGGAGCTGGAACCGAACCGGGTTGATGAAAAAATAGGATGAGCTATAATCCGGCTGGACCTGGTCGACTTGGTGGGTTGACTAGCGACCCGGTTGACCCGGTAAAACCCGATCAAAAACCTGGTTGCTACCTATTAACTTTTATTTTTTTTTACTAAAACGATGTTGTTTTGAATTTTTTTAAAAATAAAAATTAACCCGGCTGACCCGGACGACCCTGTCAAAACCCGGACGACCCGGTCAAAACCCGGTGACCCGGTCAAAACCCGGAACCCAAACTTTAGACCTAGCCGGCCACCGGACCGGATTTAAAAACTATGTGGCAACCCAATCCTAAATCAGAAAATTTATTGTATTCTTTGCATGATTATTATCATTAACTAATAAGAATTAGATTTCCTGTGGATGTGCAGTAATAATATATTTAGGATTTCAAAAATAATAATCCAATACCAATTTAAAATAAAACAATTTTTTTTTCAATTTAAAGCGTTATTTTTTTGTAAAAAAATATTAAAATAATAACATAATTACCCAAATTTTTTATTGTCCAAGTTATCAAATATATGATTCAAGTCCTATGCTCCACTAGATTTAATATGTTATTTTAAGGTTTTATTTTTTCTTTGCATTATTCTAGTGTATCGAATATTCTTCATAAAAATTAATAAATTCATGTATTATGAGATTTTGAAAAACGAGTTCTATAGATTGTTCATTCTCCAGAACAATTTTTTATAATGAGTCACTTAAATCTAATAAAAGACAATAAATTTCTATAATCCAATATAACTTATGTAAATTCTTAAAAATAATGAATTTTTCCTTATAGCCTCATAAAATTTAGTATTAAATTATGTAACAATGAGTCAATTTTTGAAAAATAATTCTCATTAGTATTAAATGAGAATATGCTATTTTAAGGCTATATAACATGTGAAGTCATCATCTACACTCTCCATTCAACTTAGAGGACTGAAAAAATTATCAAGCTTTCAATTATCTAGAATTTACAAGTTTACTATTTTTATGAAGCATACTTGCTGCATTCATTGTAACTCCCAATCTACAACTACAGTTTAGGCAAATAAGTCAAAGAACTCATGGCATACGCCTGTACGGATTGTTTTAGAACCCGCACTCCAACTTGGCTAGCTATCATACGATTTTCTCACAGTAATTTATTAAGCATTATTATATTATTGATGAGAAATAAATATGTTTTTTACATTTATAATGAAAAGAAAAATAAATAACTTATTCTTAAAATCAAATTTGAAAAACTAATGTCCATGAATGTTTTTATATTTTTACTTTTTGATGCATAATAAAATAACTTGAATGCCTGAAGAAGTTTAATTTTCTCTGGCTTGCAACCAGTGGCATTTTCATTATTGTTGCTAGTTTATTTTTTGTTATTTTTAAATTTATTTAAGGATAATTTTGTAATTTAAAAAATATAAATATTATTTTAAAAAATTAATAACGTGTGCGTTGCGGGTTTTAGCATATAGACGGCTCTTGTACTTTTTAGGTAGTGTTTGCATAGTTATCCGATGAGCAAACATTACTTTCTGCAGCGGTGTTTAAAATAATTTCTTATGTGATACACAACATGTGTGTTTATTTTATTTGACTTTGATGGTCTTTTTTTTTTCATTGATTTCCATGCATATCTTTTTAAAATTTCAAACTAATCTATCAATTTGTTATTTTTCATATTTAGTCTTTGTTTTTTTTATTAATTATCTTATTTATAATAATTTATAAACTTGGAATTCTTTCTCAATTTCAGCCCTCATTAATTTTTTCATCTTTCAAATTTAATTTTTTATTGTTATTTTTTTATTTGAGATGATTTTTAAAATATTTTTTTAACAATTTTATCATCCATAAGTTTTTTTTCCTATCAAATTTGATCTTCATTCTTTTAACTGTTATTTTTTTCTGTTTAATATTTTTTTTAAAAAAATATTTTTTAATTTTATCATTTAATATTAAATTAATTAAAAATTAAGTTTTTTAATTGAGTTCGGGTTTAAGATTTTAAGAGTTACAAGTTTTAAAAATTAACATAGGTGTATGAGGTTTGCCTAAATTCACCTAATTGCTTTTATTATTTTTTTTATACTCATGTTTGTTTTATTTTCTTCCTTCATAATTTATTAAATTGAAGATTAGTCTTTGTTAACTTTTTTATTTATTTTTTATAGGATTTTCATTGATTTTAAAAATGATATGGGCTGTCTTGGATTTTTTTTTTAAATTTAACTTTTTTTAGAAGATATTTTATTTTTTAATTAAATTAAATCAAATAATTAGATATAAATATGAGATGTTTATTTCATGATATTTTATTAACTTATATTTTTAGATTTTATCCTTCAACATTTATATAATTGGAGTTTGTGCTATGTTAATTTTTTTCTCTCCCTGTAATATTATTCATTGATTTTGATTATTCTTTGTTAAATTTAATTAGTTTTTTTAAGGATATTTTATTTTTAACTAAATTAAATTAATTAAATAAATATATACCCGGAATGTCTACATATATTGTTTTTTTACCTTTTATTTTAATCATAAATATTTCACAATAACTTTTTTTTCTCTTGTCTGCCTTTCACAACTTGCATGTGTGCATTGGTTTCAATTATCAGATCCACAAAACTTGCAGTGGAATTACAAAAATACAAATGGATCAATGGGTGGATTATATACAGTCCTTTTCGCTCAACATGCATGAATAGGATAACTTTGACTTTCGCAGAACTAATTCATCTGATGTATAAATATATATAAAACTATATTTGCTTAACATAGATGTGATGGAGTATGTATCTTCCAATCAATAAGTCTGAATATATATGAAAGAGGTAGTCATTCTACTCATTAAAAAAATGGTAAATCATGGCTTATGTGATCCCATTTTAGAAGAAGAATTTGAGAATTCTCAGGAACAGTTGACTTTCATATTTTGACAAATTTTATTTTGGTTACCATGTCATCATAAATGATTGATTTCAAAAAATAAGAAATAAAGAATAAAAATAATAATTCATCATAGTCAATACCTATTATATATATGACCCAAAGCATGGCACTTGTGCATTTTCTGCGAGTCAATGTCTCGAGCTCTGCAGCTTAATAAGCCTATTTAAAAACATTGGTTACGCAGCATGAATCTAAAACCATTATAAACAGCAGATCCAAGAGTCTTATTATTTAGAAGTTTGAGCAAAGTCGTTTATCAAGAGGAACAAGAGACTTTCACCAATGTCTAAGCCAAGGCAAGCGTTTTTCTTTCTTAATTTAACCCTCGTAGATCTGCCAGAGAGCACATCACGAACATTTTTATTTATTTCCGCAATGCTTCCGAGTAAACATTTACAGATACATATATGTCCATTTGTTACTTATATGTGGTTATATACACATGTATTCAATTGTGCATTTGATCTTTCAGGTTGGAAGGCAAGGTTGCACTGATTACTGGTGCAGCTAGCGGGATCGGCGAGGAGGCAGTGAAGCTATTTGTTGACAATGGAGGTTTTGTTGTTGCTGCAGATGTCCAGGATGATTTAGGGCATCAAGTAGTAGCATCGATAGGGGCTGATAGAGCTACTTACCGCCACTGCGATGTAAGAGATGAGAAGCAAGTCGAGGAAACAGTGAAATACGTCATGGAGAAATATGGGAAGCTTGATGTTTTATTCAGCAATGCTGGCATCATTGGCCCATTAACAGGGATCCTAGAACTTGACATTGAAGGTTTTGACAACACCATGGCTACAAATGTACGGGGCGCTGCAGCAACAATTAAGCACGCAGCCCGTGCCATGGTGTCTAAAAACATTCGGGGATCTATTATATGCACGACTAGCGTTGCGTCCTCACTTGCTGGAACAGGACCCCATGCTTATACCACATCGAAGCACGCCCTGGTTGGTCTAGTCAGGGCGGCTTGCAGTGAGCTAGGGGCTTATGGGATTAGAGTCAATTGCGTTTCTCCTTATGGGGTTGCGACCCCACTTTCTTGTCGAGCTTATAATTTGCAACCTAGTGAAGTTGAAGCTAATAGCTGTGCCTTGGCCAACTTGAAGGGTATTGTATTGAAGGCTAGGCATATAGCCGAAGCTGCTTTGTTTCTCGCTTCCGATGAATCAGCTTACATAAGTGGACACAACTTGGCCGTTGACGGAGGATTCACGGTTGTTAATCACAGTTTTTCAGCCATCTGAAAATGTGGGATAGCCTGTCACTTCTTCTTTGTCCCCCCCCTCCCAATCAAAGAGAGCTAGCCAGCATTTTTACGCGTGATTGCTTGGCTTTTTTCTTTTTTCTTTTTTCCTTCCATGTAAAATTGATTTACATTTCCTATTTAAGTCAAACCTTGTCGCTAGCTAGCACTTCCCATGTGCATTTCCTTGTAACCTGCGAGATATGTTATTTATTTATGTCGTTTTTCGATCCCACTCTCCACATTTCCTTCGGTCTTGTCTGCCCATTTTGAAGACATCTTGATTGAAGGTTCAAGATATCTCTGTAGAAACGGCGAATTGATAAAAACAATTTTGGTATTTGATCGGATAGGCATCGACAAAAGAAAACACAAGGAAATAAATTATCTTTATCAATTCGCCGTTTCTAAGGAAATATCTTGCACCTTTAATTAATATGTCTTCAAAACGGGCAGGCAAAACCGAAGGGGATACGAGGAGTCAGACGGAGAAAAATTATTTTTGTTTTTTAAATTATTTTATTTTTAAAAAATATTAAATTATTTCTTTTTATGTTTTAATGTATTCGTATAAAAAAATACAAAAAAATAAAAAAAAAATATTTTAAAAAAACATCATGAACCAGGTTACTATAAATAACATATCTTAATTGCACCTTCAATCCTCGACACTCACTCCAATAATTTCAATACCCTGATCAACCCTTGGGTTTTCTTTTGTTAATAATCAGGGTGTTTTATCATAAATTAATCAATCTGGGTTTAAACTTAAAACTGAAAAATATATAGAAAATCTTTTTTTTTTCTTTTTATTACAGTGTATGAAGCAAATGCAGGGGTATGAATGCAATCTATATTTCAACCTAAATGCAAAAAGGCCTAAATCTCTTCTAAAAATATAATATTATATTTTTATAGAACAGAATTTACTTTAAAAGTTTGCAAGGCAAGGGAGCTCAGTATCTACTTAATATTTATTGTGTTTAAGTATGCTATGTAAATTATATTTTTAAAAATTTTTAAATTATATTTTTTATTTAAAATAATTTTTTAATATTTTTACATTATTTTAATATGCTAATGTTAAAAATAATTTTAAAAAATAAAAAATTATTTTATTATTTTACTAAATAAAAAATATTTTAAATTATCACCACCGCACCAATCTGAGTGATACATCTGGAATCTAACGTAAACAAGGACCTTAAAAACAGATTCCCGGAGCCTCCGTCGCCCTTTCTGTCCAAAAAAAAATTTGGCATTTAACAGCGACCCTGAAAGGATATTGTTCGTCCTAATATTTGTTTTTTTTTTTTTTAAATATCACACAGCCCATTACGTCTAGTTCAAACACTTGGATAACAACACTCATATCAATTATTTTTTGTTATTTAAAAATACTTAAAAAAATATTATAAAAATCTTAAGTCATGATGATCTTAAATTTGTTAAAGACTGGTTTCAAAATGAAAAAAAATTAAATTAAAAAAAACTTATAAGTTTCGATCTTTTTTTCAAGCAATATAAAAGCAAAAAAAATCTTAATTGAACTTATTTTATTGAAAGGAATCTATAAATATAAATATCAGCTATTTTCTCATTAAATTTGGATCAACCGATCGCTTTCTTTCTTTTTGCTTGTTTTCATGTAACTTTTATTTATTTATTTTGAACTCATGACCTAAAAAATAAACAAACCAAGGTTTTAGATGAATTTTAAAAATTAAGGAGATTGAAAAGGAATTCTAAAAAAAGTAGGTGAACCAAAGATGATTGTTTCATGCCAATTTGTAATTGACCACTGGATTTCCCTTGTGTTTTGCTTTTGTCCTTTTTTTTTTATTTTATCTTTCTACAATATATTAGAAGAAATTTGCAATAAAAAAGGATGTAGTTAAAAGGAATAAAACCAAAAAATTAATAAAATACGAGAGGGTGAGTGGTGCATGCATTTACAATTTATTATTTTTTACCATTGCAATTATAATTATAACTATAATAATTATTTAATGCACTCGGAGTTAAAGGGAACCGCCCGTCTACTGAATAATTATTTATTATAGCTGGGTAAAGAGGAACATTTAAGAAGAAAAGAAATAAAATTCCATATTTATTTGTAGCTACTTGCTCTGCCTTTAATCAGGAAAGGTTTAATCTACTCGTACAAATTAACTTACTGCACAGTTTAACAACTTAATAGTTTCCTGTACTAATATGCCAAATATTGGTTGTTCATGTGAATTCACGCTATGATTCGCTAGTACGTCATCTTTAGTGTAACAATAATTATATTAAGAAACATGGAAATTTAATAATGAGAAATGTAAATTAATTATTCAGATTTTAGATTTGTTCTCTAAAAATTACTAATTTAAATTTTATAATTACTAAAAACTTACGTAATAATTAATTTTAAAATTTATAGGATTAATCAAGATATATATAAATTGATTTGAATACTCATATTAATAAAATAAAAAAAATATGAAAATTTCATGTATATAAATAATTAATAAAATCAATTGAATTAAAATATATAATATATATTAATAAGATGTTAGAACACTGTAATTCTTAACATGATATATATATGTACTAATCTAAACTCAAAATATTCTTAACTCAGAAGAGAACACCACACCACCACACCACTATATATGCTTCTAATGTTTTTTCTTATAAATATTTTTAGAACCTTGAAAATGTAACCGGAATTTATGTTCGGTGGGTAACAATTTGGTGGTGGTAGAATTGCAGAAACATTGTCATTTTGAGCTGATGTAAAATCAATCACATAATTAAGGGACTCATTTGTAGACAACAGTTTCTGTATGTTTCGTGTATCTCCCCCCTGGATGGACACTCAGTGATGGTGTCGTGGCGGGGATTTGCTGGCCGTTGATATTTGAGGAATCAACCTTTTTGGGGAAAGGGTTTGTTACCGAGCCTCATCTTAGGCAACCGGCAAAGGACGACACCGTTTCGATTGCTTTCTGCATTGTGGAGTTGGCATTGCCTTATTGGGCGATGTTATTTATGTACATGGACCCATCCAAAAATTTCCCTCTCGTCGTCGTCGTCGTCGTCGGTGTGGAATGGAAGGAGTGCCTTTGCTTACGTTTCGAAGGAAGGTTTTTTTGCTTCCAATTCAGGAAATTGAAAGTTAGGGATAACTAGGAATTACTAAAAAAAGCTTAGAACGATAAAATATATTAAGCACTGCTGTTGTTAAAAAAATAAAATAAAATTACAGTGTTGTAGTGTTTTTTTTTTGAGTTTGATGTTAAAATTCCTTACAATTTGAGCGAGCGAGGTGGGTGTTACTGGAGAATGTTATTTAACATGTTATAATGTTTAGTTTAATATGATGCGAATAAAATACATATTATATACTAAAACTGTAATAAAATTATTCAGTTCTTTAACTTTAACATAAACAACATATAAAATTACAAAAATTATATTGAAGATGGTGATCTAGTGGGGAAATTTTTATTTTTTTTTCTGTAAATGAATGGATTTATAAATTATTTAATGAATTTAAAGATTAATAATAATATATATAAATTAATCTAAATATCTCAATCATAAAAAATTAAAATACTAAAACTAGAAAGCAATATATTTCACTTGTTGTTGAAACTCGGATGTGTAAAAAATAAAATTGTTATCAAAGATTTAACTCTTTTCCCCTGAGACTTGATTGTCGGTGAATAATATTCTTGTAAACAGTCTCACGTAATTCCAAAGATTTTACTTCTAAATCGCATATCCTTTCAAACTTTGCGAATCAAACAAACTGACTTGGTTTTCTCTCTACGTGGCTCTAGAAATAAAAGGCAAGTGGAAAACGACTAAATTAAAAGGACATCACAAGATTGCGAAAGGACTCCACAAGAGTTGGAAAAACCCAGAGATGCCAGAATTATTGATTCTGACATTTTCTTATTTAGAAAATTAAAATATTTAATATATATTAAACCTTAATTTAAAAATGTTTAAGACTTTAAAATTGTACAACTATAAAATAGATGAAACTAATCAGAGAGATTTAATGAATCTAACAAGGTATTGTTTATGGGTTGACAAAGAGTAGTTTTATTTATCAAAAAATTATTTTACAATTAATTAATTCAAGTCTAGTACTAGTTTGATCACTAGTCAAGCATGTTCCTTAAGTCGGCAACCATGCACATATCCTAGAACTCCATTCTTCTAAAAGTATTCATGCTCTACCGACTCAATTTTAACTCTTCAAGTCGTTACTATATAAATTAAAAGAAAAAATCTTATAATATTTCAATATAGCATTGAAATTTTTTTATTTGAATAAAATTGTCAGGGAATTTCTTAAATTAATTTCTTATTTATTGATAATTAATTTTAAACATGTTGCTATTTTATGTTTAACTACTTATATTGAAAAAAAAATTCAAAAAAAATTAATATAAAAAAAAGAAAAAAAAAACGCAATCAAATTAACAAGATCCCAAGATCACAACTTAAAAATCCAAACTAAGAAAAGGAAAACATAAAAAAAATTATAGAAATAAAAGGAAAAAGGATATAAAGAACGAGATCCGAGGAAGATGATTACATGAAATAAGAGGATTCGAGGAGGGTTCAATCTTTTATTTTGCAGATAACAAAAAGAAAAAAGAAAATGCGATTAGAAAAAAAAGACTTGTGAAATGTGAAACTGTACGTGTGGTGTTTATTTTATGTTAAAAAAAAATGTTTTCTAGGGCTAGAAGAAGAGGAAAACATTTTATTTTTTAAAAGTTTCTTTTTTTAAATTAGATTTTTAGAAAACATCGAACACGAAAATATATGGAAAGTACTTTTAGAAAAAAAGATTTCCATGAAACAAATAAATCTAATTCAACCTGTTCATTACCATTGCCTTTCTTAAACTGTATTACAAAAACATGTCGGTACAGAATTTTCCGACCAAGCAGTCAAACCTAACATTCTCTTATCAAAACCTTCCAACTTTACATCTCCTCCAGTTAAACAAGTTCTTAATTAGATGCAGTCAATGGTGCTAAGATTTAGCTTTTACCTCGAACATTTCGATCTCCAAGTTCTAAATTGTGGGAAGTGGGTGTGGCTATAAATGGCACTAGTCATATACTGGTATGATTTCGTTTGTTTTGGCATTGTTGCTGCGGCTCTTGCTGTGTCCTTATGGATGCTATGGAGGAGGGAACTTGCCTCGACATGTGAAGATAATATCATGTATCAGAGCCTCCTCGTGGCTCGACGGGATACTTATGATCGGACCGTGCAAGCAATTGCAATACCAAGAAACCGTGTTGGTTCTGCGCAACTATGGACCAGTTGTTGGAAAGGGGTGCACCCGGGGTGGCTCCTAGCTACTCGTTTCATCTCCTTCCTGGTCATGGCTGGATTCTTGCTGACGGATTTCTTGGAATGGGATGCCACCATATTTGTTTACTACACCGAGTAAGTTGTTCTTGATTATAAATTTCAATTTTTTGCTAATATGGCTTTTTATTACTCCACACATCTTAATTAGTTTATTTCATTGATCATAAGTTCATAACAAGGCTTGGCAAGTAGGCGTTTTACTCATTGCTTAGTGGTTCATTTGGTTTTTGCTACCCAGATAATTAGGTTAATTAGATAAAATTCACCACACAGTGGACTAAAAGGCACGTTCACGGCAAGAAATTCAAAAGGAAAAGAAGAACTGATAACCCCTGTATAGAGGGAATCTTCGATACATAAGAAATTATAATTTTATAATTTTGAAAAATATATCTTTCTCTTATTATATATCTTCGAAGAAAACCTAACAATCAAGGTTAAATTATTATTACATATTCATAGTAGGGTCTAGAGTTACACATCTAGGAAAGATCATAGTTCTAACATGTTTTTGTAGAATGAGAAATTTTGTGTCTTCTTGTTGTTGGGGTTTTAGCAAACTATGTGTTAAATTTTATAGATAATTTTGATATATATTTTTGGAATAATATTTTTATTTATTTAGAATTATCATTGCAAATTAGAGGCTTTGTATATATTTTTTTATGGTTTAAATTTTATTTGAAATTCAATTCAATATTTTTTTAAAAAATTCTGAACATGAAAATTAATTTGATTTTTAAAATTACAAATAATTAAAAACTTTTTTATTGTACGTAGTCCATTTACAAAGGAAACGTTTGGGCTTGGAGTTATTATTAAATTCAAAGCACAAGCTCCATGTAGAAATGAAATGGAGATTTTAATTTGGATGGTAATTGAAGTGTTTGATAGTGTGAATAAAATATTTTTTATTTAAAATTATTTTTTAGTGTTTTTAGATTATTTTGATGTCAAAAATAAATTTTAAAATATAAATTAATATTATTTTAATATATTTATAAAAAATACTTTAAACCATATTTTTTATCAAACTTTCAAACAGGTCATAAGTCAATTTGAGATGCCAATAAAAACAATGAAATCAGCCTAGTATGATAACTCAATTTTTAACTAAGTTTACTAAAATGTGGTAGTGGCACTAGGATAACAATAATAAAAATAAATTATCTAAGAAAATAAATAAAAATAATGTTAATAATAGATAATGAGAAGTCATATGTATTATAACAAAAATAAACTATCATATATATATTTCATATTTTCCTTTTGACATGGAGTAGCAGTGTATTTTAAAGTAAGACAACATATTTCGTATTTTTTAATGAAATTCTGTATGATTCTTAAAATTTAAGAATATTCTTATCAAATCAAATATTTTTACAGAGAAATCTAAACCTTCTTAGTTAGAGATTCCATTGTTCAAATTCTACCAAATTATTGGGTTTTCTATAGAGATTAACTTTAATGAAAATTTGGTATTATAACTATTCAGTAGTAAACTAGAAATATCGATATTATTAAAAAAAAAAACTAATAATATTAATATTGGAATCTGCATCGTGGGAAGCTACTCTTTACAAGCAAGATTTTTTTTCCTTTTTGAGAAGAAAGTAGTTATTCCTTCAACTTATTTAGAGAGATTTCCTATCATTTAATCTAAAAATTAAAGAGAATATAATTTTATTGAGTTTTCGCTGTTTTTCGCTCGTCTCCTAAGATGTTGCTTTTGCCCTGTACTTCTAAACTCAGTCAGATCAAAACCCAAAAAGCCAAAACGTTTCCTCTCTTGATCTTGAAATACAGCAATGTCATTGTGAATCGGTTTCTGATTTTGCATTACAATTTATCTGCAGGTGGACATTTACGTTGGCTTTGGTATATTTCGCGGTATGTCAAACACTGTAACCCCATTTTCTCTATTTTACCAACTGTTAAAGTAGGGACTAAGACTTGTTCATTTGCTTGGCAACCTTATTCTCTTGTAGCTTGGCACTGTGATATCTGCATATGGGTGTTTTGTGTCTTTAGAGAAACCAACTGCCTCTGAAAATGGCGAAAATCACGTGTTCTTGGAAGGGGACGTGGAAGAGACTGGAATTGCTACCTCTGTAACTTGTAAGGAAAAGGAAAGTAGGAGTACAGTCAGGTTGCAAAGTCACCGTGCTGAGGAGGCAATTCGAGAAAGAGCTGGATTTTGGGGATACCTTATGCAAATTATATACCAAGTTAGCCATCGAGATTTGCTTACTTCTTATGTGCATGTGTTATGTATTTATAAAAATAGGGATGTATTATGGCCTTCTTTCCTTGCAATAATTCCTCAGTATTTTTGCCTTGATTTACATTTAAACAAGTTTTCTAACGGCAGCACTGTGGAGCAAAACTCACAAATAAAGCCTGCAGTTCTCATAGTCCCATAATCCTCTTGAATATACAATAATGGTGTACATCATGAGTTCACTCACAAAATTGCTTGTCGTCGAGGCCTTTCAGTAGAGCTTTATCGATGCTTAGAAATTCCTTTCTTCTGGTTAAGCGATCTTATTTTTATTTCTCTTCTTTTTTAACAGACTTGTGCAGGTGCTGTCGTCATAACAGACATTGTATTTTGGTGTGTTATAGTCCCTTTTTTATCAAATACGCACCTCGGCCTCAATTTGGTAAGAATCCAGTGATAAACTGGTTATGAGCTCATTTTGGTGCTTGAGATCTTTAATTCATTCAAAGTTTCCCTGGGTTCATTTCTTTATACGTTACCTTCCAGAATTCCAAAATCAATTTACATTGTTCACACTGCTTAGATCATATGATCACTGGGAAATACTTGGAGCAAAAATTATACCTGCCGCAATTCCCTGGTGGAATTCTTACTGACTTTCTAATGCTCTTGTGCTTTGCAGTTGATGGGTTGCATGCATTCCCTGAATGCTTTTTTTCTATTGCTAGATACTGTTCTCAATAGCCTTGTAAGTATTTCCCACATAGTAGTGAAAGTCCTTTTCTTGAAATAAGCGATAGCTATTTCATATAGTTGAATGCTTCAAATGGGTTTTATAGCATCAATTTACATCGAAGCCATCATTGTTTTTTTCTTTTTCACTGGAAGAAATTTCAGAGGACATTGAATCCAATCAGGAGAACTTAAAAGAGAGTACGGAAGCTTTAGCCAACCCCTCTGCAACTCCATTAGCATTTCTACCAACGAGCTCATAACACTGTTAGAAAGCCTGGAAACCATTTGCTTGATATCATTCACAATTGAAGCCACTTCCCAGTCTGGATATGTCCGTTTGGGAAAATTGTGGCTGTGGTTTCTCAAAAGCTAAAAATTGTAACTTCTGAAAATAACAAATTTTAGCATTTGAAAATAACTGTGAAGTCGTGTGGAAGGGGTTTCAATATTAGCTTTTAAGTATTAATAAACACTTTGGAAATCTGCTTTTGAATGAGAAGACATGGAAACGAAAAAAAAGGAAGCCAAAGCTGGTAATTCCCAAACGGGTTCCATTTACAGCTTGTGAGTGGTCTGATTCTATGTCAAAAGAGGCCACAATACGTCTGTGTGATAATTGCTCTGCTTATTTGATTGCTAAAACCTTCCGCTGCAAAGTAGAGCTGAAGCTATACTTACAAACTCTGCATGTCTCATAATTCCTTGGAAATCCTACTATTTATCTCCATACCTGACGAGCCCCCTCCCTATAAGGGAAACAGCATAGTTCAATTTGAAACAATAGAGCACAGGGGAATTCACCTGAAAATTTCTCATTTTTGCAAGGAAAAAATAATTGCTTTGTTTGAAAGAAGATTGTAATGACTTGATGGCTTTGTCACCCAATAAGGCGTAGTTTTTGCCTAGAAGAAGACATCTTTAGGTCTCCTGTGTAGTAATTTCTCGTTTTGTCCTGGTTTCAGCCATTTCCTTGGTTCCGCATTGCATATTTTGTGCTGTGGAGCTGCCTCTATGTCATTTTCCAGTGGATTATTCACGCATGTGGTTTTACGTGGTAAGCATAATGTTTCTTTTTTGTTTTCTTTTTCAATCAGTGGATAAGAAGACATGGCTTGTATTTTTTTTTTTTTATGCTGGCTCAAGAACTAGTAACCTTCTTTTTTGCCATCTCTCTCAGGTGGCCATATCCATTCCTCGAGCTTGACACGCCCTGGTCTCCCTTATGGTATATTGTTCATCTCACTTTACCTGTTTTATTTTGACTTTGAATTGCATCACATATCACTAAAAACTAATGGATTTACAAATGCTACAGGTATTTTTTGGTGGCTCTAATGCACATTCCTTGTTATGGGATATATGCGCTGATATTTAAAGCAAAAAATGTTATTTTCTCCCGGTTGTTCCCTCGTGCTTTTGTGAGATCCTTCTAGTTTTTCGTTTTACAACCAGCTTCTGTATAAGGTGATCTCAATTTTGGTTGTTTGTTTGTTTATGTTTATGCATATAAAGAGGGAACAGTCATCCATTCCCTCGAAAGTGTGTTTTAAGGACATCTTACAGATGAGAATCTGAGTCTTCATGTTCTGAATCGAAGCTCTACCTGCTAACATTCACTGGCCTTTTTTGACATCATTGCTTGGATTATGTATCTCAAGGAAAAAGAAGATGGAATTATTCCCATTCCGTAATTAATTTTCACACGCCTTATTTTTTTATCTAACGATAGTACTCTTAGTGGGCGGTTAAGAGTTTGATTTTTTTTTTTAAAAAAAATATTTTTAATATCAACACTTCAATACAATTAAAAAAATATAAAATAAATTATTTTTTTATAAATACTATTTTAAATGCAATTCCAAACTATAGCAAACTAAAGCTTTTCTTTTCTTAGAGTAACTTCAACGCAAGAACGGATAGCTAAAATTAAAAAACTATATTTTTATCTATTATTTTCAGTTTTAACAACTTTGATGGGATAGTTATATGAATAGCTAAAATGTCTTTTCTTACTCTAACATGTTATTTTCATATTTTTATGTAGAAAAACTAAAAGCAAGAGAATATATATATATNAGCAAGAAGCAGTTATCCTTCAATTAATTAATAATATTAGTTATGCCCCTACTCTGTTAAAAATTTTAAATCTAAACTTAAAATTATACCTTTTAACTTTCCTATAACTTCCTTAATTTTATATTTAATTTTATAAATTACTTATACGAATTATATAATTAATAGCATATGATTATATTATATAAAAGATAACTAAATTAGTTATATAATTATATTACAATTGGTTTAATATGAAATACATTAATTTTTAATTGGTTTTTCTAAATGACTTTTTAGCATAGCAATACATATAAATAAAAAATCATATTGACATTATTTAAAAAAATATTTTATTAATTTCACTATCTAATATAACATTTTTCATTGAAAAAGTCATTTAACTTTTTTTGCTCTATGTCCACTAGCAATTTTTATTTTCTTTAAATTTTTTTATTTTATGAAACATTGTTTTTCCTAATTCTAAAATCTTTTTTAGACGTTGCTCACCTCATTCAATTCAAATAACACGTTTGTTTATAAATTATTGTATGGAGGCGCTATGCTTAATCAGTAATTAAAAGTAAAATGACTTTTAGCTTAACCACGGCTCCGTGTACTCAGTAGCTTAAAGATCTTAAGAAACTAAAATTTATTTTAATAATGTATCTGGGGAGAGACATCTCGTAAGAAAATACTTTAATAATCATTTCTAGTGCTGCCTTATTTGTAAGCCTAGTGATTATTTAAATTCTCTTATATCTTGCATTGCCTGTTTTTTTCTCAAAAAAATATTTTAATTTTTATCTGGATTTTATAGAAAATAATTTTTCTTACTTCCAAGTATTAATAATTATGTAAAGTATTTAAGATAATAAAAATTGTGGTTATGACAAAAATAAAATAAAATACTAACTATTGTGAATTTGCAAAGATAATGGACCTTTAAAATACTTTGTGGATTTGCAAGGGTTACGATTCTTACGTAGTCCAGCCCAAACAAGGGGCCCAATATCCACATCCCAATTCCCAAGTTAGCCCCCGTAAACAACAAACAGCCCCGTGGCTAAATCCGTACTTTCACGCACTTGCCCAAAACAAACCCTAATATTCCCCTCCCCGAACACCCCTCTCTTATACAAAACACCGTCGGCCGAAACCTTCTATTACCTATCCGCTCGGCATCTCCAGTAAACCCCGAGAAGCGAAGATGCAGATCTTCGTGAAGACCTTGACGGGAAAGACCATAACCCTCGAGGTTGAGTCATCAGACACAATTGACAATGTCAAAGCCAAGATTCAGGACAAGGAGGGCATCCCTCCAGACCAACAGCGTCTCATTTTCGCTGGGAAACAACTCGAGGACGGTCGCACCCTCGCTGACTACAACATCCAGAAGGAGTCCACTCTCCACTTGGTGCTTCGCTTGAGGGGTGGAGCCAAGAAGAGAAAGAAGAAGACCTACACCAAGCCCAAGAAGATCAAGCACAAGAAGAAGAAGGTCAAGCTCGCTGTGCTCCAGTTCTATAAGGTTGATGATAGCGGCAAAGTCCAGAGGTTGAGGAAGGAGTGCCCTAATGCTGAGTGCGGTGCTGGGACTTTCATGGCTAATCATTTTGATAGGCACTACTGTGGTAAGTGTGGGCTTACCTATGTTTACCAGACGGCTGGTGGTGATTAAGCTCATTTGAATGGCTTTTTTGTCTTAAGTATGGAACAAGGATTATCTTTATTTAGAACATGGTTTCTGTTGAACTTATAGTTATGTTTTATTTGCATGGCTAATTTTGAGTTTAATTATATTTTTGTTATATATTGTCTGCCTTTGTGCTTGATGTGGGCTTTTTTAGATGTGTTCTGGTTATATGTTTGACCTGATGCTGGAGTATTCGTTTGTTGAGTTTGATAAAAGGCTGGATTTAATAATAGATTGAGGAAATCTTTTGTTCGGATTTAAAATTCAAGGGGCAAAGATTTTATCTAAGAAGTGCGTCTTTTCGGGTTCTTTCCAATTTCGGGTTTTTGAATGGCCATGCCGAGCTATGTTTCACTCTGAAAACGGGGAAAAAAGAAGCTAAAGTGTTTGCAGTTCCATGGTGAATTTATCGTGATTGCTTATCACTATAATGTTTTCTGTTAGGTTACTTCTCTTATTCATGCTATGATTCTTCTTTGTTGGAAATTTGGGATATGTTAGGTCACGAGTAATAGAATAGAGCAGGTATCGTTGCCCAATAGCAATCCCTCTGGCTATATTCTGAAAGCATATAAATGCATGGATCCCAGAAAAGCTTCCTGCATACTTATTCTTCTTGGTTCCCTCCATGCTGACTTTTTACACCCTATGTATTAGTGAGGTAGCATGGTTCCGTGTTGGAATTACAGTTTCTTTGCTGTGTTGCTTCGATATCTGAAGGCCCCTCTGTAATCGGCATGCTTTTTGTTGCAAAAACGAGTGTGGTGTGTGTAAAAGGTTAAAGACTGATTTACACTTGTGAGGTTAGTCGGTTGAATTAGCCTTTATGGCTATGATCTTGTTTCTCGTGAAGAATGGAGCAACATATCTGCTGCAAGTGGGTTTTGATCTTCTAGCGGACTTCATAGTTGACGATATATATTGCTCCCCGCTTCAAATTAAATTTACCCCTTGGGCAGGCTATATGATCGATAATCTTCAGGCCTGACTAGGAAAATCCTCAGGCCTGAGTATCTTGAGGGGGTAGTAGTTAGTGAACTCTGGAATAAGGGTGGAGGCAAAGGTTTAAACCCAATTTAGGGGTTAACTGCTCACAACCATTTCTCAGAAACCCCGTTAGAGATGGGTGAGTTGAGATTCAGGCATTTGAGATTTCATGATTTTAGAATCTTAGGGTTTCAAGCTTTGATTTGGAGTGTTTTGTCGAGAGATGTCGCTCCGTGCTACAAGAAGAGGAGACGGTTTTTCTGTTTGCTAGTGTGTAAACTGAATTAACAAGGTCCCTTATGCTTTGATATAGTAAAAGTGAAACTGTTTTTATTTAATCTCAAGGAGTCCAGTTCACAAATTATTTTCATTTGATGTTGTGATAATTTAAATAAAATTTTATAATGATTCAAATGGTTTATACTGTCCAGTAAAAAATGTGTTTCTCAAGCAAAGTTCTTTTAAAAACATGTCTCAATATTCTTTATTATGAAAAGAAGAGAGATTAGTATGAGAAGATTATGTAAACATTTAAAAATTAACAATAGTGAAATAAATATTTTATTGAGAAAAATAATATTGATTCGACCCATTAAAGTAAAAGTACCAGTAAGATATCTGATTTGAGATTATTTAAAAAGTTTACACATTAAATTTTGTCTCGGAGCAAACATTGGTTTCAGTTTCTAACTTCATAGGCGTAAGGTAACAAATGTTAATATATTTTGTTTCCTTCCATGAAGGAAAAGTAATAAAATTTGAGGTGATTATGAACAAACAAAAAATAAGATAAAATTATTTGCACTCAGGTGGCATGGCCTTGAACCTGGATTTATCGTTACAGTAAGAGTAGAACATGAGCTTCCTTCTTGCCCAATCCATTGCCACACTCTGTTCTTTTGACAGCCTAGCAAACTCTGGTCCGTCAACAGGGTCCAAGCTCGAAGGATTAGCCTTAGAACATGAAGTAACGAGGGCACTTTGGTTCAAAATGCAACCAGTCATTTCCATCTCTGCAAAGGAAACCACAAATGGAGCATATTTGTAGTTAACTGGGTATTTTCCTCCATGGGTTGCCCACTGAGAACCATCCCATATTGTTGCATAAAGAGACATAGGCTTTGATGGATACACGGAAGGGTAAGAACTGCTGTGGGCAAACTCTCTTACCGGTACGTTGTCCACTAGAAACCTGCATTAGTTTTGTAACTGTCTAATCCCCATATAACACCAAGTAAAGGAAAATCAAAATTCCAAGGCCAATAATTGTGCTGTGTAGGTGATTTTCTTACACAATGTGATGACTGTTCCAAATGATGCTGTAATAATGGTGCTGCTCTGTGGGATCAAACCAAAGATAGAATTTCTCCTCTCTTCCGGTGCCGGTACTTCCATTTGCGTAGACATTGGTTTGAAGGACCCAATCGTTTCTCATATCGTGACCAAGAAGTTCAATGTCAATCTCATCATGGTTGTGCGGGTAATTATCTGCATTAGACAGCTGAAGTTTTTGGCCCCTATGTATTAGACATCACTGTCTGTGCTCAATGTGCAGCAGCACGCAATTGAAAATTCAACCATGCTTTCCCATTAATTTGTGGCATTAGAGTGAACAAAACAAAACAAAAAAGTGAAAAACGAAGAGCTAGCTTACATAGAAGGCCACTACAACACCAGGGGACAGACCAGACGGCAACTTTATGGCAGCGCTAAAGAATCCATAGTAATATTTGTTCCGCGAGACCAATCCCGAGCCTGCAAATTAAAGAACACAGAAAATAAAAGGTGAAAGTTCCTTCATTAGCTCAGAAAGACAGAAAATAAAAGGTGGAAGTTCCTTCATTAGCTCAGAAAGATCAAACACCATTTACCAAGGCACAATTTATCTGGCTGTATACGAACCTGAGGATTTGTCAAGAGCAAGACTAGCAGAAGACCCGTTATTTAGCAGCTTAGTATTTGAGCCTCCAAAAAAAGTAGAATATTCTTGACCAATGGAGACATGACTAAAAGCATCAGTTAATCGCATAACATTAGGAGGCGTGTAACGCGAATGCCTGCTATGTGAAGAAACCGCTGCAGTCATGCACAGGACTAGAAGACCCAAAACTACGATTTCTTGCAGAAATGCCATTGACACTTGACGTGAGGTAGAATGACGACCAAGCACACATGGCCTGTCAAGTCATAAATATTGGAGGAAAAAGCCCTGCAATCTTCTGCTTAGTTGTTCCTAGCTGGCCACCACCACCTACCAAATCTGCAGCTGTTAGAATGTGATATAAAAGTTAAGTGAAATGGTTTCAGGATAGATGGCAGAGCTCGTGGGGCTGCTTGTAGGACCATGATAATTTTGACATTTACATGAATTTTGGTGGATTCTCTTACACTACTATTAAATATGATGTACTGATTCATGTGGTCATCATGGAAACAAGTTTGAAAAGTTTGTGATGCTCTTTTATTTTTTTTCTTTTGCTTTTTGAGAAGTTTGAACCATAATTAATAATATTTTTGTACGGGGTCAGATTTTAAAGAAATTATTATAATATTAATAAAAAAAATTCCTTTTCATGATGTTTTATTGAATTTAAATCAGTACAGTTCATGTTAATTAAATTTTATTGAGTAATTTTTATATGATTTAATTTTAAATATAAACTAAATAAAAAATTGGATCAATAGGTTTTTTCTATCAATTTCATATATTTTTTTCTCAATTTATCTTGAGATTTTTTTTATTGATTTACTAAGTTGTTTTTAAACCATGCAAGTCAACTGAGTTATATTAAAATAACTCTCACATAAAATAATTTTAAATTTAAATTAGAAAAGAAATTAGATTAAGAGGTTTTTATGTAAATTTTATAAATTTTTTCTCAATTTAATTGTAAGATATTTTTAACAATTGATTAAAATATCCTTAAACCGATTAAATCAATTAAGTTACGTTGAAACAATATAATTTAATATTAAACTTGAAATAAATAAAAAATTAAATAATAAAATTTTAAAGTTTATATAACAAGTTAGGATTATTTTATAAAAACAAATATTAACTGTCAAATAGTTCTTTACATCTTTGATATTTTTTGTTATATATATTTTTTTAAATCCAACCTAAAATATAGCACAAGCCTTAAACTAAAAGACTATTTAATAACACAGCAAAACATTTGTTCCCATAAAAATATATTCAGAAGCAGCAAAAGCATGCTTTTGTTACTTTTCATTTTTAATTACACCGCAATTCCAAACAATCACTAAATGATGAAGCAAACTAATAAATAATCCAATGGGACATTAAAGGAATTATCTCCTGCTATGGAGATGATTCAATCCCTCCATTCAGTTAGAATGTTCGGATCTAATTAGGCCTTGCAGATGAGAGACAGCATGTGAAATGATCCTGTGAAGTAGAGGACGATTAATCTCCTTTCCACGAATACAAGTGGCGAAGGTAATTCCCAAATTAGCAGATCGATACATATTCCTCCATGCTTTGATATGATGTTTTTCTTACCCTGGATTTGATTAAATTCCCACAATTAGGTCGCTTTTTAAGACATGATCAGGCCTTGCAGTTGAGAGACAATTACACGTGGGATGGTTATTAACAATTAGAGAGAAGAGTGTTGAAAAAGTAGACTAAAGGGGGTCTTCTGTGCATTGAAATTAAGAGAAAAGTAGTGATCAGTTAGAGATCTGTCTCTTTTTCTTCTTCTTTTTTAATGTAAAACGACTTGATTCGTCATTTGCCAGAGATGTTTTAGCTGGCTGGCGTTATGTTTTGCACATGATATGACCATTAACGACAACAACACTGATGTGGAGTTGATTACTGTATACAGCCAGGCCAAAAAAAAAGAAGAAGAAGAGCAAAAAACAAAATAATTCGCATAAATGTCTGATTTTCATATATGAGGAGGCTCTCTGTGTAAGATGGCGACACCATCCTTTCTTCCACACGGCAAAGGGAACCATCATGAGTTTCTTGTTCTCCCTATCCTTTCTGGTATCGTGAAAGCTGCTTTCACAAATAATTACAACAGCTACACTGGTAAGAAGAAACCCTAGTTTCTTTTTCTTTTTAAAAAAAAGGTTGTAATAGGACTTTAATGGGATTTCTTCTTCTTTTTTTATTTGGGTTTCTTCATCCCTTTGTCTCCAATTTTAAATTCAAATTCCTCAGAAGATAATTTTTAAATTGTATATTTGCAAATTCCTCCTAAATATTCGAAACCCATATTTAATTTGCTTCTTGTTCCTTTGCTTGAAAGCTTCACTTTTATGTTTGTGCGTGTGTGAATCACAATAAAAGAATCACAATATCCAATATTTCTATGGAAATATCTTACCTTAAAAATATCTATAGTTCCATAAGTTATCTGATCATTGATATTAATCATGTTTTTATATGCTATTTCAATTTTCTTGAATAAAATAAAATATAATTATATCTAATGTGATTACCAAATAATTATAGATAAAGTAAGAAGTGGAGGGTAAAGACATTTCTAAATTTTTATAACCATCACCTACGTACAAATGTTTTATTTAATTTCATGCAATCTTACTTCATGTTACCAAAAACACATGCATTTTACCTTGTCGTGTTCAACTCAAGAAAGAACTCTTTTACCCATAATTATATATATTTTAGATTTTAATACCCTACGTGAAAAGATTTCAAAACAATACATATAATTGGTGGTTTTAAGGGGCTTGAGCTAACACACTGTTATTGCCTTTTATTGCTCCCTTTCTGCACTCCAATTTGCTGTTAAACATTGCCTTACAGTAGTTTCGGGCAATCTTAATTTTGTTCTACATATTATATGAAGGGTGCGTTCATTCTCTGCTAGATTTTTTGTTTGTGGTTAAACAAACATGATAAAGTATTTGATAATATATTAAACTGCATTTTATGCTGCGAGATTTACTAAAAAACTGAGTTTGAAATCTAATTTTGATGAAGTAAATTTTACATATCTTTTTAACTAAGTTTTATAAGTGTTTTTAAAAAAATTTAAAATTTTTCTATTTTTTATCTACTTCAAATTAATATTTTTTAGTGTTTTTAGATCATTTTAATATACTGATATCAAAAATAATTTTTTTTAAATAAAAATATTATTTTAATGTATTTCAAAATTAAAAAATACTTGAAAAAACAGCAGCAGCTACACTTATAAACATAATAACCAAACATTTTATACATGTTTTTTTTACTATATATAAACTTCATCTATAATTTTTATCAAATATGTATCTAAATCAAACTATTCACAACTAACCACACTTTCTCCTGTAATCTTGATTTACTGTTTGTGGAACCTATAAAAATTACATTAAAACCATATATTTATTGAAAATAGTTAACAACTACTTCTCCTACGATCTTGACAGTAGAGAGTGAGTTGCAAAAGTAAACATCGGAGAACTACTCCATTATCTATGGTCAGATCAGGCCCGGTCTAAACCTAAATGTATTGGATTGTTCATTTTTATAATTTACTTTTCACTATTCACATAAACATTAGAGAATGGCTTTACTATTCATGGTTGGATCAAATTCGATCCAAATCTAAATGTATTGGACTGAGTTCGACTCGGTAAAAAAAATTTAATTTTTATTTTTATTTTTAATTGTGTGTTATTCAAAAAACTAATATTTAACATTATTTAATGGCACTACATGAATTAAATGGAAATCGCAAGATAATGTAACATTTACAGAATTTAATCACAATTCTAATTTTATTCCTGATGATATTTTACTTGAAGTTATTGCATACTTAAAAGACCATAGAAACTGTAGTCATTGTCAGTTGAATTTTGTATGTGATATAATTGTAGATAGTTTAATAAAACAATAAAATATTTTATATACAATATTATTTATTTCACGATATAATAACAATATTTAAATTAAAACTCATCAATATATATATATATATTAATTATTTTATAACCTCAATTTGAAAAATATTTTTAATTAAACATATATAAATATCATATCAATCTCAACTAAAAATATTTTTTATAAAATATTTTTTTAAAATCATAACCACAGAAGCTACCACACTATCTAATATATTCTTCATGTACATAGGAGTCACTTTAATAAATTTTAAATGCATTTCCTCTTAATTTTGGGTGATATCAACTGTAATGAGTAGCAACAGCATAATATTTATGTTCATACAAGATTTCTTTACTTGTTCGCCTTATACTCTTCAGTTTCATGGCACATTTGCTCCTCAGATGGTATGAGTGGGAATTTGATATTAGCACTACCTTCCTTCTGATCTCTGCTAGGAAAAAGCTCTGCTGCCCTTTGAGTTCTGACTTCAACAAATTCTACCATACCAGTTGAGGACTCAAACTTGAATGCTGTTGAGCGTTCAAGGGGCGTCCCTTATTTGGCCATTGGTAAACATCTCTGTGGGCCTGCAACTGGTGAGCGATATGTTTTAATATTTCCTTTCCTCAAACATTAAATAGGACTGAAAAGTAATTTTATTTTATTTTTGAATTTTATACCATTTTTTCCTAATTTTTGGTAGAGATTTGTTCCATTAAACATCTTCCTCTGTCAAGATAGCATGCAAGATTGCAGGAGCAATTGTGACCTTAAAGGCCTTGCAATAGCAACATGCTGTCATCATCTTTGTCGGTGGAAACATTACGCAAGTAATTAACATACCTTGCCCTGCATACTCTTACATGCAGTTTAAGCATACATGTGCATTTTTCTATTCATGAGCTTTAAATTTAACTTTCGTCGCCTTGCAGACAGAATGTTCATGTCCAAGTCTGGGATCACCAAGGAACAATTTCATGCAATGACATGGTTCACTAGCTGGGCAGTAGATGCTGATCACGGTTCAGATCTTTCTGATATTATTGATTGCAGATTGCATTCACAATCCAAGCAATCCCTTTGAACAATTTGATGCTCCCGATTCTCTTCCCGTAAACGGTTCTTTCTTTCCACTCTTCTGTACAAGTATTTCGGTAGGAACCTGTTAGGAACCACATCATTTGATGGACCAGCAACCAAATCCAGAGCGGATCACATTATGAAGAGTGACAAACACCCCCAAAGCTTGAGAATGTTGTGACTTTGATAAAACCAGTGCAGGATTTTAATTCCTAAATTATCAGTGTTGCTTTAAGTAAGTCGGAAAAGAAAAGGAATAAAAAAATAAGAGATAGAGCATTAAATTAACATAATTGAAAAGGGGCTTTGATATTATTGATTGCAGATTGCATTCACAATCCAAGCAATCCCTTTGAACAATTTGATGCTCCCGATTCTCTTCCCGTAAACGGTTCTTTCTTTCCACTCTTCTGTACAAGTATTTCGGTAGGAACCTGTTAGGAACCACATCATTTGATGGACCAGCAACCAAATCCAGAGCGGATCACATTATGAAGAGTGACAAACACCCCCAAAGCTTGAGAATGTTGTGACTTTGATAAAACCAGTGCAGGATTTTAATTCCTAAATTATCAGTGTTGCTTTAAGTAAGTCGGAAAAGAAAAGGAATAAAAAAATAAGAGATAGAGCATTAAATTAACATAATTGAAAAGGGGCTTTGATAGAGCATTAAATTAACATAATTGAAAAGGGGCTTTGTGGAGATGCGGGGGATCGAACCCCGTGCCTCTCGCATGCAAAGCGAGCGCTCTACCATTCGAGCTACATCCCCAGTTGTCGTTGGTATCTATATTATATTTTTACTAATTTTTCTCAATGGCTAGTCGAAGAGGGAGGAAGGAAACCCAACCCGTTCACCACCTCCTTTCTTCCGTGTGCATAATATCCTTCTTCAAACTCGCGGCTTTCCATATATAAAACAGTAGGCACAGTTAATACAATATACCGGGGAGGGGTTCGCCGCCGCTTATATCAACCACTTCTCCTTTTTCTGTTTCCCACTCTACTCTGCTCTCATTTATAATGAATCCAATCCATAGACACTATCATCACCACCACTACCTCATTACGACATTTTCTCCTCCCTCAAACTTAATCAACCATCACTCCGTCCACCTAACTCCAGATGACTAACATTCCATACCCACTTCCATCAACGTCCAACGATCAATTCACCAACCTACCCATGTGATCTCATCGTTTTTATCTCCAAACCATCCGCTTCCCCAAGAATTAACCAAGCCCGCCCCCGCCCCCACACATATTCCATTCCCTTTTCCAGATCTTTAGAAAACGGAGAGTTTGATGAAAAGAATGAGAGTTCTGGTGTAAAGTGCAAGAAGCTGAGAATTATATGGACGATGGACCAAAGAAAGAAGAGGAGGGTGATATTGAGAAAGTTGACTAGCAAAAGGAGACTGAATCCAAGAAAATGAAGACTATGGAGGGTTTTCATGTGTGGTAATTCTTTAACAAACATGAGCTTATCTGGTTGTGCAAGCTTTAGAAGATCACCAAGGAGGAGAGGAGTACTTTGACCAATGTTTGGGAGGGTTATTTAATTGTTAAAAACTTTTCTCTCGAGGGTCATATGAAGTTCAAGGCTATTCTTCTTGCGCCAAAAAAGAACTCCATTTGATGGCAGTAGTCAATATCAACTTTTCCATAATATTTTGATATCTACAGAAATGAGGTTTCCACAAGGTGCAGCATTGGAAAAGTTGCATCCAAACTATGTGGATATGTATAATGCTGAAACCCTGTTGACTGATTAACATTCAAGGAGTTCTTCAATCACAGGTTTTTGGGGGAGCCAAGACTATTGGTGGATGCTAAATCTCCTCTACTTCCACAAATGAAATTAGTATTTTGATATGTCTGCTAATGATAAAAGGTCTCAATAGGAGCATTGCTTGCACCCAGCTCCCACAAATGCAATATTAACTGGTTCCTATGAACATGATAACTTAAAAGTGTTAACAAAGTTTCATGATAGTACATCCATAAATTACAGTGTTCATGAGATTATGCCTACTATTGTGCATGATAGGATGCGGAGATCTGATGGTGGTAGCCAATCTTCATTGGATAAACTTTGAGTTGTTGATTTAACGGCGTTTGTCTCAACTCAATTTTAACCTTTTTTTATATATATAATTTATTTTCATTGCATCCTTTAAATTCTTTTTTTTTATGCCTTATTTGTTCAGTAAAAAATAGTTTTTAAAAATTATTTTTTAAATTCTCATATTTTATTTATTATTAAAAAAGTTTATTAATGAAAAATATTTTCCAATCAAAGAAAAATTTAGAAAATATTTTTTAAAAGTTATTAAAAATTTAAAAATATCATATTATTTACTAATTATATCAAATTTAATCTTCAAACTTTTAATTATTATATATATATATATTTTTTTTATTTTGAATATTTTTTTAATTTCATCTCTTGTAATTTAATTTTTATATTAATTTTTATACTTATTTTTATAATTATTTTTTTCTTTTTCTATTTATTTTTTAATTGAATTTTTTTATCTATCAAATTTGATAGTTATTTTTTATTGTTATTTATTTTATTTGATATAATTTATAAAATGATAATTATTGTCATTTTAATTTTTTAATTTTTTTATTTGTTAAATTTAATCTTTATTATTTTGATTATTATTTATTTTATTTAAGATAATTTATAAAATTCTGTTTTTATCAATTTCATTCTCATTCAACTTTTTAATTTATAAAATTTATTTTTTATTATTTTAATAAAATTTTAAAAAATAATTTATTTTTCATAACATAATCAAATACTAAAAAATATTTTTTAACTTATTTTTTATTACACTATTAAATATTAAAAAATTATTTAATATTTAATATTTTAAAAAATATATTTTTTAGCAAATAAACTCTAAGACAAATTAAACCTTTTTCAAAATTTCCAAACTGATTTTGGCTAAAACAAATAATCTCTAACTCCATTTTTTTACTACTATCGCTGCTGCAGGAAGTTTACACATCTCCTTCCTCCAGAAGTCATTGAAAGTAAATTTTACCACTCAATCATGAACACAATTTCACAAACACCACTTTATTTATTACTTCATCCGAACAATTAGAATTATTTCTGCTTGCTTCATTCGTGATGTCTATGAACAATTTCTGATATCAACTCTGTGCGATGGACAAACCCATCTCAATTACATTAACGGTAACAAAAGCTGATCACCTTATCGGTGAAGTGAATTCAAAAATGGCATCACGTTGCAAAACCACAGCAACCAAAGGAGTTTGCTAGAATCCATTCCATCTCCACTGTGCGTTTGTTTAATACCCGTCCCTCTTATTTACTATACCGAAATACTGTTCATGAAAATAGCCTTTGTCCCCCACCTTTTCGCCAGGCTCCACGCACAGGTCCTGAATTACCATTATCATCTATCCTGTTTTCCCCCGTGTCGTGAGGATCAGGATCAGAGTTTTGGAGATCCAAAAGGGCTGCCACTGAACCATCACCTAGCCTCACTCCATGAAACTTAGAGGTTTTCTTCCGTTGCTTCTCATTACCGCCATCTTTTATATTTTTAGTAGATAAAGAATCATTTTGGATTCTTGGTTCCATTTGCAACTCATTATGAATGACATTTGACTTGCCTTTGGCAGTCCGATACCCATCCTTCGATAGCTGCAGCTCTTCTTCCACAGGCTTGTAATTTGACTGCAGAGCCCGAACAGAGTTAATAAAGCTATCCGCCAACCTATCCTTTGAACTGCTATCTTCAACGGCTATTCCCTTGCCTTTCTTAGTAGATCCATTAGAACCTTTTAAATGGGTACTACCACGGCCCCAACCATTAACTTTCTTCCCATTGCTTCTCAAACTAGCATTGTAGGTGTCAACAAGCTCTTTCTGCTTCTGAGCATCAGGACACAGCCTAGCCAACTCAAGAATTAAATGTGACAGGCCAAATTGCTGCACATAATCCAGGTACTCTTCTGTGCCAATTGAACCCTGACGATACTGTCCAGATATATCTTTAAAAAGAGCATATCTATCCTCGTCATTTTCAAGAGCAGCACGTATCCTTTCCACCAATGACTTGTTTGCAGTTTGAACATCTTCCACAATCAGCACACCCTGGTTACTGGAGGGCATCTTGTGCATCTGCACTGCAGAAACTGGAGGAAAATCTGAAATAGAGGGTTTCAATGATCCAGTCTCAGCAAGATTTGGGGCTGATGAAGAGTGGCTCATCCTACCTGTGCTGCCTGAGCTCCCCAACAAACCAGCTGGGAGATGCCCACGAACCACTAAGGGTCGGGCCTGAGACTGAGCCTGAATTGAACTTGCATAACTAGAGAGACCAGGTCCACCAGCAGAACTTCTTGAACTCAAAGGCAATGTATTTAATGCTGGCCTATATAGTGCTGGACTACTTGATGCATGCCCATGGCTTGCTGTAGGCCATTGCTGAGGTGAATTGATTAAAGTTGCATTTCTGTTGGCCTGGCGCCGGAGATGCACTGCCATTGTATTATTAGGCAAACCTTCTGATTCATCTTTGGAGTTTTCTTGACCAGTGGTAGGAATTGTAAAGAGAGGAGGAAAGGAAGATTCTTGCAAAGTTGCATTCCTAGAAGAGTGTCCCAAGGCTTGAAGATATCTCGATGTCGTCTCAGGATCTGTAGTAGTTAATGATTCAAAAGGCTGAACTATTGGATCAATATCATTTGAATCTACATGATTAGAGATCACTTGCGCACTAGCTGATCGATCATGAGATGTGCTTTCAGAATTTGCTGTCTGCAGGCTAGCTTGAATGGCTATGGGGAGTTGGTTATCAGATTGATCACGACAGAATGTCCGTCCCCTTCCACGACGATTATCTTGCTCATTGCTTCGACGATATCGAAAGCTAGTTGGAATCTGATTCATGGAAATCAGCAAATGAATAACAAGAGAAACAAGCTGAAACATCCAAATAACTACAAAAGGTGCTCCTAAATGAGTGGAACCAAAAAAAGAACAAATGCTGGTCAGATATCATCAAATGAATAACAAGACAACAGAGACATCCAAAATGACTACAAAAGGAGCCCATAAATGAGTGAACCATAAAGGAATAAATGGGGCGGTTGGATATCATCTAGAAAGAACCACATCCTTTAATGATGGGTTCTAAAAGTAAAAACATGTACCTGGAGAGCAGCATTTCGCTGAGAACGAGACATATGTCCAGCATGTTCAATTGTATTATGTCTCTGAAACATAGAAACAATATTAAATGACTTGAATTGATCCGGTAAGAGAGACCTAAATCAACAAAGACCCCCAACCCCAACCCCTGCCCTGTGATCACACGAACAAAGAAATTTTAGATTGAACAGTATACATAAAGAAACCTAATCAATGGAGCTTTCTCAATCACCTTCAACTCTGTTTCAGTTTGAAAGACAATAAACTTTTTGGCAAGACATTCCTCATCATCACATAGAAAATGGTCTCGACGGAAGTGAATCTGTGACAGAAATTCACTTGTTTAGATAAATATTCTTAGTTAAAGAACACTTAAAAAAACATGTCAGCTTGTTAATCTAAAACATTGAAATACATTAAAAAAATATGTAAAGACCAATCTTACCTCTAGATCATCATAATTCTTGTAATATTCATATTGTCCTGGATGCTGCCTGCATTGAACATTATAAATAGTTATTTGAGATTATCTAAAAATACATGCACCTTATGATATCACGTATACAAACTATAGCATCTATTACCTCTGGCATAGATGACAGGTATAGTGTTCGGTTGACATGTGTGTGTACAACTCATTATCTCCATAGAATGGTTTTTTACAGAATTCACACATGGGATGTCCCATAAAGCCACCTCTTTCACTCTCACTCCCATCAACCTCGGAATCACCCGTGTTTATATGCTGATTCAATTGTGCTCTAGTGTATAGTTTTTGCTCACAAAGAAAAACCTGTTAAATCCAAAAGTTGTTACAAACCAAAAAATAAAGAAGGTAGATTGGTTTAAGAGAACATTAGTAAACTATCCAGGATATAGTTAGAGCCCCATGTAAATCAATTTGAAAATTACATTAGATAAGATGCCCAAATAACAAGAAGAAATGCCAATAATAGCATTTAAAAAAAAAAAAAACATGTGCACAAATTCTAAGCATTCTCAATTTGATTATACCTAAGAATAACTTTCAATGTCCAATCAATTCAAATATCAAAACACATGTCATACATGATAACAATCACTAAGATTTTACCTTTCTTCCTTCCAAACATAGACTACACATATGCAATTTATGTTGATGAAATAAATGACCCTTCAGCTGATTAATATTCCTAAACTTCCCCCGGCGCTTGGATCCATCATTTGATTCCTCCTTGTCACATAAACTACATGACAATTTGCACATGGCCTTTATCATTTTGTAATGGTCAACATCATCAAAAAATGCCTGTGTGTCCTCATGGTACCAGTAAGATCCTATTCGACCCTCCTTTGGTTCAGATGGCAAGACTGAAAAGTCGTTAATCAACCTTGTATAATCTCCTAAAGCCTGCAAGAACAGCAAAATATAGAGCGCTTTGTGTCATTTATCAATAAAAATATGAACAAAAGCAGTGAGGCAAATTGAAAAACCAAGTAGACATTACTTCTCAATACCACACCTTAAATGAATTAGATTTGAAACTACAACAAGAAATAAAGTGCAAAAAGAAACTAAAAATGAATACCATTCACATTAAGCCCAAAATACAACAAAAGCGTTCTTGACCATGTATTATTTTCTGAAAGCAAACACCATCTATCACATTCTGAATGGTGAGTCCTTTGTCTTATAAATTGGAGCGCAGGGATGATTTGTGCCTAGCAAAATGATATTTGATATTGAATTTGACTATGAATCCGCTGACTCTACATTGCTTCAGCAATGATCCCTTTAAAGAAAAAAAAACTAAATGATGTATGTACAAAATGCTTGTTTTCTACAAAATATACGGGGAAAACTACCTATGAGGTCCGGTTTCCTGGCAATAGCCTTTTACTTTCAAGGTGCATGGATGTTCTAGCTTCTTATATACCACTCTACATTTTCTTTTGTCATTATTCTTAACAGATAGCATTCGCTGCCACATAGCAAAAATGCTTGAAACAGTCCTGAAACTAGTGGATTTTGTCATAAATTCTTCTTTAGTGATGGAAAAGACCCTTGAATGTTCAAAAAATGGCTGCTTCACTATTACTACTTCCTAAGAGGGTCTAAGAAAACAAAGAACCTTCGCATAGCTTGGTAAAGATTCAAAACCAGCTATCAATCAGGCCTCTATTTAAACTAACAGTTGCAAATTAGTCGATTTTGAGGCAACAGATTGCGCACTTGATTATTTAAAGCTGAAGAAAACAGCATAACTTCAGTGATTAGCAATTAACCACACCCACCATGAAACTCAAAACGAATTAGCAATCAAAACCAAACATAAGAAAAGGAATTTGACAAGGCATGGTTAACCTTGGTGATAAAAACGACAGATGACTCGGTCTTGCAGATACAGCAGCGGCGATCGTCGCAGATGAAACGGAGCCGAGCCACGCACGTGGAGCAAACTTCACGATGGCCACACGCGCCGTAGGCAACCCATTCTAGAACCTCCGCGCACACTGCACAGCTATCGTCCATCTCCCTCTCTTTGAAAACTCACAAAAAACACCAGAAAAAAGACAAATAAAAATCGATCGCCGGGAGAGAAACAGAGATTGGAGGTTACGAGGAGAGATCTAGGGTTGAGGGTGGTGAGTTGAGAAAAATAAAATAAAATTAGGTACTAAAGTTTTGTATGTCCTTTATGGTTTGAGGATTTTGGAGAATGTGCAATTCAGGGCACCGCAGGAGTCCTGATCCAACGAGGGCAATCTTGTAACTTTACGTTTCCCTTCTTGGTGTCTTGAAAAAGGATGCCCTGCCAACCATTGAAGGGAAGGCAAAACTTACTTCCCAAGTATTGGATTGGTTTGGGTCTCAGTCCACGGGGCCCAGCAGCCACAACTTGTTCGGCACGCGGTGACCCGGTTTCTTTCTACTTTTCTTTCCCTTTTAAAAAAGAAAACAAAAGTAAAGAAAATGGTGTTGCCGCTAAATTTGTGAAGTGCATGCCACGTAAACAATAATTTCTTGGCAAATTTTTATTTTTTTTAAGAAACATTTATAATCGGGTAAGCTTAAGAATATTTATAAGGATTCGTGCCCTTGGAGGTCCATTATTTTGGATGCTTTCTGGACGCAATACATTTAGTAGCTAACTAGGTCATGCGCCGGAAGTTGCATTAATTTTTTTTTTAACATATAAAAATTATCCAATTGATAACATGTTTTTTAATAAAATAATTTTTAAATATAATACATAGTGATAATTTTAAAAAATTAATCCAATAATATGAAAAATATTGAGCTAATAATATATTAAATTAATTCATGTCTATCTATTAAATTTCTAATTTAAATAATAAGATTATAATAATAAAAAAAATAAATTAAAATAAATTATAGAGATTAATTAATCTTTTTATTAAATAAAAAATTATTTAAATTAATATATTAAACTCATAATTAGGATCGTAAAATTAAAACATCCTACTAAAAAACAAATAAAAAAATTATAATTTCCAACTGAATGTTAAAGAATAAATAAAAAAATAATTTAAAAATATAAAAAATTAATTCAATTGAGATAAGTTTATAAAAAATAAATAAAAAATATAAAAATTTTATTTTTAATGAATTCAATATTAAAAATTAAAATGAAGAAAAAAATAAATTCTTGCGAGTTAAAAAGTACTACGTGTAAGCACCATTTATCAGCACCCACAAAACCTCCATAACATGGAAAACACATATTCAGTGAGATTCTGCAAAGGCTACGCTTGCCCAGATAGGATTGACTCCATGATGATTTCATACAAGAGACTATTCGTCTATAAACATGCAGCGATCAGTCACAACAGATTCTTTCAGATTAGATTTCTCCCTTGAATCACCGCAATGATACTTGATCACATGACTGACAAAACCCTTCTGCGCAGTGCCCATTACAATAAAGAGGTTTCTTCAATTTAAGCCATTCATCTCCACTTGCCCCTTTGGCCCCCCTCCAAAAACACATCACCCCTTCTGGAGAAGCAACACGGAGAAAGATGTTCTCAGAGGCAAGGCAGAAAACTGAAAACCTATCTCATCAGGCCATCATCGCTTCCCATGGATGCCATATTGGACATCAGAGGACAGAAATATAACAACAAAAAACATGCCACTTAGTTTTAGTACGATTGACCATTTTGTTACTTATAAAAGTGTTTCAACTCCAGATATCTGCGGGTTACAGTGGTTCTAAATGCTGCGACCTTCTATAAAGCTACCAGGCCGATCGAATCATCTATATTCACCTTGTTCAGAAGACTAACTAGTGTGATGCCCCAAGTCTCCTATGTGGTGTGCAAAAAGGAGGCCCTTGCCATGTAACTTTGGGCGCTAATTCTGAAAGCAACTTTAAAGAGCACCTTTCATAATTGGCCTGTGTCTAGAACTTCGAATGTGTGGAAGCCTAAATCAATACATGGAACCCTGCTCAGAGGCTGATATGCACAAGATCGAGCATGGAACCCCGCTCCGCAGGTTGAAGGTAAGAGCGCAGATCTACTCCCCAATCTGTCCATCGATTCCAATCATTCCAATAGGTTATTTACATACTGGAACTAGAAATTATACTATAATATCAATGATGACTAAGAGAATCCCGGTTATCAACTCAATGTTCTTTTTTTTTTTTTGTGGGGGGGGGGCGCGAATCAAGTGCCAAATAAAAACCATCCTGGTTTATCAATTCAATACTTGAAACAAAAGAATAAAATTAAAAAGGCATTATCTCAGGTTCTCAACTAGGTCAATAAGATGTCCCGCAATCAACTTCCAAGATGTCAATACAAATTCAAGTTGGACAAGGCCCCACAAAATAAATAATAGTGTGAATCACCAAATAGCAAGAAACCAGCATATAATAAAGATAAGCCAGAGCTGAAACGAAAATAAACGCTGAAAATTTTAGATGTAGTAAGAAAACATTATTGTATATAATTGCGCACAGAAAAGAAAAACTAGAAGAAGAAGAAGAAGAAGAAGACTGCAGCAAAAGTTACAGAAGGAATTAAAGGTAAAAACAATGGGACTTACGGGAATCCGAAGGGCGTACTTAGCAATAATGTCTTGAGATTCTTCCAGTCTTTTTTCTGTAAATAATTAAGAGCATAGATATTAGCTAAAAAGAAAACAAGAACATTGAAAGGATGGAATCAAAAAAATAATAAGATGGAAACGAACGAACCGAAAGTGAACTCATCCCTGAAAGACTTTCCCATTATTGTTGTTTTGTTTTTCACTCGATTACAGATAAACAAGATTGGAGTGTGTTTGATATTATACTATTGTTGTAGTTCGTATCATAGTTGTAATTTGAAAAAAATATTTTATATAAAGTATTGTTGGTTAAAGTTAATTTAGTTATATATTTAATTAAAATTATAATTAAAATTAAGATTAAATAAAAAATAATTTAATATATTTGATTAATAATACTTTTAAAATTAAAATTATATATTAATAGTGATAGTTTTTAATTTAAATATTAAAAATTTAACTATTATTATTATATCATAAAATAAATAATATTTTATATAAAATATTTTTCATTGTTTCATTAAATTATCTATAATTTTATTACATATGAAATATATCCGACAAGAATTATAGTTTTTTTTAGGTTCTTAAACGCCCGACAACATTAGGTAAAATATAATTAGAAACAAAATTGAAATTGCAATGAAATTTTACAAATATTACATCATCAAGTGATTTCTATTTAATTTAAATGATATTATTGAATAATTTTAAATATTAATTTTTTGAATAAAATATAATTAAAAAAAATATTTTTATTTTTTATTTTATTAAATCCAATCTATTTCAATACATATTAAATTTTGAACCAAACTGGATCTAGCCAGAATTAATTCAACCAGAACAATATAACATGCTACATTGTTTGTAGTATCCAGTTCAATTAGCATATATAATATATGTGCATGAAAAGCAAGAATTCTTTACATTTTTTCTCTATGTTTTGGATAAAAAATAAATAATAATATGAAATCCATAAATAATAAATCTTTTTTTATATATATGGTTATCAAACAGCTAAAATCTGCAATGGATTCGTAAACAAACGCCTCAAAGATGAGGAGGATAAAGCAGCTAGGATGATAATATATATATATATATATGGCCCGACAGAAGACCCCGAAAGAAACAGTGAGAAAGACTGCTTACGTTTAATATACTAAATTTCAACATTAAAATAGAAGCAGACACCTAGCGGGGATAGCTCAGTTGGGAGAGCGTCAGACTGAAGATCTGAAGGTCGCGTGTTCGATCCACGCTCACCGCATGGTCTTTTTACCGGAGTACTTTCTAAGTACTTTTCATCTAAGAAAATTAATTTTATTTATTTATTTTAATATTCAAAAAAACCCGGCCAACAGGCCACAACACCCTTAGCTTTTTTATAATTAAAACAAGTCAGTTTACGGTTTGTGCACAGGCACAAGCACAGCAGCAGTCACGGAAGAGCAGCTGAAACAGAGCAAGTGGAAAATGGAGAGAGGACGGTGCCTAGGCGACGAATGAGCTCTCTCTGTCCTCCTCGCTGTTATTTTCTTTGTTTTTTTTTTTTTTTACTCACAGCTCTCTCTCTCCCTCTCTTCCCCCCTCACTTCATTACAGTCTCAATTCTGTGTATTTGTCACATTGTTTCTTCTGTGAATTTAAAACAGGCACAGGATCGCAGATCCATCCTTTAAAGATTTTGATGGAATTCGCATCCATGGACTTACTTGTAGCTTCGACGAAGAACGATCATCGCCTTTTCCTTCTTCAAATGTTTCTTTCAAAATCGCTCCCTTGAAAAAACGAGTCAAAATTTTCAATTTACACATTTTAAAAAATATAATTTGATTTGTTTTTTTAAAATGTTTTAAAAAAATTTAAATTTTATTAATTTTTTAGTGTTTTTATATCATCCTGCTGTGTTAATATTAAAAATAATTTTTAAAAAATAAAAAATATTTTCAAAAATAACTATAATTATAGTGTCAAATACTGCCTTGCCTCTTACCCAAGTTCACAATAATCAGGTCGGTGGTGTTTCGTTTCTCAATATAACGAATTTATTTTAAAAATCTCAATAAATTTATTTTTGAATTTAAAACATTTCTTAATCACTTTTAAAAAAACTTAAATTAATAAAAAAAATTGTAAACCCTAATTAATTTTTTTATATAATAAAAGAATAATATCATCGGCATTTAACCATCGTTGAGAAGATGAATTTATTAAAACGAAGATTAGCTTTTTGATACCTAAAACATGGTCATCGTAGCATTTTTCTTCTCCTCAATGTTCTCTTGAGATTTTCTCTTGTCTCTCAACATTTAGAAGGTTAAAATATAAAAAGAAAAAAATAATAATTTTTTTTAATATTTAGACAATGACATATTAAATTAACTTAAATTTTATAACTCAATTTATCAAATATACAACTTAGATCATCAACTCTTTTTAATTTTGCAACTTTGTTTTTCAATTATGTTTTACTTAGTTATACAATAACAAAAGGATCATTTTTAACCATGCTTTATTTAGTTATATGATAACAAGAGGATAAAAAAATTGTAAAATTAAGTATAAAATAAATTAAATATCAAGATATTTGTTTAAAATTATAATAATTTTATGAAAAACAAATCAAAATAAATTATAAAAATATGTTCAAAATCAAATAAATATTGAAGAATGGTATTGAAAGAAAAAACAATTAAAAAAATTGTCAACTTTGGGAGGAGGTTGACTATCCACCTGTAAACATTGAAACCGTTCCCAACTTTGTTAATGTTAACAAGGTATGCAATCACACCTTTTTTATATATAAAAATAATAATAAAAGCGATTATGCAATTACACTTTTAAAGGCCTTAAATCTGGATAATGTTCGCATAATTCCTCCTCTGATAGGATGTCATGATCTTCTCTAAGAGGGTTCCATACCACCAGCACACTCTGCATGAAAACGTTGACAGAATATTAGGAGAAAAATGAACAGATTTACAATAGGAAAAGAATATTAGGAGAAAGTGAACAGAAAGCATAATTTACAATAGCAAAAAAGAAAGAGTATATATTTGTCAGTACCAGAATCTTTTCAGATGGGATGGACTGCAAGGCTTCCTTCAAGATCATGAATGCTTTTGATTGAGCGTAGTTTTCATTCCAAAGTTATATGATACGTGAATTTAAGTTTTTATATATATATATATATATAAAATACTCCAGATCTTGAATTTACTAAAATAAATTGATGTGAACTTCTTTTTTTATCAAAAATTGCTGTGTTGAAAACTAAGATTTCACCTGCGACGTTTAAAAAAAAAAGAATATTAAAAATGAGAATTGAGACTCAAATATTTTGCATATTTTCTTGAATACTCGAGAAACAAACTCTATTAATAACCTTAAAACTTTTATTAGAGAATGAAGGTGTGTTTCAATGCTCACTTGTTGAATTGGAGCTGTTCATTTGGAATTTCTTGTTACTTTTTTTTTTCCATGAGTTTATAACTTAATCAACCACCAGAAACACTAGTGGAGTCAAGTTTTAGCTCTGTAGAATGCTTAACTTATTGGTTTGGGGTCATAAAGTTTTGATTTTGATTTTTTCTTTTTCTTTTCAAATACGCTGGCATGTTCAGGTACTACTTAGATCTGGCCGCCTGAAGTACAGAAAGTGCTTTTTGCTTGGTTGCTGGACATAGAAAGAAATAGTGCAATAAAATATTAGCTCGAAGCCTACAGTTCAATCTTTTTCTTGGGAAATTAAATTTAAAGTTTGGGACTCTGTGATTTTCACTAGACTAATACATGTTATCTGGGATACCATCAATGTCCTGTCCGTAGTTTTCCTAACAGTTGACTGTTACAGTCCATTTTATAGCTCTGAATTTATTATCCTTTCGCTTTTATTTGCCTTCAATGATTTAGAGAACTGTACTGATTCCAGTTTTGGATGGTGGAGATCTCACTACCCATGCAAATACTTGGACTGGGAAGACATTAGCCATTGGCATTCCGAGTATTAAACGTCTTAGCTAAATGTATGAATTAAGAGTTTCAGAAAGGTACCAACTACCATGCATGCCTTTTCCCTCTAATAATTCTGTGAATTCATGAGTTCAATGTCTTTCTTTTAGTTTTGTTCGGGCCGAGCTGGTAGGCATCCTGGAGTTTTGGTCTTAGCACCTACTCGGAAGTTAGCAAAGAAAGAAGAGAAAGAAATTAACGAGTCTGCACATATCTGAATACTATTTGTGACTATGGAGGGGTTTCTTCTGTCACACTGCAAAAGGCTCTTTCTCGTGGGGTTGATTTTGTCGTCGGAACTCTAGGTCGAACCCCTGAGCTGCTAAAAGTTAACAGCCTCAAACTGGGAGGGTTGAATATTTGGTCCTTGATAAAGATAACCATGTACTTTCAGTTGTATTTGAAGAGGGTTTTGGAAGTTATTTTAGGAACTCTCCATTCGAGCGGCAGAGCATGCTTTTCTCTGCAACCAATGCCTACCTGGGTTGAAAAAATGGCAAGGAAATATTCGGACAATCCTTCGCAGATTGATTTGGAATAATCCCTTTTCTTTTCTTTTCTTTTCTTTTATTCTTGTTCCGTTTCCTTTTATCATGTTCATGCCTATGTTGATTCTTGTTATTGGAAGTGTCTGCTGTCACTGGATAATTGAAGACTTCACTAGCACGCAATAAGTTCCCGGTGTTAGCCATGGGAAAAAGAAGAGAAGAGAAGAGAAAGTTATAGCTAGTTGTTACTTTTAGAGGGTAGTTAAGGAGGTCATTAAGTTTGTCTGATTTACCTTGGTGACGGATTTAAACCTAAGAATCTGTTCCTTCTTTTGCAGGTTCGTGAGGAAGAAGAAAAGCTGGCAGAAGGAATCAAACTTTATGTAATATGAGCCGAATCAATTTAAAAACGGACCATTCTTATTAGTGATCTTGTAACGGTATGAATTGGCAGGCCCTGTCATTCAAAATCTACGTAAGGATGCCAGAGCCTGCATGACGATTGTCTTTCACTCGAACCAAACAAGATTCTGATGAAGTCCCGGTGGCGTTAGCAAACAGTATTGTTTCTGGGTCATGATCAGGGCTAAGAAATTAGCAACCAAATATTTGGACAATTCCTGTCATGCAAAACTGGACGATTCTTCTTCTTCTTCTTTTGGTTTATTAAGAGATTCATTAATTTCAGGCTATACAAAAGAATCCAAATCGCCCCGAATTAACCTCATCCAACCATTTTTAAAGTTTGATATTAAAATACCCTTTATTTAAAAAATCTGCATTTAGATATAAAACACTTGCAAGGAAGCTGGAACATATGTTATATAAAAAGTTATTAATCGTAAATCAAAATGGCATATGAATCTGGGACTAGGCAAACTCAAAAATACCAATAAAGTAAATTTTTAATGAGAAAAATATTGAGGTATGAAACCAGAAAAAAAATAGTAAAAAAAACATTACAAGTCAATCTCATGTTAATATATCAACTATAAGTATATGATTTGGATAATTTTATAGAAAAAAATAAAAATAAAAATTAAATATTAAAAAATAAGATTGAAAAAAAATATGAAATAATCTAAAAAAAATTAAAATCATCCCATGTTACATTCGAAACCCATGACTCAATAAAAAAATTCCAAGGAAGAAATTGGTAAAAAATGTAATGAAAAACATCTGAAACAAAATAAACATTAGTAAAAAAAAATGGATGTCAAATTTAATATAAAAAGTAAAATCAAATGATGATAAATAAAATTGAAATAAAATTTAATTAGTGAGAGAATTGAAAAATATTAAAAAATTAAAAATTAAATTTGATCTATAAATCAAATGAAACTTGATCGTAAGATATGAAATTGAAGAAGAAAAAATAAATCAAAAGAAAATAAAAATGAAATAAATATTAATAAAAAATAAGGATTAAATTGGATATGAAATATAAATAGTGGGACAATCTCATACTTTGGCCAACCACTTTTTTTTATTAATATTTTATATTTTAAAAAAAAACAAATTTTCTATAAATCAGCTTGATAACAGCAAAAAAAAACCCTAGAATGAAGCTTTATTTTTATTTCTTCCTAGGGTAATTTACTAATTTGATTATGATAAGAAAAGGAAAATGTCTAAAAAACCCCTGGATACATGTTAATGTTGTTTTAGTTGTAAGGCTAATTAAATCATTGCATTGTTCATAAAAGAAGCAAGAAGTCAATTTTACCCCTAATCAATGACTATTGCGCCCTTATAAAAATACTAAGTTACCTCTCAATTTATAGGTTAATGGCTTTTTTTGGTTGGGATAAAGAGGAGAAGGTACTGTTTATAGCATAGCTTTGTTACTATATACAAATCAAATAAAACTAATAATCAGGGATAAAATTGAAAAAAAATTAATAAAAAATTAAATATAAAATATAAATGTCAGTACACGTGCAGACTTTCGTGTACTTGGAAGAACTACTTTTCCTTGTTATTAATAATTTACATTTTATTAATATTAACATGAGAATCCCACCCACCGAAGGACCTAATCCGCCATAGGGATGGAGACATCTTGTAATTGCCTTCTTTCGCTTTGCTAGTAGAAAAGTCAGTGCTTTGATTTTTCCTTCGTTGATTTCTAGCTAGTCACGGAAAAGAAGCAATATACTTTTATTGTATGGTTGATATTGTTTTAAAATAATTTTTATTTAAAAATAATTTCTTTTGTATTTTTTTATATTTTTAATAGCAACACATTAAAACTATAAAAATACTGAAAAAATCAATTTGATATATTAAAATACTTTAAAAAAAACAACTAAAAACAGGAGAGAGAAAAGGCTTGCACTTTGACTTAGCACCTTTGTGTCACACGAATTTACTAATATAATAAAAGCTTTAAATATAAATTTGGTTGCTTGGATATTATATAGGAGTCGGTAGACATTTTGTCCTTAGTAGTCTATGGCCCATGGGTACAATGGACACATCAATTGTTAGAAATAATGATACATGATCGCGGAAAGGATGTTTAGGAATAATTAGAGTGACTAATCACTTGAATTCACTTTTTAATAGGATATGGTTGTTTTTATTTTTAAAAAATATTTAAATTTATTTATTTATTTTACATTTATATATTTTTAAAATTTAAAATTATTTTAATATATTGATATTAAAAATATTTTTAAATAAAAAATTTATTAATATATATTTTAATACACAAGATTATTTAAAAAATAATCACAACCACAACACCCACCGAACTTCAACTAAAAGCAACCAGGAACACGTCATCGTCGTCATGTTGTCCACCTAGCTTGATCCTTCCCACGTCATTGCATAATGCTTGTTCTTCTTTTCTTTTTTTTTGTTATTATTTCTCCACTCTTTGATTAATGGGATTCAGCTAATGCTTCCTTTTTCCCTACCAACCTCCTTCGAATTTTTGAATTTTTTTCTTTTAAATTAACACATTTAAAACTAAAATGAGAAAACTGGCACAAATAGTTTTTTTTTTTAAATAGCACAACGAAAAAAATACTACAATATTTTAAGAAGCCATAGCTAGAGACTTTGGCGTTTCCCTAGATACTACAATGTTTTTTTACTTTCATCGTTTTCTAAAAACTAATTTTGATGGATTCTGTTTGCTTGTATTTTATTCTAGTTATATATTTGAAAGTATTTGGTTAATTAAAAGTTAAATTTTATAATTTATATTACTTGTTTTTTATTGTATTATTTTAATATCATGATTAAAAAATAATGCTTAACAGGTTGATTAAATTAACTTATATTATTTTTATAATTTTTTAATTAAAAAATAGTTTTTACTACAACCTCCTCACAAAACAATACTTGTTGATTATACTTTGTTTATTTATTTTTTTATTTAATTTTTATTTTTTCATTTTATTCTTTAATAATAAGCTAATTGAGAATTAAGATACATGATTTGTTTTGCTTGCTTTTTATTATATTATTTTAACTTCATAACCTGGATATAATACTTAACATGTTAGTACAAGCTGACTTGAATTATTTTTATATTATTTTTTTAATTGATTTTTTTTATTTGTTATTTAACATTGGATCGGTAGGAAATTAAACTTCATAGTATGTTTTGATTTGCTTTTTTATGAAGATATATTGGTTTCATGATCAGGACCATGAGTTTTGATTTAATTTTTATGATGATATATTAGTCTCGTGACTAGAATCACGAGTTTTGATATTTTACCGCCAGTTAAATTAGATTTTTTTTATTTTCTTTCTAAAATAATTTTCCAGTCTCATGATCTGAATCCTAAATCATTCAATATTAGATTTGCTTTATATTAGGCTGTTCTCATCTCATAATCCAAGCTGCAGGTTTCACAAGTCAACATACTTAACTTTTTTCTAGTTATTTTTTAAAAAAATTATCATTTAATATCATATTTGATTATAATTAAATTTTATAATTTTTTTATTAAGTTATTTCGATCTCATGATCTAAGAATCATGCTTAACGAGTTAACTCACATTGACTTGACTTATTTTTTTGTTATTTTGTTATTGAATTTTTTATAAATTTTATCATTTAACATTGAATCTAAAAAGATCAATTGAGAATCGAGCTTTATAATTTGTTTTGATTTGCTTTTTATGGGTTTAGCGAATTGACTTAGTTTGTTTTTTATATTCTTTTCTTAATTGATTTTTTTTAATCCTATTCTTCAACCCCAAACAAACTGGGAATTGTATTTGGTAATTTATTTTTATTTGTTTTATATCAAATTATCTTGGTTTAATGACCCGAGTTGCGAGTGACAAATGAACTTGAGTTGCTTTTTTAGATCTTTTTATGACATATTTTTTATTTAATTTTACCACTAAATATTATATTATTTAAAAATTAAATTTTATAATTTATTATAATTTATTTTTTATGAGATCAATATAGTCTCATAACCTAAGTTATAAAATTAATATATTAACCCAACTCAGTCCACTGTATTATTATTTTAATATTAAAAAAAATATTATAAAATTTTCATATTCAAATTATATATTTCAAACTTGTTCAGATTGTTTTTTGATTTGTAAATTTAATTAGTTTATATTAAGTTAATTTTTATATAGTTTAAATATTTTTATTAGAATAATATTAATAAGATTTAAATATTGTTTTAGATTAAAAAAAGTCAATCCTACCTGCAGTAATAATACAATTAAATAATAGTGTAAAGTATAATCCCAAATCTGCCAAAATGTGTTACCTCTTCGAAGGGTCTCTGCCACCTGACAAGTCAGCTCACCGTACCGAAGACAGGCACTATCCGGTAATCGGTGAGCCCAGCCTTTTTGGAATACCAGCTTTTTATAGGTGGCCTCCGCACCTCGCTTAGCCCATAAAAAATCCCAACTGCCCCACTTGTACTTGCCACCTTGCCTAGTTGTTGCCACGTCAATTTTTAAGGCTAAAATCCCATTCGGCTTGAGCCCAACTGGCTCGAGCTCCTTCTTCTTGTTTTTTTAGCCATAACGTAGAAATGATAAAGGCAAGTGGCTCGCAACATGGTTGGTGACCAAACTCCATTCACAGTCAAACTTCAAAAACGAGTTCAGGTTTCTGATTTTTTCCTCGTTTAGTGTTGCATTTAAAAAAATAAAGGATGATATTTATTTATTTTATTTAAAAATATTTTTAAATATTTTAATTTTTTTAGTATAATAATATTAACAATAAATTTTAAAAATAAAAAAATATTATTTTAATATATTTTCTAATAAAAATCATTTTAAAAAACAAGTATTATTTTCAAACACAATCACAGTACTATTAAAGATGGTGATGCTTACCAACCCCTACCGATTCTAACTTTTTTTTTTAATATTATTTCAAGCTTGTTTTGAAAATTGAGTCGTTGTAGGTGTCAATTATCATATTGTTCTTGTTGAGCGCACAAATGTTATTTATATATAGTATTTGTACGGTTGGCACGTGGACTTTCCTAATTTGTGTGCATCTTTTATTGGGCTACATAGAATTCTCTTTGATCTAATGAGGGAATGAAAGAAAACGGTCCTAATTTCCGTATCGCGGGTGACTCATACACAATTGTCAACCGTTATCTAAAGAATAATAATAAAAAAAAAACTCAGACGACTAAAGAAATTGTATAATGAAAATATTATCTTATGGTCTTTAATTTTTTTAATATTAACATATTAAAATAATCTAAAAATATATAAACAACTAAACTATAATAAATAAATTTAATTAAAAAAACTCCCTACAACCACCAAAATAAACGGGGCAATATCTTTCGTTATCATCATCTGCGGTGGTGCCATTTGCCCATCTATTACCTAGAGAAAGCTTCGCTGGTGAACGAGGACCACCAGCAATAAACCTCCATGCTGATGCAGTAACGCGTCATGCTGCGCGTGGGATTAACCAACCATTCACATCATTATCAGTTACCTGAATCTAAAGAGCGAAGCTCATGACTCAACGTCACTGAGCCGGCTACCGGCTAAGTTTGGTGAGTAACTAGTCATTCCGGTTGTTTCAATCAATAAACAAAACAAATCATCATCGGCAACCAGCCAAGGCGGGTCTGACTATGGTGTTTTTTTTAATATATTTTCAAAGACAGTATTTCTTGAAGAATAACGCTAAATATTAAAAAACAATAAAAGAAATTTAAAAATATACTCGACCCTTGAATTAGTGAAGTTCATAATTGAATATCCCCTTAGAATCACGATCAAATAACCTATTATATTCTTTGATTTTTTTATTTAATAATCAGTCTATTAAATTGTATGATGTATAATTAGATTCTACCAAACTATCAGTTTTTATGCAATTCAGTCCATAATCTAAGATGTTTAAGATTTCATATTGAATTTGGAACAAAAAAGCATCATATAGTTTTTCAAATGTAATTAAAGAAAACTGCCACACAGTTTTCAACATGAAAAATATATTACTTTATTTTTTTTTATGACGATGAAAAACAAAAAAAAAATATCTCCCACCAACCCAGCCCCCAAATTCCGACATCCAACGGCTATATTTTGCCCTTTAAGTAATTAGCACCACAAGATACAGATTCCTCCGTAGATTTAAAAGAATCCAAACCACCTCATCCGGTAACCAGTTGGTAGGGTAGCTAGTCTATAAATACAGAGTAACTAAAGCCGTTTTATTGTACCACCGCCTAAGAAATCTTTAGGTCTGGTTAGAAACACAGACACAGGCCGACAAAGTCTTGAGGTTTTCTTTAGATCTGTACGGGTTACTCTAGTCTAAGGTATTGTCTCGTTGCTCTTTCTCTTCTGTATTTAGCCTTCATGCTCTCTCTTTAGGGCTTTTGTTTATCAACTCTAGAAAAATGAATGTTAATGCTGGTTTTCAAATTGAAAATAGCGGTCTCTAGTTTTGGAGCGAACTTGGTTCAGACAGTTTCAGATCTGGGTACTTGCTGGCCTTTTAATCTAGTAGTTTAATCAGTTTGGTTTACTCTGCCCTCTTCTTGTCGCGTGACTTTAAAGATTTCGTTTTGAATGTCAGTGGGTGCGGTACATGATGTCTGGAAGATGAAATTTGGCATGCGTTTTACTTGCAACATTGCAGTAGAGAGCAGTAGATCTGGTTTTTATTTACAATTTGATAGCTTTCTTAGGGGTAGAAGTGTTTACAAATATACCCAGCGGAGTCGAAAAATGTTTTTATATAATTGGAATGGACCATTTATGGCCTCAATCATAATCGTCTCAGTGCGAGTAGCTTAGATCTGGTGTTTCTTATCCATTTCTATCGTACAATTGGATTAACAAGTTATGCCAAGAAAAAGCTAACTTTGCACTTCTGCAAGTAATTGAGGCACGTTTGGGGTCTCTACTTTTGATTAATGGTAGAAAAGAAACTGTTGTAAACTGTGCGATGCACCCCTGAATTTCACTCTGTGCGTGAAGCTAATATTTTTGTTTGCCGTTCGGTACTTTAACTATAGCTTGTTAATACCTGAGTTCTACTGTCTGTAGATCTGTTGTTGGGTTTTCGATTTTTCTTAACTTCTTTTTTTGACAAGCGTGATTCTATAGGAATCTATCTCATTCCAGTGCTAAAGGAATCTAATTTCTTCTTTGTTCCTTTTTTATTGCTCTCTTTCAAGAGTATAGACTTTTGAGATTTTGTCATTTCTTGTACTTGGATTATGCCCTCTTGTAACTTGTTATGTAAAGTACGAAGGATCTAAATCAATCTTGAGGATATTTTTGGCTCTTTCTTCCCCATATTCCTACGCGTAGATGGAATGTTGCCTGCCATAGTAATTAAGCACACAGTTGCCACATGTCACTGTATTAAGAGGTCTTTTGTGAATTTTGTGATCTGCAGCTTGAGAAAATGGAAACCTTTCTATTCACATCCGAGTCAGTGAACGAGGGCCACCCAGACAAACTATGCGACCAGATCTCTGATGCGGTGCTCGATGCCTGCCTTGAGCAGGACCCGGACAGCAAGGTTGCTTGCGAGACATGTACAAAGACCAACATGGTCATGGTCTTTGGAGAGATCACCACCAAGGGCAAGATAGACTATGAAAAGATTGTTCGTGAGACATGCCGTAACATTGGATTTGTTTCTGATGATGTTGGTCTTGATGCTGACAAGTGCAAAGTCTTGGTTAACATTGAGCAGCAGAGCCCTGATATTGCCCAGGGTGTCCACGGTCACTTTACCAAGCGGCCAGAGGAGATTGGTGCTGGTGACCAGGGCCATATGTTTGGTTATGCCACCGATGAGACCCCTGAGTATATGCCTTTGAGCCATGTACTTGCCACCAAGCTCGGGGCTCGCCTCACTGAAGTTAGGAAGAATGGCACCTGCCCTTGGCTAAGACCTGATGGCAAGACTCAGGTTACTGTTGAATACTACAATGACAACGGTGCAATGGTCCCTGTCCGTGTCCACACTGTTCTCATCTCCACTCAGCATGATGAGACTGTCACAAATGATGAAATTGCTGCTGATCTAAAGGAGCATGTCATTAAGCCTGTCATCCCTGAGAAGTACCTTGATGAGAAAACTATCTTCCACCTAAACCCATCTGGCCGTTTTGTTATTGGTGGCCCTCATGGTGATGCAGGTCTCACTGGTCGTAAGATAATTATTGACACCTACGGTGGCTGGGGAGCCCATGGTGGTGGTGCTTTCTCAGGGAAGGACCCAACGAAGGTGGATAGAAGTGGTGCATACATTGTTAGGCAGGCTGCCAAGAGCATCGTAGCAAATGGTCTTGCTAGGAGGTGCATTGTGCAGGTCTCCTATGCTATTGGTGTACCCGAGCCTTTGTCTGTCTTTGTGGACTCCTATGGCACTGGAAAAATTCCTGACAAGGAGATCCTTAAGATTGTGAAGGAGAACTTTGACTTTAGGCCTGGAATGATGACCATCAACCTGGATCTCAAGAGGGGTGGCAATAGGTTCTTGAAGACAGCCGCATACGGACATTTTGGAAGGGATGACCCAGACTTCACCTGGGAGGTTGTCAAGCCTCTCAAATGGGAGAAGCCCCAAGCTTGAGTGATTTATCATATCCCTTTAGTTTGATGCCTGTTTTATTGGTCCTTGATGAATAATTGGACTTGCTTTCTTGCTGTTGGTCTATAATCAATAGCTATCTGCCATGGTCTCCACTTCGATACCTTCCCTATTCATCCTCCTTTCTTTTACTATTTGGGTCTTTTTTTCCCGTCTTTTTTTTTCCCCAGTGTCGGCGGTGTGAAAAAGTGTCATAATTTTGGTTGAAATGACGGCAATGGAAGTAACAAATGCCTGTTGAGCTTGCACGAGGTAGCTGTAGACAGCTGCAAAAATGTAGTCATGTGTTCTTGGACGAAACAAACTGTTGTACTCTCTGTTTTCAATCAAGACCGTTCATTACTGCATCGCAATTTGATTCGCATGGCTTTCCTTTCAGTTTTCAGCATGATATGACAGGCTGATGTGAAGTTTCTCTTTCTGTGATGACACGTAATGTACATCAGCTAGATCATGTCATCAGCTCTTTATGGGGAAGCCTTATTGAAGGAGTGCCCGTAAAGTTCCTAAACTGACGTCTAGGATTATGAACACAATGAAAGTTATGATCGATGCCCGTACCAATCCTGATTCACATTACAAGGAGATCAGTGCGATGAATTTCATGATCTCCTTGGAATCCTCAACCATCAAGCAACTGAAACTCGCATTGTGTAAAAGACAATGGCACTGGGTATACGTTTGCATTATTCATCCTTGAACTCAAATTTTAAATTATTATCCATACTTGATCTGAAAGTCATGACCTGATTGAGTTTCAAGTATTCGGGTATTCATAACCCGACTCCAACCCTCTGCACAAAATCAATAAAAAACAACAAATTTCTTATCATACCATATCCTGCTTCAGTTGTTGGATGTCTGAGTTTAATATGTGCAGAATATCTGTCACTTAATTTGTTATAATGTCTCTTCAACGGTGTTCGTTAAGCTGCGTGAGATTGCTGAGGCTTATCTTGGCAGCCCTGTGAAGAATGCAGTGGTCACTGTCCCTGTTTCAAAGATTCACAAAGGACGCCTGTTTGAATGTCGTGTATTATCAATGAGCCCACTGCCGCTACCATTGCTTATGGTTTGTACAAGGTAAAAAAGACGTGTCTTCCTATCATTTTAAAATTTATTTCAATATTAAATTTTTAAAAATTAGAATTAATCTTTATAATTTATTTTAATTTATTTTTTTATAAAGTTATTATAGATTTATTTTTGGCTTGTATATTTGACAATTAACTAGCCGATTCAATATATTATAATCTCGATATTAAAAAAATATTTTTTAATATATTACTATATTAATATTTTTTTTAAATATCATTTAATATGCATCTTATTTTAAATTTGTAATTAAATTAAAAAATATTATCAATTTTTTTATCCATCTATTGCTAATGATTTGGTATTTAATGAATCATGTGATTAATGCATTTAGGGACATGATAGAAATTTTTTTAATTTAATTTTTTTTGCTATGTTATTATATTTTAAAAATATTTTGATATGATGATATAAAAAATAATTTAAAAAAAATAAAAAAATTATTTTAAAATGTTTCTAATAAAAAAAACACTTTAAACCATAAACTCTATCAATCCAAAAAAAAAAACACATGCTCATCACACCTTTCTACTTGCTAGCAAAAGGCCAATCAACTGAGATGGAATCATAAAATTTTTGGACCCCTGTCTATCATTTTTATCATTTTGAAATGTAATCGGTGGAGAAAACTTCTGTGCTTTAAGCTTTACGAAAAATGTTGTCTTCGATCTGAACAGATCCGAGCAGTCTATGTTTTTCAGTTTTCAAAAGAAGAAAAAAACTGCACTTTAAAAATATAAACAAGAAGATAGTCGAAGTTAAAGGAATGCATGGACACCATTCATCGTCGTTTCACAAAACGAGATCGTGTCTCTTTTACCCATTACAAGATGGGAAATCATAATTTTGGATCCTTTAATGAGAAACTATTCAAACTACTAATAAATATGAAGACCCTTCTTGTCTCGAGCTCTCTTGGCATTACAGGGGATAGGTGCATGCACCGAAGGCTGCAAAAGACATGAGATTCATCCTTATATTGGTTAGTTGTTGCTCAATGACAAGGACAAATTAAATATCGTTATTTGAAAAATACCCAAGTACAAGAATCTCAACAGGTGACTTACATGGGTCCTGAGTAACAACAATGCCAGTACCATTGAAATGGCAATCCCATGGCTGCTTTCCTGCAGCCTTGAAGAAGAGATTCATAGCGTAGGAGGCATGTCCGAAGGCAGTGTCTGGAAGAAAGCAGCTACCACCCGGTTGAATTTGCCCACAGTCCACTCCATTTTGCCCACAGCTATATTCTATGTTGCGCAAGAGCTCAAAATTATATGCCGATGGTTTAGCAATGCACCACCTGCCCTGAACATCATCCGCCTACAGATTAAGTATAAAGCATTTTATTGATTTATTAGGAATTTGAGAGGGGAAATAAATAAATAAAGGGGTGGTGTAATGCTATGGCCCAATCACAGATACACTATACGTCCTTTACCCTGATCTGGTCTTGGTTTCCTCCATGGCCATAGGATTGTGACTCTGCATGGTGGGAGACATACAATTTAGAAGTAATACGTTAAACTTGAAATTGAAAGAAAACATATAACATGAGATGCAAAACTTGCTGACCTGTAGAAACAGCAAGACAAAGAAGCAGAGCAAAGGCCAGAAGAAGGCAGGCCGAAGGATACTTCGCAATCTCCATCTTAGTTAGATTGTTAGAGTAGCCAAGAAGTTCTGAGAGTGAATGAGTTGGTGGGCTTTGATGGGGAGAGTGTATTTTATACCGGTAAGATTAGAAAACGCGATACAGATGATTAAAATGTCAGTAAGGCCATCGTGACAGGAGTGCCATGTTCCAAAGGGATTGCCTAGCTAGCAAGGAAAAGAGGGGAAAAGGAGCAGATAAAAAAGCCCAAAAGGGCACTGACAAAAGCAGAATCAATGCACTGTGCTCTGGTGGAAAGGAAGCCCTGTTGGGTGACTTGGGGTCTCGTAACTGAACAGAAATGGTCAAGCGTCTGTAAACAGGCTGTGGTTTATGCGTTGTCATTCATGCAGCTTTTCAATTCTGAGTTTGGACAGTGTCTCGTTCCTAAGGTCTCCACTCTCATGCACCACCGTTTCTGTCTTTGTTCTGGGTTCAATCCTCTCATTTGCCCCACAAAATTACTCAATGTCTCCAGCATTCATGCTCATGATCTCTCACATTTATGCAAAGACTTACAATGAATTTTCATGTATTTATTTCAAGTAAGCATGTAAATACGATCAAGACACACGGTTTATATTCCGAATTGTGATTCCTTTACCCACAGTTCATTGTTCTTCGTTTCCTTCTGTTTTCTGGCAATGATAAATATTGCTAGGGGTCCAAAGGGAACCTCCACTGATGCATACAGACATCAAATGTTGTAATAAGGAAGGAAAGAATGTCTAACTGTCCAGTGGATAGATGAAATGTTTTGCTCACGTATTCATTCTTTTGCAAGCTGTCTTTATTCAACTTTTCTTGCTGAATAATTTCTTGAATTGTGTGAAACACGTTTATTATTTAACAAATTTATGAATTTGTATTTTTATTTTTTAGTAAATTGCTTAGAGTTATTTATAAAATGAATGATTTTCAATATTTATTAAATAAACATGTTTGATTTTCAAATAACTTTATATGGATATTCATAATTATAATTAAAATACCTTTAGTCTTTGAACCATACAGAATTGTTTTTAATGGATTTAAGTAAATATTAATTAGGAACATAAATTGAATTACCTTTTAAAATTTATATGTACTTTACCCTTTAAAATAGTAACTCCTAGAACATTTTCACTTAATATGATATAATTATGAACCTTTTTTATTTTAAATATATTTTTCACTTATAGGAGATGTGAATTAAATTAACATTATTTCATACATGAATAAAAATAATTACATAGTATTTTTAAATAAATATTTTTTTAATATTATTAGTATTCTTCCAAAAGAGTTAAAAATTAATGTAAGACAAAAACTTATTAAAATTGAACTAAGGCTTAGATTCAATAGTTTATTAAATTTTTATGTAATTTAATTATTGTTGGGTTTTAGTACTCTAATTCTTTTAAGCTTTTTAAAAATTTTGATGGTCAAAATAAAGTACATGTGTTGGATTACAGAGTTTAAGAGTGATTTAATTAAGTGTTTTATTATATATTTTAGAATTTTACATGGTATCTAAATAAGAACGTAATGAAGAAAAGAGCTTAGAATATATTATATAAAATAACCTATTTTTTAGGAACTAAAATTTTTATTTTTGAGAATTTTAGCATTCCTTTTTTTTTGTCTAATTAGAGGTAGGTTTGAATTTTCTTAGTATATTATATTGTAATTATTAATATATAATTATAGATTACTGTAAATAATATTATTTAAGTTATTTCAAGAGCGTTCTATACCATATTGGAAAAACATCTTTTTATTTTTAAATTGAAGTATTTAAATATAATAGGCTTTTACTATCACATTAGAATAACAAGATCTTTTTTAAGTGTTTATATAATAAACTATGATTTAGAGTTATAACTAACTAGAAAGATTGATAGGCTTGTACACATAAAGTTGGGTTAAGCAAGAGGAATTATAAGCTAAAAACATGGTTTTTAAAACTTTTCTAGTCTTTATATAATAAATTATTATACGGGCTAATAACCAACTAGAAATAATGACATGCTCACGTGTATAAGATTAGTATAAGATTAGGCTAAGCAAAATAAACCATAAACTAAAATTATGATTTTTGAAGCACTTGTAATTTATTTTCCTAATAGCTATATTTTTTCCCAACAATTATTTTTCCTAACAACTATATTTTAAAAGGCTTACTGCACTCTTTTAATTCTCCATTTAATTTCTTTGTTACAAATCTTACAATTATAAATAATCACCTGTATTTTTTTGAAGAGGAATATATAATTTATTTTAGGTTGTTGTGCTTTTTTATTTTACTTTGCCTTCCCTCAATTCTGGTGGAGAAACCTGTTAAATCTGAAATAGCTTTCGATAGAGACAAAATTATTAATAACATTATTGTAACAGGCCTCCATTGTTTTTTTAGATTAATATATGTAGTCAGACTAATTTTATAATTAATTTATACATATTATGATTAATTTTATAAATTCTAAAATTAAAAACCATGTTTATTTTCTTGACCAACAAGAAGGGTATCCTCTATCCAATTCCGCGTGCAATGTATGGCACCACACACTGTGTATCGAGCCACCAGAAAAAAATACATGAAAAATACAAAAGATATATAAAAAAAAATCCTAAAATCATGTGCTAAAAAACACCCATTATTCCTTAAAATATCACTTGGGGTTCTTTATTACGTGGTCATTCGGTGGTTGCTCGAATCATTTTGGAGTCGAGACTTGAAAGCATAGATGTTGATTCGGATTCGGACCCCCAGAAGCAGACCATTCGAATGAACAAGCTGTAAAGTTCCAGCTTTTTTTCATCTCCCTTTTTCAAGCTTAATTTAGTACTGATAATTGCTGCAGCCCATGAAGAATAAGAACCTGCTCGGCATGGATTTGATGGAATTTTGAACAATGGAGAGATTTCTTAATTTATTTGAGGGATCGGTTAGGGCTTTAATACATACATACATACATATATATATGTATGTATATTATTCTTTAAAAATATCTATATGTTTTCCTTAAATTAATCTTTATATTTCTACACAATTTACTCGTTGTTAGTTTACGTACATAAATTGTCACATCTTCACCTTTTATTTTATTTTTGGATCTTAATGTTAAGAATATTTTAGAATGAGCTTTGATATATAGTGATTAAATTCGTTCTTGGTTAGATCCTAAGCAAGCTATCTATATCTAGGTGGCGCGCATGTTCACGATTAATTATATTTTTTATCCCTTTAGAAGTTCACCCCTTTAATTCTTATGATGAATTATTAAATTATATATCCACATTATAATATACATTAATTTAGCACAATTAACAGGTTCATAGCGGTCTACTAGTCTAGCCATTGGATTCAATAACTAGTAATATGCAAGCATGCAATCGTAATCCAGAGTCTCATGAGGAAGCTCAAAACCCGCTCGTTGTAACAAAACATTTTTGTAAAGATTTTAGAGATAAATCTCTTTTATAATAATCCATTTTCAAGAAATAATTTTGTTATAATATTCTCGAAAATTAAGTGGTTTAGAAAATATGAAGGAAGTCGTATTTATAGTATAAAATACGACCAATTTAATATAGTTATTGTGACTTTAAACCCCAAATAAATAAATCTCCTGTTAAGATTTGATTAATAATAAATAACTACTAATAAATCTGCAATATTACTTGATTCCTTGCAAGCTTTTCTTCCAACTCTTCCTTTTCCTTCCAAAATCCTTTGCTTCTCTCTCTAAGTTAATGATAGCCTCTTAATTTCTATGCTTCTTAATCCACAAAATTTTAGTAGCAATTCCTACCCATAAACCTCACTTCTCTTGCCATTCACCAGCTTTCTCATCAGAAATTTAAAAATGAAGAAGCATTGCCCTCCCCTCTCTGTTCATGCTGAAACCGTCGGCTAGCAGCCATAAATAGGGGAAGAATTGTTTTTCCTCAATTTACAAAATCGAAACCTATTTTATTTTTAGCAAAGTAGTTTATGTAAAACTTGGCTTGTTTGTTTATGTGTATTAAAAGTATTTTTAAAAAAAATTATATTTTTATTTACTTCAAATTAATATACTTTTAGTATTTTTAAATCATTAACATGTATTTTAACATGAAAAATTATTTAAAAAGTATTAACAACTATACTATACTGCAAGATGAGATTTAATTCAATATTAATTAATAATATTATTTTAATACATTTTAGCTCAATTATAATAAAAATTTTCTTTATAATTCACACCATTTTCTTAAATATTGGGCGGCTATAAGTAGGGTTTAAGCCTGCAATCGTCATTATTTATTCGCAAGTATAATAAATAATACATTAATTTGTTTGAAGTTCCATTCTTTTTTATCTAAATATTTCCATCCTAATTTGCAAAAATCTTTCTTTAAAATAATTATTTTACCCTGTCAAAGGGTTTTAAGTGATTAATGACTTGTCATTTTTTATTAACGTTCTGTGTACTAATTTACTATTTTGTTTCATATAAGATTTAAATAAATTTATTAAAGATTTTTATCCCAAATTATATCAATTTATTTAATAATTTATTATTTTTCAATTAAAAATCACTCTATTTAACATTGTTTTATCACTTTTTAGTTCAATTAAAAATCTAATTCCTAGAGAAATCACATCCCACCAAAACCCTAACCCTTCACCACCATCTCTTTAACCACTGTAAATGTTCACAGCTCTAGCCACCATCCAACTCTTTTGGTTTTGTTCTCACACGGGCTATTGCCAGCGAAAATTCAAACCAGATAATTTTTTAGAAATAAAATCGTAAAAGAAAATAGGATGGAGATAGGAGGGAGGGAGGGTGGTGCAGGGGGCTGGAAGGTAATATATTTTTTGAGAAAAAAAAAGTTGAAATAATTAAGAAAAATAAATGTAATTAACAAAATATATTCAGTGGAAAGAAAATCACAACGTTTACTATATTAGCCATAGCCTTATATTCATCATCATCGTCATTATTATTAATTTATTATAGAAATGAGCCATGTAGTGTAAATTGTTAATGACTTGAGTTGTTGCGTAGAACTCTAGAAAGAAAATGTAAAATCTTGGTCTTAATTATACAATTCACCTTCCCAAAAAAAAGTCATCAAATTAAGAAACAGTCTTCGATTATGGAGTAAAAGATTTGCATTTTGCTTTCTTTCTTTGAACTTGACAGAATATATGTCCAGTTAATGAGCATGAATTCTGGCTAAATCAACAATTCATTAATGTTAAATTGGTTTTAGCCGATGGTTACTCCTCTCGAAAAGTCGGGAGGCTATGTTCAGAAACCAAATTAACCAGAGAGTACATTAATGGTGAAGAGATTCTTATATTACTTAGACCTCAGAAAGAAAATGTTCCAAATTCAAGCAAAAGGTGGTTCTTACCATGTATATAAATTCATGTTAATTATAATGAAATACGATTCACCGAAAGAATTTATTAACAAGTGAAAGGATTTAAAAGGAAAAACCATGCCAGCCGAAGAGTGCTAGATGAGAATAGATGTACATTGAATGGGAATACGAATATGCATCGAATCCATTTAAGATACGAACTCCAAAAATACTCCTTGCATGCATCCGGATAAATATAGAAAGGCAATAATTACTCTCAAAATCTGTAGATATTTATACAGCACATTCCCACCTTGAATCCATCAAGCAAACATCCTCGACGTCTCTATAGCAAGCCTGAATATTCCCACAATGGCAGCTTTTCAATCTCCTCTCTCTTTGGCTCTAGCAATTGCACTTCTGTGTGTTTCTAACTTTGGCTGCATCCATGCCCGCAAGGTTGGCTTCACTTTGGACCTAATCCACCGTGATTCACCACTGTCCCCTTTCTACAACTCTGAAGAGACTGACCTCCAGCGTATCAACAATGCTTTGCGTCGATCCATTAGTCGTGTCCGCCACTTCGATCCAATTGCTGCTGCATCGGTCTCTCCCAAAGCGGCTGAATCTGATGTTACATCCAACGGAGGTGAATACCTCATGAGTTTATCCTTGGGGACACCGCCTTTTAAGATTATGGGCATAGCAGATACAGGAAGTGATCTGATATGGACACAGTGCAAGCCATGCGAGAGATGTTACAGACAAGTGGATCCTCTTTTTGATCCAAAGTCTTCCAAAACTTACAGAGATTTTTCTTGTGATGCAAGGCAATGCAGCTTGCTGGATCAAAGTACTTGCTCTAGTAATATTTGCCGGTACCAATATTCTTATGGTGATCGATCGTACACCATGGGAAATGTTGCTTCTGATACTATCACTTTGGATTCCACAACAGGCAGTCCAGTGTCTTTCCCTAAAACTGTCATTGGTTGTGGACACGAAAATGATGGAACCTTCAGTAACAAAGGTTCAGGTATCGTTGGCCTTGGAGCCGGTCCACTGTCCCTTATTTCTCAAATGGGTTCTTCAGTCGGTGGCAAATTCTCCTACTGTTTGGTGCCACTTTCCTCCCGAGCTGGAAACTCGAGCAAACTAAACTTTGGTAGAAACGCTGTTGTTTCAGGTCCTGGAATTCAATCTACCCCATTGTTATCTTCAGAAACCATGTCCACCTTCTACTTTCTAACTCTAGAAGCCATGAGTGTTGGAAATGAGAGAATAAAATTCGGAGATTCTTCTTTGGGAACCGGTGAGGGAAACATCATCATTGATTCAGGTACAACTTTGACAATTGTTCCAGATGATTTCTTCTCCGATCTTTCAACAGCGGTAGGCAAACAAGTTGAGGGACGGCGTGCTGAGGACCCAAGTCAATTTCTGAGTGTTTGTTATAGCGCTACTTCTGATCTCAAGGTTCCTGCAATCACTGCACATTTCACTGGTGCGGATGTGAAACTTAAACCCATTAACACCTTCGTTCAAGTTTCAGACGATGTTGTGTGCTTGGCCTTCGCCTCTACTACATCTGGAATTTCAATCTACGGAAACGTTGCACAAATGAACTTCTTGGTAGAATATAACATTCAAGGGAAGTCCCTGTCTTTTAAGCCAACAGATTGCACCAAAAAGTAATTCGGTAGCCATATGATAAATTAACGTTTTATTGCTTTGCGCTCGTGTTAACAATATATCCACATTTGTTTTGCTGGCCTCTGTTCTGAGATCAAAATCAAATCCAGTATTTTTTTTTTCTTGCCCCATATCCTTTATCTGTGTGTCATGTTTTGCCTTTCATCCACGGAGTGGAGTGCATGGACTGTAGGGAATGAAGGGAGAACAGGGGAAATTTATAGGGAGGAAATTTAATCTCTTTTGTTAGGGTATTAAAACAAGGAAATGAAGGAGATTTAAGGACTGTTTAAGGATTATAATAATGCAGGCTTAATGTTCAAAGTATTTTTTATTTTAAAATAATATTTTTTAATTTTTTTTTAATTTTACCCTATCACAACAATATAAGAATATAAAAAAAATATTTTTAACAAAAATATACTCAAAATTTTTCGATACAAATTCCCAATCAAGCACTAAAATTCATATAATGCCACCCACAACGCCCACAACGGTTATAATTACTGCTGAAAGTTGACGTTGATGGTATAATTATGTCAGTAACATAACTGAATCTTAACTGTGGATGTCCAAGACGATGGTTATACAGGTAATCTCAACTTTACAGTCTAAATGCATACAAAATAATACAGACACCTATTCATTTGTCATTACAATGAGCACTAACGGGTCTCAGCTTGTTCCGTAGTCTAACAATTCCCACCTGAATGGACGGAACACATACAGCACCTCAGGACAACTCTTGAATAAAAGAGCCACACAGACACAAACCGCAGCAATTGCCACCATTGAGAACATTGCAGGCCTGTACACCTGAGACCTGCTAGCTGTTCCATAAACCAACTTCTGACTGCAAAGCTTGCAGTTGCGCTGAATGGGTCTCAATTCTGTATGTCCAATCTCAAAGCCACTGGTCAACCCTTCACTTTGCTTCTTGTTATTGGTAATGTTACTGCTTGAAAGATTGCTAGGGATGTCAAGCACCACATGCCCAACAACTTGTCTCTTACTTTTCTTTTGCACCAGGTGGATGTATGGGTAGTGACCACGCAAGCGAGCATAATCTTCAGGTGAGAAGCCTGTGCTGTCACGGGCATTCTTCCATGCTACAATACCCACCTGAAATGTAACATTCAAGGTCTCATATAAAACAAAGAAAAACTATAAATCCCCGCCAGATATGTAACAGTGATTGAGAAGCAGTCTTAGGTTCAATTTCCAAGATGTTATTCATTGACTGCTGATAAAAAAAATTTGCTTCCTGTCCAGACATAATTTTAATATATATAAAAAAACAACAGCAACAAAATGAAGGCACTACAAGGAATTGGAAAACCATCCACTGGCTATGCAAAATAAAGACAAGTAATATAAACCTTGAGAAGTGGAATGATAACAAAACAAAAGGCCACTATATTCAAGGCCAGAATATAAAACAATCAAATGAAGCAAGATTCGCTTCAAGACATTGTCTATCATCACTATATTGAATTAAAAAGATAACTCTAGGAACAGTATAAAATGAGGGGAACATATAGCTAAATCAACACCTCCTGATTAACTTCTACATCTAAAGCAATCCTACTCGTCAAATTAGGTTTGCAAATCAAGCAATCAAAAAATATTAGATTATATTTCAATTACTATCACTGATTGGTGCTGTGACAACACAAGTACGAACACAGTGATCCAGATTGACGAGGCGCAGAAAATACAACTGGTGGTGGTAAATATTCATGCCAGAGTATAAATGCAAAATTATGAGAAAGCTCTCCTCAGAAAGTCCAGAAATTAGTTTATTAGAAAAAGAATTACCATTCCAGGATCTTCAGTTAATGCATCCAGTACATCTTCAGAACCATCTTTACCAGCTGCAATGTGAAGAGGTGTCAAACCAGCAGGGCCTATGACATCTGGCCTAAACAAAACGCTCTCATGGCTTCCACCATCCATTGCCTTGTCTTTGGCTCCAAATTTATCAGGAACATATCTTAATAGGAGCTCCACAAGAGACCTAGAATTCCTCCTCACCGCTCTGTGAAGAAGACCCATTTCTGATAATGCTTCATTCAGAGACAACTGGTCTCCAGTACAAACAATTCCGTCGTGCAGTATGTTCAAGAGTTTTCTCACAACAGCACACCATCCATGGTCCATGGAGAAGTCCATGAGCCAATTGAATCTTCTTAAAGGGAAGAGATCCATGCTAGGATTCAAGTGGCCCAATCTAGACTTTATCTGGCTTCTGTGAAGAAGCCATCCCATTTCATGTACGAAGTCCATTGCTTGATTTTTGACTTCCATTTTTTCAGTTTCCCCCAGATCCGCATCTGTTTCAGTAAACTCCAATGCACTCTCAAGCATGCGAATCTCTGAACATACATCTTCCTCTGCAACTATAAAGGGAAAGAAGCTGCTGCTAAAGCCATGATCTTCGATCTGGAAAGAAAAAAGATTGAACTTAGCATACAAAGAGGCATGTTCATAAAAGTACCAAGTACTCTATGAAAGCAAATTTCTTGAAAATATCAAAGAATCGAGATGACTCAACATAGGGGTTAATTTAAAATACAGTTTCAAGAAAGAATTATCTTTGAGATAGGAATGAATTTCACTCCAGACAAGCATAGATACATCTAGTTCATAATCTCCTTGAGAAAGTAACAAAGTTATCCCCAAATCAACCCAGATATATCCAATTCACAAAGCCACATTCAAAGTACTTCAATAGTCAATCTGTTCACTTATTAAGTTCCACTTTAATAAACACTCGTATTCAGTGGAAATAAGAAGGAAAAAAAAGCCATAGATTTGAAACTAGCAAATATCAAATGCTGGATAAGTAAGGATAAGAAAAGAACAGGATTGAGATCAGAAGCAGAAGGCAACACCTCAATGAATCCTCTTCCAGTCAATCTTGGGATAGAGCAAGATAAGCTCACACATTGGAACTCATCATGACCTTTGAAGCTACCAACATCATCCATCAACTCTTGAGCGTTATCTTGAACCATATAGTTTCCTTCTACCGCACAGAGTAATCTGAAAAACAGAAGAGGAAAGCACAAAGGTAGCTTTGTGGCACATTAAACCAACACAATAAAAAAAAGACTACACAAAATATAGGAAAACAAAGAAAATATAGGAAACCAAAGCTTCTACTAAACAATTCAAAGTCATATGAAAACCAGCAATCATCACCTTGTGGCAGGCCGAGACAAGTTGAAGCCCTTAATAAAAAATTTAACTTTCTCAGATGCAGATATGGCAATTGGCTTGACACTTAAAATTTTGCTATAGTTGTTGCTTCTGAGAGGTAAGAATGTATCAACAACAACCTGACCTGCAACACAAAATTCACAATATTTCATTCATAAGTCTTTTTACTACTAAACCATTCTTCTAGATTTCTAAATTACTTGGACAATCAAAGGCAACAGACCATTATAAATAAATGCTATCTGATGTTGCACCCTAATGTAGACCCATCCAGTTCTCCAGAAAGTGTTGTCCGATACATCCAGAAGCCTGCTCAAACTGGAGCCAAGATCACAGCAAAGCTATACAAATGAAAATTAAATTGTAAGGCCACAAATGTTGTCTGGAGAAGTTTGGATCAATAACAATGATCAGAGTGCATGAAGCTTACTTCAGTCCATGCAGCCTCAGCCTGACGAAGATAAATGGTCAGAATGATGCAGCCAGGCCTAATATAGCTTTCAATATCAGTGGGACTGTGAGATAGCCAGTCCAGAATCTGAAAACCCAAACTTTTCAGAGAATCATATTTTGTAAGGAAAGAAACATCAAACAGCAGCACTGAACAAACTAAATTTTGAGTACCTGGGAACGCAGGACAAAAGGAAAATCATTTGGTTCTTTCCCAAATAATTTAAAAACTATTCGATCTGTGCGGCTCTGAATGGTAGAAAAGGGAAAAGGTTTACTGATGAAAGTCATAAGACAGGACAAACGCTTCATCTGCATAGTGAAATATAAATCTAGGAACAAATACAAGAAATCAACATTTCACCAAGTCTCAGATGAAAGGTGAGATGTTCTTCTAAAAAGAAATGCCTTACTACTTAAAACGGAGAATTTTGGGACAATTGTGCTACTCTAGAATGATATAACTTCATAGTGCTAAAATATTACTTTCAATGGGACTATAGGAATATATTCTTGGTGCCAGTATACCTGAGCTTCTCCACTGGAACTAGAAGGTGACTGTGCGGAAGCTGAATCTGAATTTCCACTTGTCTGAGGAGGACTTGACTGACGGGAGTCTTGTTGTACCCATGAAGGACAATCAAGGGAACTAGTCATTGCGTTCACAGGAGCAGGTGATCTCTCTATATCTTCAGTGCCTTCATCTGAGTCAATATAAATGTCATTCAAATCAAAGTTGTTCATCTTGACCTGTCCTGCAGTACTCTCTCGAACTTCTGAATACGTTGCAAAGTTGTTCGGAATGCTAGGTTTCAAGGAAGACGCGGTCTGTATGTTTGCACCATTAGCATCATGCAAATGCTTAACTTGTTGCGGCATACCAGAGATAGGTACTGTCGGATGCTGTTTTAAAGGCTTTGAGGGTCCTTCACCATTTGAGAGTAGAGTTGAATCTACCGCTGAGTTTCCAAATGATGTGCTCATATCTCGAGGTTCCTGCAATTGCCCAAAGACGTTTCTTCCTCTATGTTCAACGTCATGGCTTGCAAGGCTCCTTAAAAGATGAGATAACAGATCCTGATCAGTTGTCTGGTCTGACCTATTCGCTGCAGTTCAAAAGGGACAAAATTATTAAATATCAAATACATGTTCCTCATCCAACAAGATAATAAAGAGTGACCCAGGTTTAGAGGGAGCAAATGAAGCCCACAACACGAAACAGCAGATCAAGGTAATATCAATGGACAAAGTGGGAATCCTCGAGGAATTAATTCTGATAAGTTCTAATAGGAGAAGCATGGAGTTCCATACAATGCATGTTTGAGAGTATCTTCAAGAGACTTATCAACAGATAGCCACTGGTCTGATCATCATTCATCGAACTTCCATTGCCAACAGCATCAGGATTTGTCTTCCTCCTCCTTTTATTATGGCCAGCCAGACGTCTACGACAACTTCTCTTTCCTTCATCGAACTCTTGAAGGACATGAAACCTGCAAAAAAGTAGACACGGCATCGGTTAAAAGGATATTTTTGGAGGAATATAAGGTACTGCAAACCATAATATGTCTAAGATATTACTATTTATGTTCATAATATGTACCTGTTCTGGTAGGGCAGTAAATAAACAATAAAGAACAGAGCATCGAGCACTTAAACACATACCTGCTGCACTGCTGACAGAAACGCTGCATAGCATTTCCCACGAGAGCTTTGCTAGCCTTGGAATGCATCTCGCAAACCTTATGCCGCCTGTGATAGTCCTTGGCATTGCTCAGATCAACCCCACAATCCTCCACCTGACAAACTGCACGGCTCAAGCCACTCCCAGCTAATTTAGCCTTCTTTCCGATGCTTCCCTCCCAATTCCCTGCATCCATTTCACCACCAAGCTTCAAACTAAGGCCACCAGTTTCTTGATCGTTCAAATTGTCATCATCAATGACAACAACCCTTCTCCTTTTCTCCAATTCTCTCTTTCCTTTCTCAGCTCCCAGATTCACTTCATCGGAGCATGAGGATGAACTGTTGGACGAATTACCGGTGGCCAGAATTCCTGCCCCGGCCCCAAGAGAGGAAAACTGCCTACTGATACCGGGAGGTGGTACCGGATTCAAAGGGCTTGCAATAAAAAGATCGCCATCCCATTTCCAATCATTCAAATCCCATTCTAAACCTCTCTTCCCTACTGTCCGCATATCGGAGGGGGGAGTAGCATAGAAATGATGAGCTTCACCTCCAAATCTAGCCTCCATAACGAGTACCCAAAAGATCCAAAATTTCACAAACTGAACCAACAATGAGAACTAAAAAGAAAAACAGCAAAACCCCAGAAAAACTAAACCGAAAAAGACGAAAGCTTTAGATTAAAATCACACCTAATCAGCGTCGCTTCTTCCCCAAAAGTACAAAAAAACCACACCCACACACCCATGATTCCAGTTAACCGCAACCCACATACCAGATTACCCTTTAATCAAACTGCCTATCCCTCCAAAACCCACTTAACAAGAAACCAAAAACCCTTAGCCGACTTCCAGCTCTAGAATTTCCTCAGTTGAATCAATCATGGAAAGAAAAGTACGCAGAAAAAGACTTAACTTGCCAGGAAGTAATTTAATAATCCTATCTAAAGAGATCGGACTTGTTGCCGGAAAGTGATGTCAAGTGAGCGAAAAGTTGGTGTAATGATGACGACGATGATGTGGGAGAGATGTGGAAATGGTAAGGTGAGAGGTACAGTACATAGAAAGATAGAAGCAATCAACAACTTGAGTGCTTTTATTTACCTGGACATGAAAGTAAAAAAAAGTAATGTAGAATTAGAGGGGGAGAGAGAGACAGCAACAGTACCGTCCAACAACACCAAAATGGTGGGTCCCTTCTCACCCCGCGTGTCTATCTCGCGCTCCCCGGAACCAAAACTCACAAAAAGAAAAAGATGCCTTCTTCCTCCACTTTTTTTTCTGTTATTTTTCTCTCACTTCTTTTATTTTCCTCCACTTGTTAGGAGACTCCGTTTGGATAACACCCTGTGTTTCATAGTTTTGAAAGTTTTTTTTTACCAGAAATGAAATGAAGTTTTGGAAAAGTGTTTTCGAGGCTTGTTTGTAACAGTTTCGACCATGCCAAAAGACAGCTATGACAAGCGAAAGCTATCTTGGTGTTACCAGTTTGAGATCATGTGATGCGATGGTGGTTTTTGTAGAGTACAGGTAATATATATATATTGCATTGCGTCTTTGTAAAAATTAAAATAATATATTTTTTATTTATTTATGGTATAAGTAAACATTTATCTCAAAACAGTTTTAATTAAGTAAATATTTTTTTAAATTATTTTTTTAAAACCATAATTAAAAATATTTTCTAAATTTATTTATTTAGAATCTATTTAAAAGCGTAGTTGTGGTTATTTTTTAAATAATTTTTTTGTAATGAAATGCATATCAATAAAATTTTTTATTTTTTTAAAATTATTTTTAATATCAGCATATCAAAACGATCTAAAACATAAAAAATATATTAAAATTCAGTAAAAAAAATTTTAATGACACGATGCAAACCGCTTTTCCAAACAATATCTTAAACTATAACCGTAAAAACTACCATAATATCAAATAAATACTTAATAATACTATTGATTTGTGAAATCCAACTAACTTAATATAAATGTTTTTGTTTATTAGCATGTTTTTTAAAGAACTAGTAAAATAACAAAATTTTAAAAAAATACATGAAATAATGCAATTAATTCGTGTGCAATCATGACATGAAAAATTTATATTAAATAAGCTACATGAATTGTAATAAAAAAAATAATAAATAAAAAAATAATTAAAAAAAATCAAGAAATTATTGTAAATCAAAATATTTAATATTACAATACAAGTCATTTACTTGATTATATTTAATGACAAAAAAAACTCACATGTGAACCTTTAATTTTTAAAAAAGTTTAAAGGGTATACAACGTTGTTTTGAAATTTCAAAATCCAATCACTAGTATGGCATGAGACATAGGGTTTTTATTGCAAAAAAAACTTGTTTCAATCTATTTTTTTATCAAAAACATATAGGAAACACTTATAGCATGAGAAATAGGGTTTTTTTTTACAAAAAACTCATTTCAATCAATTTTTGATAAAAAAAACATAAAAAACACTTAAAAATCTTGTTAAACCAATCAATAACATCCAAAAACACAAAAAGAGAAGGATCCAAAACTGAAAATCAACTTAATACCAAAAAATTTATGGTGTTTCGATATCAAAAAAAAAACATATAATCTTAATCTTCCCTCATCATATGAAACTTTTTAACACGATGGTCGATTATTTTGGTAGCTAAAATTTTTTCTAATAATATCTTTTTTTTCTCTAAACTAGAATTCAAAGAACTTTTCTCTCCTTCACTTAAAAAAAGAAGTTTGGTATCAAAATATATTTCTTAAAAGAATTACAGGGGAGGCTACTGAATGACTTAAAAAGACGAAGAGTTAAAATAAATATTTTAAATAAATTACATATTTGGCATCTATTTTATCCATTTTTTTCATTTCAATACTTTGACTTTCAACTCAACCCTCACCTCCAAAACAATATGTAATTTGACTCCAATTTTAGCCCTGAAAGTGTTCAATTCTATAATAATAATAATAATTTAAGAATCAAATTAAAATTTATAAGGAAATTTATTATTATAATCTCTAATGGATTGTGAACTAATAAACAGTAAAAACAACCATGGTGTTTTCCTTGCTTGCTAGGATAACCATGGTGTTTTCCTTGCTTGCTAGGATGTATTTGTTTTTTAGGTGATTTTTATGGTTGTTATTTGAAAAAAATAAGTTTAGAAAAAATATTTTTAGTTATAGTTAATTGGTTTTAAATATATATTTTATAAAAACTGTGACTGAAATTTATATATAGCAAAAAAAAATATGTATAAAATATTTGGATAAAATATTTTTTATATTTGTTCTTGTATTTAAAAAGCATTTAAAAAAAAATTCAACACTACCATTCTCTTTCTTCCTCTGTGTCCCGTAATCTTGAATGTTTAATTGCAGAGTTTCTTCTTTCAATCTAACTACACTAAAGATATCCATGGCTTTGATATTTTTTCTGTTGCTTGGCCTCTTTTTACTTGATTACACATTAATCTCTAAATATGCTCTCTTGGGGTATGTATATGTATGTGTGTGTGTGTAATCACTGTCCAAGATTAGAAATGATTAGACGGAAAATCTTGAAATAAACACGGCAGGTTAACGACATGGAAAGTTCTTGATGGATTGCTACTTTTCTGATACAATACTCATGCATATCCTACACCACGAATATAAATTAAAAGAAAAGCTGAAAGGCATAGTATTTTTATAGTGGATTTGCTTTTGTTTATTGTGGATTTTAATAGTAGAATTATGATTTTATCCTTCAAGAAACTCTAGGCTGCTGTATTTTTAGAAGTAAAATAGTATTTTTATTTGATTTAATTGTCATTTGAGAATTGTTTAAAAGTTTTTTATCCTTTTCTGGTGAAATGACATAAATATACCTAGAAGCAAAGAATCATTGATCTCATAACAAAAGGTTTTTCTTTTGACCTTTTGATTTATGATTAAATTATAAATTTACCCTGCATATAAAAAACATTAAGTCATTGACACAAGGGCAATTCTATCTTTTTACTTGAGGTTTTTTTTTGTGATTACTTGGTTAGCTAAAAGTGGTAATATAATTTATTATTTAAATATTAATTTTTAATTTAAAAAAATTATTGGTATATGTAACTCTAGTAGTTAAAAATATAATTTTATCACGTAGTTTTATTTATCTTCATGTTATCTTCATACATAGGCGGTGCTTCTCACTCAAAAATAATTGGTTTATTTTTTGTGACCCTTTTCTATTTCCTCCTTGTACACTAAAAAAACAATTTAAGTATATTATTTAACTTTATAAAATACATTAACATGTTTACAGATTTTGTTGGTGGATCTAGTTCACAAATCTAACTAGTTTAACCTTTTTGTTTTTGTTTTTTTTTCAACATCTTAGTTTTGGCATGATGTTTGATTTAGTAATTGTTTTTTTTATCATATAGTTAGTTGAAATATAGTTTAAAAAACAAAACAAATTATAATCTCATTACCATTCATAATCTGATTCACAAGTTTAGTGTGTTAACACGAGTAACCTAATTCACGAGTTTGATTTATTTATCTACTGGATGAATATGATTTTTTTTCAATTTTTGATTCTTTGATTTTTTTTAGAAAAATTCCTCATTTTTGTTCTTTAATATTAGATTAGTTGGGAGATAAACTACATAATTTATTTTTTGTTGCTTTCCATAGGGTTGTCACTATCTCAAATAAATGTTTATTTTTAAGTTGATGTTTAATTTTATAAGCATATATTTTTATTAAAAAAATAGTTTGTAAAAAAATAATTAAACTTAATATAGTCCATAACACATGTCATTGGGGGACTAAGATCAATTAAATATGTTATCATTTTAATATTTTTTTTTAAAAAAAAAGTTGTTATCCTAGAGTTTTTTTAAAAGTTGGGCAATATTTTTACTAATTATTAAGATTGCATTTGGACTCATGAAAACTATTGATTTAATTCGAGCTAGCTTCCGCGCAGTTTAACTAGAAGCTCGAGTTAGACAATGAGCTAAGTCGTGAAGTTTCAAAATTAACTAGTTTGGTCAAGTTTAATAGCACCCTAAAAAATTCTTCAAGCTCTTAATATTGTTTTATATTTAAAAAGATTTGTAGATTGCATGTTTTTATTTTGTTTAAAACAATCTAGGATCACTAGGTTAGGGAAATCCAAGGTGAATGAACCAATATATTAAAATTAGATCACTTGTGAGTGCTACGTTGTAGGTCAAATAAAAAAATATAACATAAAAAGTAATATCTGGACACTGCTAATGCCTTTTTCCAGTATAAATATTTTTGAACTATTCAGGGATTGTTTTGATACAGCTTGATCAACTTGGTGTGTCTAAAAACAACTTACATGACCAATAAAAAAATAGTTTAACTCAAAACGAACATTTAAGATAATGATTTGTATAGATATTAAGACGGTAATATATTGAATTGATTTAGGTCAACTTGGTTTAATGTGCTAATTCGTATGATAGGTCATGAAACTACAATAATCCCATGAAAAACAAATTAAAATACATTATGGAGTCTAATTTCTAATAAATCCAATGTTGAAGGAGAAAATTGAAAGAAAAAAAACAAGAAAAAAGGACAAAAAATGATCCGAGTCAACTCGGGTTAATCTCCAATAGGAAACAAATTGAAATAATTTATGAATCTCAATTCTCAATCAACATGATATTAAAAAATAAAATTAAAAAAAAAACACAAAAAACAATGTGAGTTAACTTGGGTTAATACATCGAATATGTAACTTGAGTTATGATATAAAGATAACTTTATAGAAAATAAACTGAAATAAATAACGAAATTTAATTCTCAATCAATCCAATGTTGAAAAATTAAACTGAGAAAAAAAATCAATCAGAAAAGGAGAAAAAAAGTAAACTAAATTAATTCATCAAACCTACAGCCCGAATAATAAGATTAAGATAATATTATAAGAAGTATTTTTTTTTTAAAAAAACTTGAAGTTTGTTCCCTAATAAATCCAATATTGAAAGAGAAAATTAAAACTAAAAAATTGATAAAAAAATAACACAAAAAATGACTCGAATCAACTCGATTTGACATGTCTAACTCATAACTCGAGTCATGAGATAAAGATAATCTCATAAAAAACAGACCAAAATAAATCATAAAATTTAATTTCCAATAAACCTAATATTTATGAATAAAATCAAGAGAAAAGGTCAATTAGAAAGAAAGAAAACTTCATTCAATCAAGATAACCTATTAAATTTATAGTTTGAATCACGAAGTTGAGATAATCTCATAAAAAAATAAATTATAAAATTTAATCTTTAATAAATATAATATTGAAAGATATAATTGAATTTGAAAAAATAAATACCAGAAAAAAGGAAAAAAATTAGTCCAGTGAATAATAATACATGAGGGAGGGATAAAGTAAAACTCCTTAAATTAATTTTTATTAATATTAATATTAATATTAATGATGGAGTAAATATTTTATTAGCAAAAAAATTCAGGTGCTAATGTATTTGTGATATTTTAAGGGTATCGACTGACAGACACTACTCGTATTTAATAAAAATAATTTCCTATTTTTATAATACTAGCAAATATTTGAGTTCTAAACAATTAATTAAACTATAGGAGCTCTTGGCACGTGGCAGCTGAACATGGTTTTGACTCTGGAGAGAACAGAGCAACTGCGTTTTTAATTAGCAATATGATATTTACGTGCTTATTTTAAGGTCTGTTCAGGTAGTAAACCAGATTCTTTCTTGATGAGGCAATATATTTATACATTATTAGCCTCATTTCTTGGACTATTCTATACTTTAATTGCATCGTGAGTGTATGCAGATTTTTTTCAGATGTGTATAGATATGAAAGATGCAATATTATATACTAATATATAATTAGTGTTCATTTTAGCTTACATATACATGAAAAAAGGTTTAATGAAATTTTGTTTACCCTTCCACTATTAGGGTTGCGGCACATTGAGCCTTGCAATATCAATTTTATCTTTGAATTATAATTCCTGGGCAAATATTGTTCTCAGTTTGATTCTATTGTTATCTTGACAAAAATCTATTTTTTAAAAAATAAATGTTGGTATTTTGATCTAAATTTTTCACATATGCTGGTAAAATTTCTATGTAATTCTAAAATTATTTTTTTAATCATTTTATATATATTTTCTTATAAAAAAATTACTTTGAGCTTGATTCCCGCAATTGCAATCTGCTTCCATAATTTTATAAATTACAGTGTTTTTAATTTATATAACACTTTATATCTTGATTGAAATGTGAATAAAAAAGTTAATAAGATAGTTTAAAATAATTATATGACTGTTATTATAAATAAATTAATGATTACAGAGCTCTAATAGGTCAAATATTACAACTTCATCTTAAAACTAAAAAAACACGAAGCCTTATATGTTAAACATTACAATGTTTTTCACAAAAACTTAAAAAAATAAACATAGCCGCCACCATCATTCTTTTTCCTGGCTGTAATCTGCATCCCCAAACCCACCATACCACGCTATGAATTTATTTATTTTTGAAAACAAAACGGCAGAGGAAAACAAAAATTAGAATTCAATCGAGTTCTAGTCAATGTCTGATGCTCCCGAGTTTCTCTACTTTCCTAGCAAAATCCTTCTTCTCTTTTGACCACTTTGTCGCCATCAAATAACTAAGGTCAAATGTACAGCTTTACATAGCTCACCATGGCAACGCCTTCCTGCAAGTTCTACTGGAGTGTATGAAAGTTCATGAATGTTAAAGAGCCATAAAAAAGAAGTAAATCTCTGACCAACCTTTCAGGAGATTAAACTTTCAGTTGCCCAGGAGCCTCTTTTGATAGAAAGTGGTGTTTTTTTCAAGAACGGATCCTTTTTTTACCTATTTCTCTTGAGAACATCAATCTCATCTGTGTTCGTACTTCGTTCCTGTTAAAATTAGTGATCAATATATTATTAATTTGCAAATCAATCAAGCAATTCTTAAAGCTTTTGAAGGAAAAAATGGGTCTTGAAATAAAATTGGTTTTTTTTGGGTTTTTCTAAAAATAAAAATAATCAATTTATAACTCACGATCCAAGTAAAATACATCACAAGTAAGGAAAAAAAATCCATTAACACAAAAGATTATGTTTTGATTTTTATGAGATTTTGTGTTCATTAGGAGGAGAGAAGAAATCAATTAGATTTTAAAATCAATATGGGGTATTTTTGCGAAAATTTACTATTTAAGTTGTGTGTTTATCATTAATAGATATTTTATAATCCAATATTCTTAAAAATAAAGTTTTTTAGGTTGTTGGATTATGAGTTTGATCAAGCGTTATTATTATTTGATCAAGCGTTATTGTTATTTGATTAATTATTTATAGCTAAGAAAGGTGGTAAATTGATGTAAGAAGCTAAATATCTCAAACATAGTTTATTTTGAATGGATTTGCATGCCCTCGTATGCTTTAGTTTATTTAGTTTATTTATAGAGAAAGATTGCAATAAATGTACAAAAAAACATTAAATCTCAAGAATAAATGAGGTTGTTTGTTTCTGTTTTGATATCTATTTAATACTCTTTAAAGAAAAATATGTTTTGTGTAAATAATAGGTACAATATGTTGAGAATATAAAAAACTATAAACCTTTTACCTGGATGGTTAACGAGGTGTTCATATCTATAAACCTTGTTCTTTTACTTGAATAAAAGGACTATTAAGTCATTATACCCTTGTAACAACAATGAGAAAAAAGTATTTCTTACTTATGCATTAATAAAATAGAAAATGTGGTAGGTCATTAAAGACTCTATATATTTAAAGGTGTAGGTAAAATACAGATTAGTTAAGTAAGTCCTTTGTATTATATGAAATAAGTTTAAAAAAATCTTTTTTACCAAGCTCCAATGCATGAAATCCTTTGATAATCTTTGTTAAAAAGTTTGAATTTAGTTAAAAATCTAAGGAAACAAGTGTTAGGCCCAAGCCATATGCCTAAGCCCAAATAATGTCTGAAACTAGACCTAGGTCATGGGTTAAGGTCTAAGGGTATCAAGACACGGGCCTAGTGTTGGGCTTAAGCCACACACTTGAGCCCAAGAAGCAACAGACTAGATGGTCTGGTGCTAGACTCAAAAGCAAGAATTGGGCCTAAAAACATTTTAGGTTATTAGCCTTACCCAAACCTTTTTCTAGATCCTTATCAGGCATGGATTGTCATAAAAAAGCCCATGTTAACAAAAATTATTAAAAAATATTGATAAATCTTAGTTCATTAGTAGCCTCTAGATCTTTAAAGTAAAATAATTTATAAAAACTTATCTAATTTTTTTGACAAGATCGTTGATTTTTCCTTGTATAAAAAAAGGGGTGTACATCCTAGGCCATTTCACCTAAAAAATCATGTATAGAGATATGCACTATGATGGAAAGAATGGTTTTTTCAAATAAAAAAATATCCAGAGAAAAACTTTGTAGTAATGCTAGATCAAATTCAACGATCTGATAAAGATGGGCTGTATATGTCATCGATCTTATGAGAAAGAAAAGAAACCTCCTACTATATAAGTTTTTTTTTTCTATTCCATACTAAAACTGTCTCTAAACTTATATTTGGCCTTATTAGTTAAGAATTTCTAACAATAAGTTTTAGGTGAAGTGTGTTTTTGGTAGGGAGTAATTGTGTGGAGTGTGTGACCTTTATGTGGAGCTAAATGTGATGAGGATGATTTAAGGTAATTATCTACCCTTTATCATTTACTTAATTACAAACTATAAACCTAATAGGTAATTATCCATACTAAAACTGTCTCTAAACTTATATTTGGCCTTATTAGTTAAGAATTTCTAACAATAAGTTTTAGGTGAAGTGTGTTTTTGGTAGGGAGTAATTGTGTGGAGTGTGTGACCTTTATGTGGAGCTAAATGTGATGAGGATGAGTTAAGGTAATTATCTACCCTTTATCATTTACTTAATTACAAACTATAAACCTAATAGGCAATAAACAAGTTATTTTCATGAGTAATTTTATATTTAGAGTAGGGCCATTCAAACCTAAAGGTTTTTAATATGAGGTTTAGGTCTCTTAAATTTGGATATAAAATTAAGGAGTCCATATCCATCTACCCACACTTATGATGGGTTTTTTCCCAAGTATATCAAGAGCACTATCATGAATTATAATAAAACCTAAAGCTTTTAATGATACAATGTTCAACACTCTGTTTATAAAGTAAATAACTATGGTGAACAACCAATTATGAAAAATACATATAGTCATTCTCTCTAAGTAAACAATTTAAAAAAGCTCATAGAGGAAATACTTAAATCATAGCCCTATTTTTTCTGTTTGATTTGATGTATATTTTTTTATATATGGATTTGTAAGTGATGTTTTCTTTCACTATCACAAACACCTTTTCCAACTACATTTAAATGAGTGGATCTTACTTGTAGCCTTCGATTAATACTTTAGGTTCATAGAGTTAATGTTTACCATAACAATGTTTATACACCAATATACTTTAAATAGTTATAATTTATGTTGGTTCTTTACCTTTTTTTATCAAACTAAAAGGACCTATAAAACATTTAATATAAGGTAAGATTATCTATATAAAGAACTGGTGAAGGAAATGATTAATCATCGAGTATAATAAAGAAGTTTTGATGGATTCTAAATGTGAGTCAAAATGTGGATGACTTTGAGAAGAGTGGGTGTCATGGTTTGTCACAAACTATTATTTATTTTCTTCATAATTTAATTTTTTACCCATTTTTTTTGTATATATTTTGAAAAAAATAGAAAAAATAAAAAACATACATTTTTTTAGTAAATCTAGTTAATTTTAATTAATTCTTTTTTTAAAAATTTTTTATGTTTCAAAAAAATATGAAAAATCATAAAAAAAATACAAAAAAAATAAAAAAATAAAATTAGGGTTGAAATTAAACCAATAATTGAGTGTCAAAAAAAATGAAGAATAAAAACTTTTAGGTCACAATTAAGATATAAAATTTTAGGTTATAATTGAAAAGGAAATTGAGAAAATAGCTTAATTTGGTTAAAATTGAAAGAATATAGAAGTTCAAGGATGATTTTGAAATAAATAGCCATGTTAGAAGTTAATTAAAGATCTAATTAAAAAAGTAATTTGAAATTGGACATCAATTTGGTTTGATGAATTTGCAATAACTGATCCAATTTGAAGATATAAATTGATTCAATAAGGGATACAGTCTGGTCTTATAATCCCATAATTACTCCAGTATTATGACCTGAGTTATGAATTTTGCTGGTTAACATAGGTAGATTTATATAGTTTTATTATGATCTTTTTATATTTTTTTTATATTGATTTTTTTAAAAAAAATTATTATTCAATATTAGATTGATTGTGAATTAGACTTCATTACTTGTTTTGATTTGTTTTTTACAAAGTTATTTCAGTCTCTTGACCCCATCGTGAGTTTGACAGATTAACATGAGTTGATTCATGTTATTTTTTCTTTACTTTCTATGAAATTATCTTGGTTTCATAACTTAGATTTTGAATTTGATGAGCTAACTCGAGTTAACTAGGGTCATTTTATTTGTTTTTTTAGAATATTTTTTAAAATTTTCTCATTTAACATTTAATTGGTTGATAATTAAGTTTTATAATTTATTTCAATTTATTTTCTATAGAGTTATTATGATGTCATAACTTAGATCATGAATTTAATAATTTTACTTAGATTATTCTTTATGGTTTATTTAATTTTATCATTTAATATTAGATTGATTGTAATGCAACTTCATAATTTGTTTATATTTATTTTATATTAAGTTAACATGCTTTCTTGATCCAGGACATGGATTTAATTGATTAACTCGAATTAACCTGAATAAATTTAATATATTATAATCTTAATATATGTAAAAATAAGAATTCTGTCTTAAATTTTTTCAAACTATATTTTAACTTATTATACAAGTTATTTTTAAATTTATCAAGTTTTGATTGTATTGAGTGAATCATCATATATTTTATTTATTTTTATGGAGTGAATCATCATATATTTTATTTATTTTTATTCCTACAACAAAAGCATTAGTAATGTCAAAATTATTTTTAAAAAAATGATCCAACCTCCAACGATTCAGTTTAATTGGAACCCGTTAGAAGAGCATAGAATCCACGACAACGTTTGCGGTATCGAGTAATCTGGAGTTTAACACAACTCGAAGCACCCAATACCTGTCGTGTCATATAATGTCACGAACATGTTGAGAGCTGTAAACTCATTCAAGTGCTTAAAATTGATTCCTGTCTCCAGTGTTGTTTGTTTCGTGTTGGATTCTTGCTTCGATAACCGATCTCTCTTTTCGTTTCACGTGAGCTCTTCACCTAGAGATTATTATTGCAATAGGAACCAGAACAAGTGAACTGTTCGATCATATTCAATATAATTATTAATAATAATTAGGCACTAGTTATGTTTTTTTTTTTACAATGATCTAGCCTTTTCTATTATTGGGTTGTGGGTTGGAGTGGGCACATGAGCCCACGAATCCGACCAATCGGTGCAACTTGTATATTGTTCACTTTTCATTAATATTATATTATGAATCAAAACGCATGGCTTTTTTTAATTTATTTATTGTAAAGGAAGTACTGTTTATGCACATATAAATCGCTGTGGATGCTGTGTATTTATTAAAAATTTATTTCTGGTCATCAAAGGTTTTTTTTGGCGATTTTATTCTAATTAAACATCAATTAATAGTGATTTGTCATGGGATTGAAATAAGAGGGGTGGAATAAAAAAAGGTGTTAAATATAGGTGGGGTGTAAAAATAACACAAATTTTAGTATTTTAATATTTTTCAAGATCAATTTTGATTAAAAAATTATTCTTGTTATTTTTTAGTGCCTCAATAGAAAAAAAAGACAAAGTAGTTACTAGATTCTAATGGTATAAAAAAATATTAATATTAATTTATACCACTGAAACAATAAATATTATATCAAATGGTTTTTATATGATAAAATGAATTCATATTAGGTGTTTGTTTGCCTTGAAAGTCCTTGAAAAAACAAATTTAAATTCAATTTGATTTTATTTTAGGTTGATTATGGTTTATAGGGTTTTTGTTTTTGTTTTTGTTTTTTAGGTCATAAATAACTTTATCATGATTTTAAGGTTTTTTGGGTAGAAAATAAACAAAAAAAAGTTTTTTAATAAAAAAATCAGATGACAATGTTGTTTATTTTTTCAGAACAAACAATACGTAACTCATCTCAAATAAAACAAAAAAAACATAAAAGCCCATTCACTCAAACTCTGAAGAAATAAGGTGAGCAGGTTGGCTTTATATATATATATACATACATGTATATATATATATATATGTATGTATGTATTTTTTTATTTTGTTTAGGAAGTCTATTTTAGACGATAATTATTTCTTTTATTATATATTTAATTTTTAAAAATATTTTTTAATTTATCTATAGTTATTTTTTTTATAAATAAACTTTCTCTTGAAGATGATAAACAAACTATGTGAAGATAATATTTCTAATATATATAAACCTGTATAATATTTTTTTTATTTTTTATTTTATTTAGTTAATTAATATGTGTTTATATTATGTTATATTATTATTTGATTGAAAAAAAAATATTTTAATAAATAAATATGGATTACCAGAAATCAACTTCCATACTGAATAATTTTAAATTCAAGCTAAATAGGGAGTTAAGTCAAAAGTTCTTAAAGTTGATTTATCAGGTTAAATTTATATTTATATTTTATTTTGATTTTTTTATGATGTTACAGGAGTTTTAAATAAATATACTAAAATAAAAAAATCAACAAATAAAAAATAAAAAAATAGATCCAAACTAAGACAGACAATCAAATCTTGTGTCTGATGGAATAACCATAAAAAGAAAATAATAAGAATTAATTTTAGAAAAAACAAAAGTTCAAAGAATTAAATAAAAAAATATTAAATAAAAAAATAACTTTATAAAATGACATAAGTCAACCCAAGTTATACTTCGTATCCATGACTTAAATTATAAAATTGAGATAATTTGATAGAAAATAAAACAAAAAAATCACAAATCCTATTTTAAAAAAACTAATATCAAATAATTAAATAAAAAAATAAGTTTAAAAAACACAAAAAAATAACAAGATGATATTTTTTCAACATTAAAATAATAAGGTTTATTTTAATATAGATCAACTTGATATACGTTGTGGTCTCCATTAACTTCAATACTCTATTTTTTAAAATCTAATTATACAATAAAAAAACATAAAGATTTATTAAAAATCAATTAAATATTAAAAAATAAAAAAATTAATAAAAAATTAATTTTAAAAAACAAAATTAAAAAAATAAATATAACAAGCCAGATGCACTTGTAAAACAAATACAATTAATTATTTTTACAAATCAGAATACTAGACAAATATCAATTGGATAAATTTTTAATTTTCGAAATAACATTGATGCAAAATTTATTTATAATTTAATTTTTATAATTCCTTGAAACTATTAAATAATGATGATTAAAATAATAAAATGATGCCTCGTGCCAGTAAATTTCATGTGTTGAATATATTATTTACAATATTTTAACATTATTTTTGAAAAAAATAACTATGTTTTAAAAATCTGAACATATCTTTAATTATAAATTTGGTCGCACATATAGGTTTTTTTTTTTATAACTGTCTTTTTTTAGAAAAATAAAAAAATAAATCTTGATTAGCAACTCAAATATTAATATAAAAAATTCACGGCGTTACTCACACTATTAAATTAAAAAATAAATCTTGATTAGCAACTTAAATATTAATTTTAAAAATGCGAAAATTATATTCAAAAGTTCGGGCGAAATAGTGTAATTTGATAAGAAAATAAAAAAGAAAAAAATATATTAAAAACCCGTAATGCAAAACTCTGTGTACTCAAAGCACGTAATAAAAAGCAGCACAAAAGATGCAGTTAATTTCAAAGTGAAGCACCAAAGTCAAGTCTGGCTAGCTAGCTGACCAACAAAAACAAGAAAACCAAGATTACAATAATAATAATAATAAATAAAATCTATTAATTAATTTGCAATTTTCCTGTATCAACTTGAACTCAATCTAACAAAGTAAAAAAGGAAAAAATCTCTCTTTCCTCACTCAATCTCGGCTTATCCTGCGCACCAGCCGGCTTCCACCTCTCAGATCCTCCTGCTTTCCCACACTCTCTCTCTGTACTCACCGATCAAGCATAGTAATCGTCAGTTGTCTGTACGGATCCGTCCGCACAGCCTTTTTTAATTTTCATTTCGTTTTCATCATAGTTACTTACTAGAGCTTGCATGCGATTAATCTGCCGGTCATTTTCTGTTTGTAAATCGAAACCTTGAATTCAAGAATGTCTTGAATATTCTTCTAATCTTTTTTTTTTTTGTTTTTGTTTGTGGTGCTATGTAGTAAGTGTTAGTATGTGATGTAAGGATTTTTGTGCATTTTCGGAGTACAGTCAGTTACGTCTGTTTCATATGCCAGTTTCAATAACGAAAATTATTCTGAGGTTTTGTTTTGTTGAAAAGTTGGAGAAACTGGGAATTGTGGAATTCCAGTAATTTCATGGTATACCCGCTTGCTTTTAATTTTTTTTTTTTAAATCCAAATTGATCTCCTTTGTAGAGAATACTTGATCAGTTTTTGTGGAGTGTGGATGACAATCTTATGCGCTTGTGTTAATTCGTTCCCGTGGTATCTAAAATGTGTTTTAATTTGAATTAACTCATTTATCATGACATGGTTTAAATACAAGTGGAATCTTATTGTTTTGAGCATATTATTTGTGTGATGATAACCATGTACACGTTAGCTCTTCTGATCTATTTAGTGTTCCATTTTTATTTGTTTCTGTGTATTTTTTCATGATCGTCGGTGTCGCAGAGTGGGATTTATAAAGGTTTTGAATCATGAGCTGCTTCGGTTGTTGTGAAGAAGATGACGTCCATAAAGCTGCTGACAATGGAGGTCCATATGCGGTTAAAAGCTCAGCTGGTAATATCTGCCTGCCAAGAAGTTAGAAGTGTTGTAGCAAGAGTAATTTATTTCAATTTAATGGATACCTTTATCAATTTGAATTTGCTGAATGAACTTTGAAAGATTTTTATGGTGTAAAACACTCTGTATGGTTTCAATTAATAAATGTGCATTTTGTTCCTTTTTTATAAATTGTTTTAGTGAGAAGTTTACTCTTTTATTTTTGAATTCAGGTATCATTATTGATTCTATTTCCTGATTTGAATTTGACCAAGCAGGCCATGTCGGAAATTATCATGCATCAGAAACAGCTCCCAGGGGAGGAACTCAGGCTGTTAAAATCCAGCCTATTGAAGTCCCTGCAATACCAGTGGATGAACTAAGGGAAGTTACAGTTAACTTTGGGACAGATTCTTTGATAGGAGAAGGATCATATGGAAGAGTATATTATGGTGTTCTTAAAAGTGGGCAGGCTGCAGCAATAAAAAAATTAGATGCCAGCAAACAACCTGATGATGAATTCTTAGCCCAGGTTTCTTTGAAATCCCAAATTGTTGCATCTTCCATTTCAATTATAACTTTGGAGTTACATATGAAATGTTTGTGTGACTTCAACAGGTCTCCATGGTTTCAAGGTTGAAGCATGAAAATTTCGTACAATTGCTTGGGTATTGTGTAGATGGAGGTTCCCGCGTACTCGCATATGAATTTGCTTCTAATGGATCTCTTCATGATATTCTTCATGGTATTTTTTATCAAGCCTTTCATTGTCAATTCTTCTGATATGAAAGTTTAATAGTTAATTTCATTTGTGCAAATACTTCAACTTTTTTCTGATACTGACCTGTTTTATACGCGTAGAGCTGGAGGATTTTTTAATCCCTTTAGAATCCATAATTGATCATGGTTCTCATTCTTTTTGAGTGGTGTTCTATATAATTAGAGAAAAGAGCTACAATTTATCATTGCAAATTCATATGACATGGCATCTTTATTTGATATGGATGAACTCTTTAGCTGCGTGAACTTGTTTTCATTTGATTTTGCATGCCTAAAAAATCTTTGGTTGGTAGACACATATTGCATTGCAAATGTTCCTGGTTTCAAAACCCAGCAATAAAAACCTTGGCTGTTAAAAAAAGGGTCCAGTGGAAATCCATCAGCATTTGCTTGCTTGAAATTTTAATAGATGTCAAAACACCAACATTAAATGATTGTTAACGAAAGTGTTTCTACCATGGAGTTGAGTGTTTACAATGCTTTTATAAGATTTCAAATACTCACATGTATTCTTTGGCTCTTACATCGACATTAGTTATTATTTGCTATGCTTTTATAAAAGTGCAAACACTCACATTTATTCTTTGGTTCTAACAACAAAATACTGGCTCATATTACTTGCATGATTAATGTTTTAGTTGTCAACGTTAATCAGGGAGGAAAGGTGTTAAAGGAGCACAGCCTGGTCCTGTCCTTACATGGCCACAGCGTGTAAAAATTGCTGTTGGTGCTGCAAAAGGGCTTGAATACTTGCATGAGAAGGCTGACCCTTGCATCATTCATCGTGACATTAAGTCCAGCAATGTTCTTATTTTTGATGATGATGTTGCAAAAATTGCCGACTTTGATTTGTCAAATCAAGCTCCTGATATGGCAGCACGTCTTCATTCCACTCGAGTTCTTGGAACATTTGGTTATCATGCTCCCGAGTAAGCTAGTGGTTGATTATTTATGGTTATGTTATTTTCGCATCTTTGTTTTACCATGCCAGAAGCTGTTTTGGTATTCTAATATGTGGTTATGAGGAACCTAAAGGACCAAGCTGCTTATTAGATCCCTATCTGAGATTTTTCTTGATGATTTAGTTTCCCTTTTGGAACTTAAATTGAGTAATGCTCCATTGCTTGCTAGAAAAGAAAAAAAAAACTTGTATGTTTCTGATAACTGTGCTTAGTTGAAAGCTTGTAAATTGTAGTTACAATTTGATTTCCTCGTGTCCTTCCCTGCTATCAACTTAAACATTAGTTTATTTTCTAAGATAACCTGCTTTCAAAATCTTGATGTGAGAGAACATGCCGTGCATTGACCATCTTTGTGGTTGGCAGATATGCAATGACTGGACAATTGAATGCAAAGAGTGATGTGTACAGTTTTGGTGTTGTCCTGCTTGAGCTTCTGACTGGGAGGAAACCTGTTGATCACACTTTACCTCGTGGACAGCAGAGTCTAGTGACATGGGTACCAATCACCATTTCTTGTCTCTTGGCTAGCACTTATTCTCTACTTCCAAGCTTTTGAAACCTGTATGTTTCTTCTTCTCTTCATCCTGGCTGACTACTGAGTTTTTGCATGTGTTAGGCTACACCAAAACTCAGTGAGGACAAGGTTAAGCAGTGCGTTGATGCAAGATTACAAGGAGAGTGCCCACTCAAGGCAGTTGCAAAGGTATTTACTTCACCCTTCTAAAATTACTGTGAATCAAATTAAAGGACACTTCTATAATTGAAAAATCAGCTCGTCAATTTGTTCAATTGTCTCCAAAAATGCCACCATGAAAAACCAATTTGCATCCTATTCAAATGGGGCTTTGCATTGCTGCGTGATTCATGTGGCCTTCAAGAGGTAGAAATCTTCACGGCATATATAAGGTGCTGGACTCAGGTGTCTATAAGTGCTTCCTTTAAACTCTACGTGTCTTCATTACAGATGGCTGCTGTTGCTGCCTTGTGTGTGCAATACGAAGCTGATTTCCGGCCAAACATGAGCATTGTGGTTAAAGCCCTCCAGCCCCTGCTAAATGCCCGGCCAGGACCTGCTGGAGAATCAGTAGGCATGTAATTCTTTCTCCACACCCTCAGTGTATGATAGTGCATGTAAAAGCGCGCATCCATATGCAAGCGTAATATATCAAGGTTTTGTTACTTGCGCATGTAGCAAAACATTTGGACAATCCCTGTGCCCCCATTATTTGACATGCATTTGATTTTATTTTTTCATGTGTGAAGCTGCCCATCTTGTCATATGATTTTACCTCATTTCTGTTTTTTCTTGTCATGTGTGAACTTATTTGGGCTAGGTTTATTTTGTTTTTTGACTCCGTACGGGCTGAGTCGTCTGAGCCTTGATGTTTCTGGGTTTTCATTGTATGGGCATCTCCTTTTCTTACTCACCTTTCCCCTCCTACTCTATGACGGGTCCATCTCAGAGGTAAAACCGGAGAAAGAAATGGTTGAGGATAGGCTCGGAAATAAACAGAAAGTGGGTGTATAAACTGGGTACCCATAATTTAGTCTCAGCAGGGACCACGGTCATAGCTGCTTCAGGAAGTACAGCTACTGTTGTACCTCCTCTCAAGTAAAAATGGGTTTTACCATGAAAAAACAGGAGATTATTTGCCACAAAAACGTTGGAGTTCGAAAAGGTCGTTTTACCGAAAATTTCCCAATGAAAGTGGAGAGCAAAGAAGAGTGCCACGTTAGCTTTGATGCCTTTGTTTTGCTTCAAAGCCAAATTAATTTTTTTTTTCTTGCGTAGAAAATGATGTTTAGGTTCTGAAATGAGGTAAGAAATAAACATTAAAAATTAGTTATGAAAATTTGTAATCATGTTAAGTAGAACTTGTCTTGCAATTCATGTGATTGGAATTATTTGATAAAAAATAAAGTGAATTATAATTTTTTTTAGATTGTATTAACTTTTTAAATTCTTGATTTAAGTCATGATCTAAAGCATCTAATTTAAAAAAATTATTAAGTTTATTTTTTAATTAGTTATACAAGAATGAAATTGAGGTTTTTTTAATTATATAAAAAGATATTAAAATAATAATAACTAAAAGAATAATGATCAAAATTAAAATACATATTAAATTTTATATTTAATTGAAATGTAAAAAAATCAATTTAGTATAAAGATAAAAAATAAAAATAAAGATGTGAAAATAATATTGTAATTAAATGATAAAATTAAAAAGAATAATAATTTTTATAAAATATCCAAGAAAAAAAAGAATTCAAAACGATGAGTATCAAATTAAAAAATAATAAAACTTGTACAAAAAATCATGTCAACAAATTAGAAATTCAAAAAATAAGAATTAAATTAGAGAATATAATATTTTGTAAATTTAGATTTAAAAAAATAAAATTTATACAAAATTAAAAATAATAAATTAAAAAAATAAAAATTAGAGTTAATCAAAAGGTTAAGTTATAATTTTTAGAGGAGGAAAAAAAGTAAACAGGGAAAAAAGATTTACTGGTGACACAAGTGACACCTATAAAGGTAAAGATAAAGCACGATAATGCTTCCAATATAATAAAATGATATCATTAGATATTTGAAGGCTCCACTTCTGCTGGGTGTGCCACACATTCATATTTTGTTTAATTTCTATTTGTTTTCTTTTTCAATTATCCTTTTTTCTAATGAAAAATTTTAAAAAAGTGTTCATTTGTTAAAATAATAATAATTGTTTTCACCAAAACAAATAAGAAATACATTAAGATTACAACTATTTTTCATAAAAAATCAAAACCATAATTTATAATAGTCATCTTAATATATTTGTATTGTAGAATATTAATCTTATTTCATTCAAGTTAAAAATTATGATGAAAAATATATTGTTAGCTAAAAAATAAATATTTATATTATGTTTATAATAAAAAATAATTATGAAAATATAAAGAAAACAATTTTAAATTTTTATATTACTAAATTGTATATAAAAGAAGAAAAAAAAATAACGTGCAAAACTAGAGTTTAATTTTTCTGGATAGAAAAATATTGCTTTGAACAGTAATTGCAGTTTTCTTTTTCCTTTTTTTGACAGTTTTTCAAGGAAATTAGAGTATAACTCTATTTTTGAATAGCTGCTTAGCCCTTGACTCTGCCTACATCCTCCCAAATGTCTTTAATTTTGATTTTCTTAAAAATTTGTTTTAGTATAAAATTGAGCATGTAAATAGATTTAATATAACTTAGCAGAAAACAATATCTTGTGCATCAACATGTATTTGAAGGAACTTCGTCACATTTATATCGAAATTAAAGCTTGAGCATCTTTGTAACTGATACTATTCGAACATAAAGTCTGAATAAGGCTTGCTGATCTTGGTGAGCACCGGGCGGTTCATATCGAACAGTACTTCGCAAGTATACTCTTTAGCGAAACACATGTCGCTGAAAACAGTGTCTTTTTACCTGGAATTGCTTGTAATCATAATCCCAAGGAGCACTGGGAATCCGTGTTTAAATTTCTGAAAGGATACTTTTCATTGTTCCTTTATCCGAGTTGAGCTTCGTATTGGTTTCTCCTCCTCTATTTTGTATTTTACTGGTCAAATGATCAATGATACACTACAGCTATGACTTCGTCCCGGAATTCTAGACTTGGCCATGCATGGGAGCTCGCTCAGCTTTTCGTGAGCCCTGAGAAGCAAAACAATCAAAGATTGATGTGACCACATACTCCAGACAAAAAGCTTCTGGCTAGAAAATTGGCAATCCTTTGGGTTGACACCGGTAATCACGAGGTGGCATTTAACCTCCCCAGTCCAGCTGTTCCCGGAGTAGTAAAAAAGGGCTCTGAATCAGAGCACGATCACTTTTTCCACCATGTGCTCTTGGCACTCCAGTCTTCACAACTCGAGCATAGGTAGCAAAACAAGACAGATCATGTTTGATGGAGGAATAATTAAAAGAGAAGGGAAGGAAACGAACTTGCAAGTAAATTTAGAAGCAAAGTTACCTGAAGCTGAACCTTCTCCTTTTGCACCTGCGGTAGCCATAAAATGAAACTTTAAATAACAACTCAGTCTCATTGGTTGTCAGCTGTTTAGCTAATCAACCGCCTTCGGGACAAGGTGATTAAAGCATGAATTGTGGTTTGCAAACTCATCCAAAGGACATGATCCAATAAGACACTCTAACTGAATGATCCCCAACAAAAAAACTCAAGGGTAAATGTTATTTACAGGAACTAGACCCTCGACCATCAATATGAATCTGTGGTTTCAATACGAGAGGCATTCACTCATATTACTAAATCAATGACTCAAGAACACAGACATAAACAAATACTAACTCGTCTAAGCTTCAGTCTCAGAATAGTTTACTATAAGACATAAGAATACCTGTTACATAAAAGAAGAAAAAATACGTGCATGTCAAATGAGAATAGGCAGAAGTGCATCATTGACAAATGGGGACCTATACTGTCAACAACATCAAAATACCAAATTCAGAACACACTTACCAAGCAAATAAGAGTTCAAAAAACAAATCAAACAAACCAATTTCATTGAATGATCGAGACAATAAAAACAGGTTAGATAGGCGGATCAGCTATTGTGAGGAAGAAATAAAAGATAGAAATCAGCATAGGGGAAGACAACCTGGAAATGAGACCGAATCAATTAGGACTCTATTATGAAGACCTTAACAATCACACAACACCTAACAAAATACAATATGACAAAATATTGGTCTATGATGATACTGATTCACTTTGTTATCAAACTATTAAATGTGCATCTCACTGCTTGCTCCAGGTTTGACGAGCCACATACATGTTAACTAATCTGTCAAATCATCATCAAGAAAATCAAGACCGTCATCATCTGTGGTAACTCCTCCAGCAGCAGGAATAACATCCAAAGGCTCAAGTACCCCCCCTGCCAATGTCACCATATCTGCAGGTCTCTTTTCTTGATGGTCATTCTCATCCATTACATCTCCATCAAACTGTTCCATCTCATTATAAAGGATCTCCTAAAACAGGATGAGAGGTTTCAGCAAGTTCTCAAGCACTCCATGAGGAATCAAGGCAGTGTGCAAAATAAAAGGAAAAAAAAAAATTTTAGGAGAAAAAGTAGATATAATTTGAGGTACCCCGTCTTCTTGCATTGGTTGTCTGTCTGACTCCACAAGCCAGTCATCCAGTATTTTTTCTGTAATTACGTTGTCAAATGAGATCACATCACAAGGCTTTCTTCCTTGTTGTTGTTCTCTTAGTCGCAAATTGTAGTGGACATAGGTAAGCTCATTCCATCTCTTCCTAGACACACTACTATGCCTTTTACTGTGAACTTGATCATATATACTACACGTGTGTTCACATACAAGAGATGAGCATGTCTGGCTTAGCATGCGAATGGCAATTCGTTGAAGCTCCAAGCAATTTATCCCATGTTGCTGCCACCATGCAGCTAATAAGAAATTGACAAGTGCATGCGTTTAGATCACTCCTTGATTTTGCATAATAATACAAGAGAAATCACACTAGAGAATTCAATTTATGTTTAATTAAGATGCACGGCATCTCAGCCAACATTACCTGGATTGAGCTCCATTCTAGTACTTATAGCCAAATCAGTTCCAAAATCTGCTTTGGCAGACACAAAATCAGGAATCTGCTTGGGGGCCACAACAGAAGATCAACAAAATTAAGAATACATAATAAAACATAAATTGATGAAAATGAAGAAAACAGTTTTGGCTGCATTTTGTGGCATCATTTAATGCCAGCACAAATTAATGGAAGCCCAACCTTCAGACACCAAGTAACTAAACAGATATAGCTCTAACATTAGTCCAGTCCTAAAAAATAATACAACAACAACCAAAAAGAAAGAAGAAAAGGCACATTACCTGCATCGATGCAGAAACTCTTTTCCCGTTGTCAGCTTCTAATCGAACAATGCATTCATTTAGACCACGAATAACCTCAGGATTCTATGACAAATAAATGAAATAAGGACAAGGTGGAATGGCAATGAGCTTAAAACTAAAAGGGATGTAGTTAACATAGCTCATACCAATAGGAAATCAGGACGATAGCGGTAAGATGGATTAAGAAAGTAAGCAGCCACATAAAGAGGGTGGTGAAACAAGGAGCTCCATTGGTTTTCTATCACGCTCCAGAAAGGTCCATATTTTCGTGCATCATCCCCATGAATAGCTTTAATTGCATGTTTAGCTCTACACATGTCATTATATATATGTGCTATTGATTGGGTTTCATCACCATCTATCTTCTGAAGAACAAGTGCAACTGGTTCTAAAGATTTTATCACATACTGTATCTTCTTCCAGAATGTGGAATTTACGACAATTTTTCCAACTTCTCTACCATCATCTAATTTGGTAAAACGAGAGGATACCCATTTATTTGAATGGAACATTCTCTTAAGACCCACCCTTTGGTCCAGCAAACTTTGTAAAGTGAAGAATGTAGTGCCATATTTAGTAACAGCTGGCCTGAGAAGTTCCTGTCCCTTTGTGAACTCTTTCTTCATATAATTCAACAACCAAGTATTGTTGTAAATGAACCTTGTAACTCTTTTAGCTTTATCTACGCACTCTCCTACCCATTTTATCTTCAAAAAATCCTCTACCATTTGATCAATGCAATGGATAGCACATGGTGTCCAAAATAAATTTCTTCTTTTCTCTTCTAGCATCTTCCCAGCGGCCTTAAAACTGGAAGTGTTCTTAGTGATTACCTGTGATGGAAGCAAGAAGAAAACAGCTAATTAGGCATCCATTTATGAGTACATTTGAAACAGTGCAGCATGAGAAATATTAGAAAGAGATGTTTAACTACCTGAACAACATTTTCCTCACCAATCTCTTCCACCACCTTGTCCAACAACTTGAAAAGGCTGGTGGCATCTTCTATTATATCAGTGGCATCAACAGAAGAAACAAAATATACACCTCGGGGACAACAGACCAAAAGGTTTATTGATGTCCTACCCTGGAGATCATTCCAACTATCAGCCAAAATAGAACAACCAGTAATTATCCAAGATGCCTTAAATTCTTCTAGATACTCTTTAATGGTAGTGATCTCATCCTGAAGAAATCGACCAGATATCAGCCGGCTGGAAGGACCTTGCAGACCTGGCCCATACTGGCCAACCAACTCCAGCATTTTGTGGAAATATGGGGAATTTGCTGCATTTGAAGGCAATCCTGCATGATAAAAGAATTTGCAGATGGCAGAGATAGCTTCCTTTCGAGCTTTCTTCTCAAAACCCATCTTTGCTTTTGTTTGCCTGTAGGGTGATGATGTTTGGCTTTTAAGAGACTTCAAAAACACTGAATCCAATCTTGATCTTTTCATTGGTGGTTCAGCACCATTGCTGCTACTACCAGGGGACCTCCCCTTCATGTTATTTCTGATGTCATTGTCAGAAAATTTATCATCAATGACCAGCAAATCCTTACTTGAATATTGCAACAGCCCTCCCTCGTGTTCCTCCTCTTCCTCCTCATTGTCTGAGTTGGTATAGAAAGTGGATAAATCTTTAGATTCAAGTTTCCGATTCCTTCTTCCAGTACGGTGCCATTTCATGTTCTCCTTGATTCTAAGGTACACTTCCTCAGGTGCCTTGTCACAGTAGGCAACTTCCCCAGGGATCCTAGCCAGATGTTGTTTAAATCGGTTTATGCCTCCACTAATAATTTTTTCACAGTAGTTGCACTTCACCCTTTTCTTCTTTTCATCTTGAGCAACACAGTGTTCCCAGCCTGGGTCCACATATCCTAAGGATCGAAGAGAAGCAAACCTTATAACCAAGTTCTTGTCACCCACCACCCTTTTGCCTTTTTGTTTGTAACTACAGGAAGCTTCTTCCATGTCATCATATTCATTAGCGTGGAAAGCTAAAGATGCCTGTTCATATTCAGTTTGCCTTCGTTTTCGACCTGAACGGCATCCTTCCAGGTTTTTTCTCATATTGAAGCATACTTCCTCAGGAACCTTAACACAGTGAGTAACTTCACCGGACATTCTAGCTAGATGTTGCTTCAACCTGAATATTCCACCACTGACTATTTTCCCACAGTAGTTGCATTTGACCTTCTTCTTTCTTTCATCTTGAGCAATGCCATGTTCCCATCCAGGATCAATATATCCCGAGGACCGAAGTGGAGCCATTTCTTCAAACATTTGGCAATCAGCACTGCAGCAGCAGCTTATTTCCTTGACTGCTATATTCAAAGAAGCATTAAAATAAACAAACAGCTATAAGAAATGAAAACATTTATTATCATCAATTTAAATTTTTGAGCAACTGAAAATTTACTTGGAGGGGGGGGGGTGTAAAAGCACCAGAGAAAGGAGCATTCCCAACTCAGAAACAATAATATTGGAGCAAAAGAGATATAAACTACAATAAAATCATCTCCTGATATGCTCATGGGATTGGTACTTCTAGTTTACTGGAAAATGTTGAAAAAGGATGTGCAAATCTGTAAAAACCTCCATATTATCACTGGTCTTTATGTAACATTAAAAAGGATGAAGAAAAAAAGATCTAGCTAATATAAAATGAGCATGGCTGAACAAATTATTATCCCAGAGACAAGCTAGGTTAACCAAATGGGTGATGAATCCGGTGGTGGAACACAAATTAGGAACTTCAACTTGACATGAATTTCAGTCTTAAAACAAACTAAACAAAATCCTTAACACCAACAACGAAAATCTCACATATTCTGCCAGACTTGCTAAAATACCAACACCAGCTACATCTACAGAAAAAAATAAAATAAAGCAAAAGAAGATAGAATAGGCAATTCTGACTTCTGAGTTTCATGAATAGCATTCAGCAAGAAAATAGGAAAGAAATTCAGTAATAGAATAAATTACCTTGTTATTACCCTGTAAATCCTTTCTCTGGAGTCTCCGGCTGCATGTACCCCAAAACCTAGTTGACTTGCGTTTCTTCCTCAAAAGTCAAAACCATAAAATGGGTCTTTCAGATAACCCTGTGCTAGTTACCAAAAATACAGACACCAGTGAGTTGAGAAGCCAAAGAGCAAGCAATGAACATTAAAACAAAAAAAGTAGCTAAAAATTTCGAACAGAGAATTTACTACAACAAGGTGGTCTCAGCAGGCAGACAGAAAAACACAGCATGAAATGACACATAGAATTTCCCGAAGTTTCTATTCAAAATCAATCAATATCTCAAATACAGATATGCAAAAATCATGAGAATAATAATGCAGGCACATCCACTTCCACTAAGTATTCCAGTCCATTTTTCAGAGCTTGCAAACCATCATTTATGTTTTTCGATATATCTCATAATACAAAAAGATACAAGAATCACCAGTCTGCAAGTAAGTGTACTTCTGAAATCAGCAGGAAATGCAAAAAAAAAAAAAAAAAGCAGTCAGAACCAAGAAGAGAATTAAGAACAAAGATTACCTGGCACGATATGCACATGCAGTAACTAAAGACTTGATGACATTATTTTACAAAAAGAAAAATAAAAAAAGGTTTATGAATTCTTAATTACCAACTTGAACTTGGACTCGGCACCGGGCTTTTCATAAAGAGGAAACAGGTCAGGATGAGATTCCCATACTTTCTTTCTGTATGCAGCTTTAACCTAACACATAAGAAGCACACACAAAAAAATGTTAATTTGACAACAAGAAGCGATGGATGGAGAAAACAAAGCGAAATCGCCCAAAGAGCTTAGTTTAAAAACCAGCAATCGAACATCAAAGAAAGTTCAGTTGTTGATTATGTATTCAAACCCTAGAATTAGCAATTTTCTTAATTAATTAGTAGAGCTCATATGAAAATATAGCAGCATATGGATTCGGAAGAGAAACAATTAAGGGATTAGGTGTGGTGTTAAAATAAGAAATTGAAGGGGAGAGAGAGAGATTTGACCTGAGAGAGAGTGGGGCGGGAATCGGAGGGGAAACCTATCAAGACCCTGTCCTCATCGCCCTGCATTTCTTTCTGTAATAATCTCCTTTTTGGGGGGGGCCTGTTGCTGGTCTTCGCTGCTGCTTTTCTTTATTATTTAAAGGGGTTTCTCTTTCTCCTTTTCTCAAAATAAATAAAAACAAATTAATTTCCTTTTATTTTATACCTAGGAATTTAGTTTTCTTTGGATAATTTGTAGCCGTATTTCTTTTTTGCTGCCATGTAAGCGGCAAAATTCTATACAGGCTAGCTGTGCAGGACAGGTGTTTGGTTCTTAAATGAGGATAAAAATATAGAGGGCATGGGAGTTGCCTCTTAGGATGCGCGGTGACACGACCACGAAGCATGTGTATGTTTGAATTTATTTATTTTCTGAAATTTTCTTCTTCTGATGTCATATTTTACGGCTGAAATTGTTGTTATAATTGTTTTTTAAAATATTTTTTAATTATAAATATATTAAAATATTTTTTATTTTTTAAAAATTATTTTATATTAATAAATAAAAATATAAAAAATATTAATTTAAATAAATAAATAAAATTAATAAACTTAAATTTTTTTAAAAACGTTTTTAAAATGAAAAAAAAGGCATATTAATTTTAATACCATAGCCGAGGCCGAGGCCCAGGACCAGGCCCATTTCATTGTTTCTAATCAGAACGAACGGGTTGGTCTTGGGCTCTCACAAGCCTGTCTTACTTACCAAAGGAATGGAGGTTACATTTAGCGAAGGAGACGGTGTGTTGTGAGTAAAAATCAACAAAAAATAAATAAATATTCAAGTGCAGTTCGGTGTTTGTTTATGCGCGCACGGCAGCGAGCGCCGAGGGTGCTGTGGAACATCGTATTCTTTGCGGCTTAGGAAGGCGTAGGAAGCCGAGACAGAGCGCTTCACTCACCTCATTTCAGCTCCTGCTTCCAGAGAAAGACTCGCTAATCACTACTAGTACAAAATGAGAAGAATTCATGGAGGAGGAGGAGTAGGGTTTAAGTGGAGCTTCAATTTGTTGAAGCAGAACCTTATTCAATCGGGGCGGAACACAAATCATTGGAATCGAGCATCCTTTCTCCAATCCCCAATTCCCAAACCTTTTTCTCGCTATTACTCCACTGGTCCGTCCTTTTCTTTCTTTCTTTCTCTTTCCTTTTCCTTTTTAAAATCTGAAGGGAAGATAATGATTTTTTTCTTTTTATTTTTCCTTTTGGCATGAAAGCAGAATCGCAACTGCAGTTGTCTCCGAACCTAATTAGAATAATGGAACATAGACTCTCCGCTATTGAACACAGGAGTGCTTGTCTTGAGAATTTCATTAACCAGGTCGTTTAAGTTATGTTTTTTTCTTTTTTCCTTTTTTTTTTAAAGAACACTGCATTTATCGTTGTCAAATGATGTCTTTGTATTTTGAATGAAGACAGCCAGAAGCCTCACCTACAGAATTTTCCAGGGCAAATAAAGAGCTTCGGAAACTCAGGGGTTCAATGGAACTTATAACCTACCTCAGGACCAAACAGAAGGTACTGTTTACACAATCTCTCGGCTATCATGGAAAATGCTCTTATAGGAACAGGAAATATAATTTCATGTATTCTTGTCTTATCGTTTGTGCTTTTCAGCAATAACTAGAGGAACCAAACATATCATCCTCTAATCTTGTGTTTAAATTAATATCGTTTTCGTTGCTTAGGGTGCTTCAAATTTCAACCATTAGAGTCCAAAGTCCCAAAAAAAGGCATGCTTTTGCAATTTTTCTCAACTAAGTTAACTACGCTACCAAAACTAGTCACCAAAAGATGCCGATCATTTCAAATGAGTTTATGTCTCGACTAAACATCAGCAGAAGAGAAAACAATGGGTGCGCTAATCAGTAAGATCGACAAAGTAGCAATCAACACAAGAACACCCAATTGGAAATCTGCCTTGTTTTTTTAATTGGATATGGACCTCACTTGCGTCAAACATGTTGTACTGGTTGCTTTGTGGGACAAGATATTGTATGTATGATGTTTGCTTATTTCACTTTCTAGGAGATTGATGGTTTGAGATCACTGATGGCTGAATGCCCAGAAGATAAAGACATGCTTGATATGGCAAACGAGGAATTGAGCCAGGCCATGGAAGAAGAGAAAAGAGTGCAGAATTTGCTGCTGAAGTCATTGCTTCCCAGGGATGATGCTGATGAGAGGGACTGCATTTTGGAGGTGAGAGCAGGTAACAATACATCTACAGATAGCATTAGAAGTGATATTTCACTTGCACCTATGGTTTTGGTGTCAGACCCCTTAAGCAGTTTTTCTGCATTTCTCCATCTATTCTATTTATGCTCTCTTGAATCTGACAAGTTTTAATCAGGATCTGGAGGGGAAGAGGCTTCTTTATTTGCGATGGATATATTCAAAATGTAAGATGTTGGAACATGCAAGTGTTGTAACTATTTATGATTCCCAAGTCCTCTTTTGAGAACACAGACCTTGTTTAAATTATAACAGGTATGAGAGATTCTCTCAGAATAACGGTTGGAAATTTGAAGTGGTATATATAACAGAATCTGATATGAAAGGATATAAGGTATGCGTCCTTCCTTTGTTGAATGATCTGTGTGTCTTGTATCCATTCCAGCTCTTTTTTTTTCTGCAGAGGATTTCAGTCTTGAATATCACATTTTAGGGGGAGTTCATCTTGTTCCTGTCTGACACATATCTAACTTCTGCTTCTGCTTGGCAGGAAGCTAGTGCAGCAATCTCGGGAACTGATGTCTTTGGGAAACTCAAATTTGAGAGTGGAATTCACAGAGTTCAGGTCTCATTACTACTGTCCAGTAAACCATGCATGACTTGTAACATAAGTGACAGATGGTTTGCTTTTGGCAGCGTGTTCCAGTGACAGAGAAGTTGGGTCGTGTTCACACAAGTGCCGTGTCTGTTGCTATCCTTCCTCAAGCTGACGAGGTGCTAAATCTGTAAATGATATCCTGCAACATGTTATTTGGAAGATTTTGAAAATTTATCACTTGAGGCTGTTTTGTTAGTATCTAAGCATTTATAAGGAAGAACAATGTGGTCATCATAATGGCCACAATTACTGGCTACTCATGGTCTTTGGTCATTATTTTAATTGGAAGTATACATCTCGTTTTTGCCCTCTCATTGATCTTTTTTAATTTTTCAGTTCCAATATGATTGGATTTTGGACTTCTTTTGATTTATTGTTTTTGGGGCTTCTGCAGGTGGACCTTCAGTTGAGGAATGAAGATCTGAGAATTGACACTTATAGATCTGGTGGTTCTGGCGGTCAGCATGCAAATACCACCAATAGTGCTGTTAGAATAACTCATCTTCCAAGTGGGATAACGGTTTCCATACAAGATGAACGATCCCAGCATATGGTAAAGGATTTTCATTGATTACTACTGTTTTGGTTTCTGAGTGCTTCGGATCTTTGGGTTGCAACTGGCCTCCTCATTACATTTATTTGAGACATTCTTTACTTAAGCTTGCAGATGTATTGCATACTCGTTTCCTAATTTAACAGTAGATTCTTCAGGCCATCAATGGTAATTTGATTAAATGGAGGAGTGGAGGATCTGGTTATTGAACCACAAATACCATACAAATGGATGCTTTGAGCATCCAATCATTAAAAGTTACCTTGGATCTGGCACTCAACCAACATTGTCAAACACACTCCATTGTCAATTTCTGCCTTTTAATTTTTTCTTTTCAATCTATTAGAAGGATGAATTATGGGTTGTATCTATTTCAAACCACTCACTAAGTTGCAAATGCATCAGTGCTTTTAATAATGGCTCGTTCTGTTTCTGCTATTTTTCCAAGCAATGAAGCAACAAGGTGCTTTGTGCAACGGTTCACTTATTATATTGCTGCTTTCTGGTTCTTCATAGAATAAATCAAAAGCCCTCAAGGTGCTTTGTGCAAAGCTGTATGAAATGGAAAGGTCAAGGCTTCATATGAGTCGATCAAGACTTCGATCAGAGCAGGTTTAGAACAACTATGAGATAACTTGGTTGCTAGTTTTCTGTCTTTTTTCTGAAGTGATTTGGAAATCTTATGCATTGTTGAATAGATTGGTAGTGGAGACAGATCTGAACGTATCAGAACATACAACTTTCCTCAAGGACGTGTCACTGATCATCGTGTTGGCATCACTCATCATTCAATAAATGATGTGATGCAGGGAGAGAGTCTGGATGTCTTCATTGATGCTCTTCTTCTACAGCAGGAAATGGATGCAATTGCATCATTTGGTTCTATTGAGTGAAGTTGGCCAAACCCTGGACGCTGGACCTCCTTTTGTTGGTGTTATTTCGTGGGGAGTCTTCGGTTGTGGTGGACTCGTTATTTATCCCATATTTCAGTGCTAAACCCCTCATTGGTGTATTTTATTTTATTTTATTTTTTTGTAATAAATTTAGAGAAGTGAGAGATGAAGTCATTATTTTATGTTGCTCGAAACTGATTATATCTTTCAGCACTTGCATCGTGCTTTGCCCTATCACGTCATGTATCTAGATGTTTCTTCAGTTCTGAATCTGAACTATGAACTGTAAATCCTCGCTTTGCCCTATCACGTCATGTATCTAGATGTTTCTTCAGTTCTGAATCTGAACTATGAACTGTAAATCCTCGCTGGCATTCTTGTGGACCTTGTCCTACCTTGTGTTGCTCTTAATCCCCCCCTTGGTGGTTTGGCAAACCATCTGGAAATTCTTAATCTCTTGTAAATGAAAAACAAGTTATTGATCGTATCTACACCCATCAAATATCGGCCAGGAAAAGCTTGCTTCGACGATGTCTTTCCAAAAATGAGAAAACCAAGGCATTCCTGGGGGTTTCTCTTTTTTTCTTGTCATTTTCTTGTGCTCGCATGCCTGTGCAATGCTCGAAGGAAAATGAAGGGGAGGTGTGTATTCTTTCATGGGCCGTTACTCCGATCCTAGCCCATGACTAAGTTCTGTATCATGTTTTCCTTCTTGTAGGTTGTTCAATTTCTGTTAAGAGTTCACTGGGGATTCGTTGTCAGCATTGAATGGATGACTGTAACATGATGGGAGTAGTTGTTGACAGAAAATATTCCTTCTTCCTTGCCGGTCTTTCAAAACGACAAGCTCAATCAGGGTTGCTAATTAGGCGGGCAGAATTTATGATCTCCAGGCGATAATCCTTACCCCACCAACCTACTTGCTTCAAGGATAGACAACGCTAGATGGTCATCCTCTCTTCGAGCCAGGAGAAGGAATGTAATTATAGTGCACCCGACAGGCAAGTGGATGATAAAATTGATGGTTCTTAATCTTATCCTCGAACCCCAAAGAACATGAGAAGATAACAAATCATGATGAGATGTATCTCAAAAGAAAAAACCAAAGGTTAGGACCTTTGAGAAGCCAAATCCATAGGATGAAAATTGCCATACAAGTGGGGTATGGTGTGCATATTCTCTCTGCCTTTTTGGCTGATATCAACTCTTTTCTTGTAAAGTTCGCCAATCTTGACCTAGAACAAGAAAAACAATATAGGCTCTCTTATTCATGGTTGTGATATTAAGAAAAACAATATAGGCTCTCTTATTCATGGTTGTGATATTTCAATTCCCTTGCAAGTCCCTTGATTAAGAAATGTATCTGTTTGCCTCTTGCAGAAAAGACGATGGAATATATAAAGCCATAAGCAAAGCCCAGAGATATGGTGCCAATCCCTTGGGGTCCAAACTGTCAAGACCGAAGGAGACAAGCGAGCATACCTACCATGAAAAAGCTATGATCTACCTCATCCTAGGAACCTTAATTAATTAAAGAGAGAAATAAGAAAAGAAGTGGGGGGTCTGGTGGAGGTGGTCTACGTACCCCATTTCCATTGAAAGAATTATCGTAAAAATACCATTTCCTCTTCTTTTTTTTTACCATATTTAAGACTCATTCTCTTAAAGTCAACTAGCATTTCTCTCTTCCCACATTAAAAGTCCATGAAAATGACCCAGTTGTTAGTTGTGATTGCTTGGAAATGTAGAAAAGAAATCAGCTGAGATGCAATCGTAACCACAAAAGTCTCTTTCTTTACTTGCAAGGTTGAAATCTTGAACTTGTGAACGTGGTGGTTGGCTTGAGATGAAATCTGTCCGTTTATTTCCACTACTAGTTATTGGATTTGATATCTAATTAATAAAAAAGATTTATATGTGATACCATATCTAACAAAAAGAATCCAATGCTAAAAAAATATTTAATCAGATTCTATTTCTGGGTGTTGCAAGAAATGGTTAATGAAGTATCCGGCTTTGTCGTTTTTTGATTATTGGTATCCTGATTTGTACCGTAAGGATTAGTATTGTTTTCTTCCATTGTTGAGTTTATTACCCAATTGCTTACGCGTAGAGCTGGACTTATCAGGGCCATTTATCTCTGACACTAAAAAATAGACCCCCTCCTATAAAAACAGAAGGAGAAGATTTTGCTGTTCATAACAAGCATATCTGACACAACCCCAAAAACTGAAGGGGAGTTAGAATCTGAAAACAGAATCAAACAAGCTACCAGGGAAAATTCTGTCAAACTTCTTCGATGAATACTATAATGTGAATGTCCAACTGGGTCTTCCTTATTTTCCTGAAAAGTTCAAGCAGGTGTCGGGAGTGACCAGAATTAAAAGGGGGATTGGATTGGATTGGATTGATTTGGTTTGCTTTGCTTACCTGTGTGATCAGGTGATATGGATGATTTACCAAAAGTTTTGTATGGGTGGAGCTGGGAAGAAAACAAGCTGTTTGAGATGGCTTTGGCTGTGGTTGATGAAGAAGACCCGGATAGATGGAAGGTGGTTGCGGCCATGGTTGGTGGGAAGAAGAGTGAAGAGGATGTGCAGAAACATTATGTGATCCTTCTAGAGGACTTGCAGGGTATAGAGTCCGGTAAATTGGATCATAAACTTGTCGGAGAAGCTCAGGCTTGTGTTCAAGTTGACTGCACTGAATCTGTGTGTTGGACTGATGAAGATCAAAAGTATGTTGTAATCTTTACTTGTTGAATTGAATCTCTTTAGCTTACTTCGCTTGCTTTGTTTTTTTATTTTATTTTACCTCCTCTCTTCCCTTCTCTTTTTTGTCTGTGTTGCCATGTTTTCAAAATTAAAATATTCTGGTTCCCATTGGATGCTCCGTGCCTGTTATAGATAATCAGAACGGCTTCATTTAATTCTTCTAAGAAGATTGTTCTTCATATCCAATTATAGGGTCTGAAGTCAGTAAAATGCATTCTACTCACCGGATAAGAGTAATCTTCTACCGGACATTTCATAAAATTTCTTGCTGCTAGGAGGCGCCTGGTTATTATCTTGGGATTTCTAATTCATTTTCTACTCAGAGTTTCATTTTTAATCGGTTGGTCAACCATGCGAATCCAATATTGCTAGTCTGATCAATAAGGGGCGGATTACAGAGAAAATGTTGTGGTCATTCCACTGCTTTCTACCAAGGGTTCTTCGGTCAGCAAACTCCTCCAGAAAAATGCATCAGATTCTTGCTTTGTGTTGTCTAAAGGAAGTGATTTCAGGTTGATGCATTTTTGTTCCCAGTCTCATGAAAAAGATAATATAGTTCATTTTTGTGGAGGGTTCTCAAATGTAATCCACTGTTCCTCACTCATCGTATGGCAAGCCTCGAGGAAACTAGATCTAAAAACCCTTGTAATAAAGAAATTAAGCAGAGAAAGCACAAGGGAAATCAACATCTATGTCTCGATAGATAGATCATATTAGCTTCAATTAGTTGTATGTTATGTAGCGGTGACTGGAGCCTGCTATCATGGTTTATTTTACATCCTATTCCTAGATAGGTAAAAAATTCTCCTTACCAGTAGCCTTTTGAGTTCCAGAAAAGATTGTTTTTCCTTTGAAATTTGGGTTAAATGTCATATTTCTTCTGTTAAATCCCTGAACTTTACTGTATCTTTGATTCCAGGTTGCTGGTACAACTGGACATAAATTGATTGCTAGGCCTCAGGAAGATTGCAAGCCAAGAACATAATTGATGATGTTAGGAGTATTAATTCTTAATTAAGCTTTATACGTAGTTTGGAGTAAGCTACCACTTACATTCTACTTTGTAAAGCAGAAGTTTCCACCTAAAAGTGGATCAGAAGTACTGTTGATCTCCCAATCTGTAGCTGAAAGATAAATCGGAGATCTTCCTTTTATCTCTTTTTTACCTCCCATCTTTTTTGAATTCCAAGTCTTAGATGGTGTTAAGAAACGCGCTGAATCCGTGCTTCTAAAAAGTTAAATTTTATTTTTGTTTAAAATTATTATTTTTTATGTATTTTTTTATCGTTTTAATATACAAATAATTAAAATAATTATTTTTAAAAATAACCCACACTATACTTCTAGACATCTTCTTAATCAACATCAGTCAAGGATTCCACTAGGTTCGTTATTTGTAGCGTATTAACAGTAGTTTTGGTGCTTAGTATTTAACAATCATCTGAAACCATCTTGGAAATATCTCATTTTTACAAAACTCAGGCATGTGATCAAGATGTCTGACATCAGAAATGGTTTCTGGGATTCTACAAGACCACACCAAGTTTTGTCCATCACCATGCCTGGTTTATGAAGAAAGCTAGGCACTTCTGAAAATGGACTGTTTAAAATTTCATGTAACGTGGTTTGCGTTTCCAAACCAAACCTATATACCACTTGGGTTCAAAAACCGAATAGTTAGCATCCCTGCATTTTCCACAGCACAATGTTAAGTTGAAGAAGCACACCATGAGAGCATGAAAATTGTAGCCTGGCCATCGGATGCGAGAAGGGTCTATAACCCTTTTCTGTTTTGGAGGTTTTGGGTTATATGCCATGGAGGAAACTAGAAGAATTGTAGAAAGAGAGGAATTGAACTGACTTTTGTTCAGAAAACTTCACAGACAGTGCCGTGAAAATCTTCTAGAATAATCCCCATGAAGTGGTGGTCTTCATGCAATATCTCCATGAAAAACTCGCCGTGACATTTTACTTTCTCCATCTGATCTCCATCCATGGTTAAAGGAACTTCCTTGTCCAGTTACACTGTGATCTCTTTTTGAAAACAAGAGACAACCTTACTTAACATAAAAGATAATCTCCATCTAGGGCTAAGACACCATCCAGTCCTACTACAACAATGTGTCTGTACGAGCATAAAAAAATATTTGTTCAAGGAGAATAGTGAACACAAGCTTGGAAATTTCTTAGAAAAAATTCGGTAATGAATAAACATGAAATCTCCAAGTTCATTGACCCGCTTTTTTAAAAAAGTAAAATTAAAATTAGAAGATTCTCAGCAACTCACAGTATGATTTGAATTTAAAAAAAATCAAAATGATAGAACACTATATGAAAATCGAATCAAAACTAATTAATTATACAAAAATCAAAATAAAATGTATCATAAACACCAGCTCAAAATAAATCAAATACTTGAAAAAAATTAATATACTTTCTTTTATAAAAAATTAGACGATAATTTATTTAATTGATCCGAGCTTTGTGGTTAAATTTATCAAACTCGTGATTTAGTTATAAAAAATACTAGATTTAATTATTTTTTAATTTGGTTTTTTTTATCTAAATATAGGATAAAAAAAGCTAAAAAATAAAATTAGAAAAAAAAACTAGAGAAAAAAAACTTGTAAGATAACTTTGTTTATGAAAAAACAATTGACATGATGAAAAATGAAATTATTCGAGTCAATTCAGGATAATTTTTATATTAACTATCTGAATATAAAATTATAATAATCATGTAAAATTTTTTTTGATAAATTAATCCCATAAAAAAATGAAACAGGTGGTGAAAATTAATTTTTTTTAAAAATTTAATGGATGATAACTAAAGAAATTGATCACCCATTAACTGAAAAGGAGACCAAACTGAATTTTTAGTATGGAATTCAAAGTTGCCTCCTATATTTTCTTTTTATTTATTTTTAGCATTCTATCTTTTAATTCATCCCTTTTATTTTAAAAAATAAAATAAGAAAAATAATTTGAATCCAAATAGTGCAATTAAGTTAAGAAAATGTTTGAGAACCAAAATTAAAATTAAGAGAAAGTGGATTGTTTCAATCCAGGTGATATGTTAGAGAGTGTATAGTAAAAAATGCACATTAAAATTGTCTCACCTCTTAGCTAAATTTATAATTATAATTTAATTTTTTGTGAAATAAAAAAATCAAACGAAAGCTCATATTTTTTAAATATCATACGTTCTTTAAATAGGACCCATGAGGTCCTCGGCTGGTTTTCTTGATGGACCTTGCCTTGTCTTTTGTGCTGAGACCTGACGAGTGACGATGAGTGGGACAAGTCCTGGGCTTACTTATGGGCTCGATATTAGGCCCATTATTGTGTGTTCAATCTAGGCCCTAAAACGAGGGTGTTAAGTCTGAACTCTCATCAATAGCCCCAAGTCTGTGTCTTTGATGAAGAAAAACTGTCTTCTATCCCAAACACTATGACAAAATCAAGAACAGGAAATCTCGAAGGCCAGCGCATCCGAGCTCGACAAGAAGGCAAAAGGTTTATGTGACAATGCCATTTAAGGCCCCAGATAGTCCTAGCAAAATAGGAAATTACAATCCTCTGGAGACAATAAAAAGTAAAATACTGATGCCTTTTCAATTTGATTTTCTTCAAGGAGGGGACTCGATAAATCAGACAATATCAAAATCAAGATGGAGGTTAAAAGGAAGCTGTTCCCGTACAAAGAAGTTGATTCTAAGCTTGTGTAATGTCTAAACGAAGATCTCAATTGCTATCGATCAATGCCTCATCTGGTAGCATTTTGATCTATAATGTTACAAAGATCTCTCTTCAGCTTCATGCTCAATGGAGCTGCCTGCAATGGAAGTTCGTCCATGAAAAAAATTGTCCCAACTGCAGCAACTATATTCATATCCTCACGGGGCATAAGTTTTCCTTGGCCAAAGATAACAACAATCTTACATTCTCTTAATGATTCGAATACATGATATTCTTAACTTCATCTGTCTAAGAGTGAGATTTTGATGTCATCCTTGGTTTATGGTTCGGAGGTGAACAAAGAATAGCTGTGCCAATCTGTCCACATACAGCTAGTGATGATTCGTTGGTATGTGATCTGGGAAATGAAAATAACTACTCCACTGAAAACCAAGTTTCTCATCCCAGTTGAGTCCATTCTAGATTAATGCAAGCTACTAGTGATTCCCAAAAGGATCGCTGACAACTGAGATTCATAGTGAAAGCATGTGGTTCTTAACAGACGGCTCAAACTGATGATGAGATATCTCAGGTCTAATCCTTCGGCGAGCACAAGTGAAAGCACAAAGGTACTTGCAGAAGAAGCAACAGTTAGAACGTGGGGAAGTACCGAAAGGATCTGGGTTGATATGTGATCAATCAGTAAATGAGCCTTAATGCTACGCGAACATCTATACATGGATAGAAATAGAATTGCTGATATCCTCTAATGGGGGACACAGGAGAACACACCAATTTCATGCACATACCATGCCTGTTACAACAACCCGGTAATAGTAAAATGTAATTTTGCATCTGCCAAAAAAGGCTAAAAATGTATATTCTGATTGGCTACCACAGAAACCAGAAGGCAGGAAAAACATGGGGTTGTCATCAAAATCAAGGGATGCAAAACAAGTGCCACACTAAAATTAAAGCCTGCACAATCCGACAACAGTACACACCCTTAAAAGTCACTCACATCAGAGTGCAACCTAATTTTCCATCTAACCTATCCCTATGCTAAACAGGCAGCCTTATAACGATCTATCTGACATAAAAATTGAGTTACAACTCTATAAACATGATTCATCTACGAGACAACACTGCACGATACTTTATTGTGGCCTTCACCTTTGCACTTGCTGCAATGCAGTGGCCTTTTAACCACTCCTCTTGACCGGATTCTTCTCTTCTTGGGAGAGCCAGAGACACGCCGAAGAGGGGAAGGGTTTACCTGAACCTCTGATGATTCTCCAAGCACAGGCTTTTCTACTGTTGGAACAGGCTTTATTGATTCAGAGTATGTTAAACGAAAAGCTTCAGTTGTATAGTACTTGGAGCAGTAGTCATACACATCCCTACCAATGTGCTGAAGCACTGCCACAGCATGCAAACATGGGAAACCGTTAATTTGCCATTCCCTGCAACTACAGTCCCATGCATCTATGTTAACGACATTAACTGCGCCGAGGAAATCTTGTACCTCGAAAGTGTTACTAGGTGAAAACATGACTTGAAGTGACTGTGCCTTGAGAATCTCTTTCTGTAATTTATCCTCCACGGATGGAGTTAATCTTGTTAGCCACTGATCTGACTCCACCTTTCGAGTGTAAATTAGTTCCATCAGCTTATGGCGAATGGTCTCAATAATCTTTATTATTGGTAATGCTGCGAGCTCGGTTAACCAACTGTAAAATGACTCGGCAATGCCTGATGTTATATGGTTGTACCGCGCACCATGGAAAAGTGAGTTTGCCCAGTTTTCAGGGTCACTTTGCAAAATCCAATCATAGGCTTCAGGTGAAATACTCTTGATGCTTTCAATGCACTTTCGAAATGCATCAAGTGTGGGAGCATATGCAGCATCATGAAGATGTCCAACAATGACTCCAATAATTTCATGAATGCATGGACCCTTAAGATCCCTCTTCAGCTCTTCTGACAGATAGCGAAGGCAATAAGCATGGCAAGAATTCTCAAAAACCACAGAAATTGACTGTCTTAACCCCATCTGTCTATCAGCCACAAATGTTATTGGCTGAAATGTTGGAAGAGCAGTTTTCAATTGTACCAAAAACCAATGCCAGTTATCATCATTCACAACATCCACTATAGCAAAAGCAACAGGGAAAATACCATAATTTCCATCCACTGCTGCTGCAGTCAGCAATTCTGACTGATATTTTGATTGCAGGCTCATAGTGTCAAGGAAAAGCAAGGGGTGACAACCACTCTGAAAACCATGTAGTGAAGCATGAAAGGCAATAAATAACCGATGAAAACTTTGGTCCTCCCTGGTGTTAAGAGAGACAGCTGTACCCGGATTTGTCTCTACAATCTTCTCACACAACCATGGTAATTGGTTGTACGCCTCTTTGTAAGAACCCTGAATCTCCTCTGTGGCAGCCTCCATCCAACGTCGAACCTGTGAATATCTCAATTCAATTCCAAATTCCTGCTGAATTTGATTAGCAATTTCCTTGGGCTTGACATTAGGACTATCACGCAACTTTTCCTTGACAATACCTTCCACTACTTTCTTTGAGGCTCGAGGATGACTATCTGTACTGGTACCAGCACCACATGTATGAATTTCATTCAGCCTCTTAATTCGGAATAAGTGTGTAGTAGACAACCTTGATGCAAAAATCCTCCAGGGGCAGCCATCAACACTACACTTGGCACTTACACGCATACTATCATTTTTCTTAAACTTGATCGTGAATCCCTGAGCAATGGAATACTTGCGGAAAGCATCACGGACTTCACGTACATTGTTAAACTGCTGGTGAAGGCCGGTTATGCAATTCTCCCATAACTTAACACGTTTCATCTGTCCAACACTCTGAATTTCAGTGGGTACTGTAGCCAAGGAGTCGAATCGCCCAGCATTCTCAGAAGCAGAAGCAGAAGCAAGAAAAGCAGGGGCAGGAGCTTGAGCAACAGGTGTAACATTGAGAGGATACTCTTGTTGGATCACTCTCTTCCTTGTGGACCTGCAAGACCAATCATGCATTAATATGATATAAAATACAAGTATGCCAGTTAAATCAGTTTGGGAACCATTGTATCCACATGGTCAGCTGCATCTCATTACAGTTAAAATTAAATGTCAGACCCTGTTGCCTCTAAATACAACCAGAAGCCAGGTGAACCTTTTAACAGAGGAAAACAACATAAACCTTCAACATCCGCATTCCAAGAACATATGCAAGTTACCTTTTACGAGGAGGCACAGGTGTGGCTTCAGTTGTGCTAGGCGTAACTGCAGCTAATGCTGTTGAGCTTTCATTCTTAATGACAAAAACGTCCACAGTCCCTGAGTTTCCATGAAAATCAAGAAAACGCTGGACGTCTTTGTCACTTGAAATAGTAATCAGAGTCCGCTTGTTATTGGGAAGAAAGTACTTGATGGTCATTGAATCAGTTCCATACTTCCACATATCTGCAATCTCCAACCTCAATTCATCAAATTTAGTCTCACGACTTACACTAATAGCATGAGCATCTCCACCAACATACGACAAGGAACCATCACTAGCAGTCGAAAACTTCCCACCAGACTGACATATCACAATAAGGTTATTCATGGCCTTTTCTTTCCGGTTATTTGCAGCGAGAGTCAACTGTTCGAATTCAATAAAGCCAAAGAAAATAATCTGTCCAAAAAGAATAAATTCCATCAACCACTAGAAAGGGAAAATGTGCATCCAATTAATATATATAAACAAGACATTGGTAGCAGTAACAAAATTATAAAATTTGAAAGACACAAATCTAAAAAACTCATGACCTATGTAAACAGAAGTATCCAGTAGATTCAATCGTAAGCATTTTAGGCAATTGTTAATTAAAAAAAAAATCTTTCTTGCAAACAATGAAACAAAAATCGCAGGCAGATATAAGAACGGGTTTCACAGTATCTAAATTCAATACATGAAAGCAATGTAGTACCGAAAGATAATAACTTTGAAAGAAAAACAATTACGAGAAAGCAGAGAGAGAGAGAGAAACAAACTGATCCAGAAGCGAAGATTGCAAGAGGCAGCCAAAAACCCTAGCTTTTACTCCATCGAAGAAGAAAAGGAAACCCTAGATTTAACGATTTGGGGGGGTTTAAGGGTTTGAATTAAGGTGGGTTTGGGGTTTTCATGGTGAAGGAGGTGAATTGAAATAAAATTTTGGTTTGGGATTGTTTGGAAATTTTGGGGTTACGAATTGGACTTTTGGGGATCTCTCTCTTTTCCTCTCTGAAAAGTAAATGGAGAGTAGGATGAAAACGCAAATTCCCAAAAACAAGAGTGGCTGACCTATAAAAGGACAATTTTGCTCCTCGTTTTCACATTCTGTGGGCTTTTTATTTGGGCCTGTGTCGGTTTAAAGGGTGCAGATCTGGACCCTCTAATCTAATTATGGGCCTGACTGAATGCAGCAGACCATGTTGCTTTTTTTATTTTATTTTTTTATTGTGTTAGTAGATCACCAATCAGGACTTTCTCTTCCAGTCGCAGTCGAAAAGCAACAATGGTTTGAATGGAAACTGTCCCAGAAAACAAGAGATGGTTCTTGTTTGGACATGGGGTTTCTGGAGATTCAGTTCACTGCCCAATGCAGGGCTGCCGGAGAGACTATTTACGAACTAACCAGCTGGTGTCCAAGCTGGAAGATCGCCACTTTAGTTGCGCTTCTGCGCTTGCATCGTCAAGTTATCTTCACCTTTTTAAATCCCTAATTATTGTCACGGCTCAATAGGGCCGTAGAAACAAAAAAGACGAGGAGATTTTATTTTACTTCTATTCGCAAGATACTGTGCATTTGAGTATTTTTGTTTTCTTTTTCTGTGTGTTTTTTTTAATTACATTCTTGATTTTAATTTTTATTTTTTTATTTATTTTTTCATATTGAGTTTATTAAAAATTGAGATTTATAATCTATTTTAATTTATTTTTTATAAAATTATTATAATTTTATAATTTTTAATATAGATTGATAAGTTAATTCGGTTTGATTTGAATTGATTTAAGATGTTTTTGATTTAAAATTTATATAAAAAATAATCTTAAATATTTATTTTAAATCAAATTATATTTTTATCGGTTATCTGAGTTGTTTTTAGACTCATCAAGTTAAACAATTCATATTGAATCAATTCCTATATACCTTTAAAAAGAAATCCAACAAAAAAAAATTAGCATTTCTATGCACTTTCTTCTTACATAAAAAAAATTCATCATATTAACAATTTAGTAATATCATTATTCGGTACAACCTTAATTAATCATAGCTACAAAACATACTAAAATGTGTAGACATTTTACTATGATAATAGTTAACAATATTTATAAGTTTTTTTGTAATTTTCATCATATTTTTTTCCAATTGCATCTTTATGTAAATTTACTATTTTTTTATAATTCATCAGAGAAGAGCAAAATTAAAAAAAAAAAAAAGGAGTAGTGTATAAAACAAAGAGAAACCGCACAATCAATCTCAAATTCATAAAAAAAAAGTTATTGTTGGCCCACATACTTTCCTTTGTCTTCCTTTATCGTACTTTTTAGTTTTTGTAATTAATTTTTTTTTAAAAAAAAATACAAAGGATTCCAGGCCTAGCACTCGACCTAACTAATAAAAGGCTGGATGTGTGTGGGCCTACGAGGCATAGCCACCGTGATTGGCCCTTTTTTTCGGCCTTTTCTTTTTCTTAATGGGCAAGCCCATCTTTTTATTGAAAAAACAAAACGAAGAAGACGCCTCATTTGTTTGCCCAAACTCAAAAACTAGGGTGGAGTTTTTATGCCTTTTAAATTTTTTTTAATAACTTATTTTAACCTAAAAAATCTTTATAAATCAATTTATCAACTCTATATATTTTTAAATTTATCAGAAAAAAAACATAAAATCAAATTAAAAATTTTTTTCTCTACCCAATCTATTTTTTCAAGCAAGATAAAAGTTTAAAAAATCTTAATAAAACTCATCCTATCAAATTAAATCTGTTAAAAAAAATTGATATTTTCTTGTCACTGTAATATGCCCAACTAACAAATTTATTTATCTTTCTTTATTTTTTGATGAATTTCTTTTACCCTTCTGAAATTCAAGTACTAAAAAATAAACAAAATAAATTACTGGATCCAATTTTATTTTCTTAGGTTTACATTTAAATGCACCGTGTTTTTTTAACACTGTATTTTAATTATTATTCATTTTTTTCATGTTTGTAAAAATAATATTATGGATTTTTATAGGAATGTTACTATTTGTTTTTCAATTATTATGTGTTTGATATGAAACAAAAGGCTAATGAATATACAATTAACATAAAATTTATGTTTGTTTATATATATATATATATTGATAGATGTTATTTTATAAGTTTGTCAAATTTATCCATTTTTTTTCGTCTTCAATCATGTTCAAAATAATAAGAATTTATTTTAATGTTTCTTTTAATTTATCATGATGGATTTTTATTTAGAAACTAGTGCTTGCAATTTAAAAAATATTCTCATTAAAACAATCAAGAGAAGCATTAATAAGAAAATAGAGTTTATATTGGAGAAATTAATTTTTTATTCTTATTTCAAATTAAAAAAAATTGAGTATATATTATCATTATGGTTAGAAATACAAACACCTAATCTATTTAAATGAAAAAATAAAATAGTTGCATGTGGCATGAGATCAGAAATGAGTATATATTATCATTATTTTATTTTATTATCACTTATGAGCTACATTTAACTAATTCGATTCCCAAATTATCAAGGAGAAGATTTTCCATTTTCTAACAAAATTTCAATAGAGTTTTCTATAGAAAAAAATCTCCCTAAAATCTTCATGTGGTGTTATTTATAAAAAAACCAGGAGTACATCCTAAAACATATATAAAATTAATTACATAATATGTTTGTAAAATTACATAATATTACCTTACATAAAATCTATACACTTAAGCTTCTGCTGGATGATAAGAATAACTCGAAAACACACATTTAAAAATAATATTAATTATAGAATTAATTGTATTTACATTTAAGTGTATCCCATGAAAAAAATACATGTATAAACTATTTTATTTTTTCTAAACCAAGTCCTTATAATACTTGCTTCTATTCATATGATTGACAAAACTTTTCAGTTAATAATAACCACCACACTTGTGATCGCCTTATCTATAATTTAAAATATTAGCTTTACTACTACTACTACTACTATTATTACTGTAATAGTAATATTTATGACAATAATAATAGTATTATTATCACTATTATTATTATTATTATTATTATTACTACTACTACTACTACTACTGCTACTACTATTATTGATATTTTTAATATTATCAAGATGCTTCTTATCCTTTCCTTTCTTCCTTGTATAACTATTATATTTTTTTTTATCATTATAATTATTACTATAACTACTACTATTATTATTAAAATAAAATAATATTATTTATTTTTGTTATTATTATCATTATTACTATTATTATTATTACTTTCATCACCATTACTATTAATAGTGGTGGTGGTGATGGTAATAATCACAGCATTAGTCCCTAATTTCAAGATAATTAAGTTTTATTGAGAAATATAAATTGGTCATTACAATATAAGTAGTAAATAAAAAAATTTGTGAAGTTCATTACATGGATTTGACCTTAGTTTTAGTGGATTTGACCTTAGTTTTAGTGTTTGTGTATATATATATATATATATTAAAATTATTTCTATATTTAAATGTGCGGGTATGAATATTTTCATGGCCCGGGATTTAAAAAAAATAATTATTTTAAGAAAATGATATAAAAAAATTATTTTTATTGTATATTTAGCAGAAGTTTTAAAATATTTTTTTATATTAAATTTATATATAGTTATAATTGTTAATATCATCATAAAAAAATATAATTTTGTTTGAAAATTATAATATCACTGGATAATCTTTAATCTCTCTATAAACATGCCGCATAAACACAATAAAACCTTCTATTTTTAGTAAGGGCATGTTTGAAACCCGGAATGGTTGGTCAGTTGTTGTTGTTATTATTATAAATCTAGTCCGCGTGTAAAAAAATTTCATTAATTTATAATGAGCATATGTCCACGGGTGCAAGGCATCAAAGCCAGGTTACTAAGAACGGCCCAATAAGAGTAATAAGCAAATCCGCCGAATTAGCACAACAGTCCTGTTCTTCTCATCCAATCAACGACAACAAGAACAAGAAACCTTGTCAGATCCTTCCTTATTCACGTAGCTACGGATTGGCATTTCTTCAGTTATCAAAAGAGGGAAAAAGAGAGAGTGATATTTCTCCTCAACAATTTGTAACATCTTCTCATTGCACTCGTGTTTTTATTTCAAGTGAGGTTCGTGCTTCATTCATTCAAAATCTAAAGCCCAATGGGACCTGTAAGGCACAATTGAACATGAAGAGCCATTAATGAGCTTATATGTATATATAATTATGTTGGAGGTCGAGGGCGCTCCCACAAGTTCACCTTGCTGAGAATTCGACAGTAAAAGACAGTGTCAGCCTCCACTGATAGCATCGAACCCGGCAGGTAGCCTGCAACGGTTAGTGCAAGCCATGAGGTTCTTGGCTTGACATGAATATGGGACTTGGATAAATGACCATTTAAGCTGGCACAAAACACAACAGGACTGGCATTAAAAGCTGGCAGTATTCAGCTTGTAGGAGAAAGTAGCAGCAATGTTTTCGGAAGTTTCGATGGCTTTCAGATATAGCTAGCTGGGAGGAGGATTGTTTAGTTCATGGTGATGGGTTGTCAAACATGGGGTACGATTAAGAATATTCTATATAGTCACTAAGTTCATGGAAACATGTAAAAAACTGTCTAATAATTGCTCAACTAAATCCATGGAGAACATTGAGGAAAATTTGTCCTCTTATGTCATGAAAAATAGATGACAACTTTGCTTTGTAACTTTCACAATATTATATTTTATATTTAAATAGGTTTGACAGCAATGACAATTTTTGCTGTGTAGCATACAAGTTTTATGCATAACACACACATAATATATATTTTGTCGAGGCAATAATAAAAGGTTGAGAATTTTCATGAATATGTTATGTACTATTTTGTTTTATTGCTTTTGATAATTCCGCTTGCATATGACAAGTTAAAATGCAAGAACCTTCTTTGGTAAGCGAAATATATAGTTACAAGTAAATACAAGCAAAAAAAATAAAAAAAAAGACTTGGTATAGTAGGGCTCGACTGCCGTGCGAGGTTGAAATTTTGAGTGAAAAACTTGTCCCTATAACAAATTCTCTCTATTTCTTTTCAATTTCGAGATCACTACAATTTCAAGAATCAAAGTACTAAGATATCTACACTCTCCATGACTGTACAGTTGCTTGTTCAACAGCTTCAGGCAACCTAATGCATCTTTTGCTAGGACTATTGAAGATAAAATGTACACGTGCACCAGTGAACTTTGATGTCAAGATTTCTGCCTACCAGCACTTCCCGAAATAAAAGGGCATTTCCAAAGTCTTCTGTCGAAAACAAAAAATAAAGACTGATCTACGTGATTAATTGTCACAATCGATTCTCCAAGAGATCAGGCAAAGTTATCTTTCCCAGGTTGTTCGGGTCAAGCTTGCTGAATTGATTGCAGATCTGCAGTATATCTTTTTCGCCAATCTTTCCCATTTCTTTGAGCTTGTAGATTACGTACTCTGATTTACTGTAAAAAAAAGGTTGAAAAATAAATGAATCATGGCTCTATCTAGATTGAAAGACTGCATATCTAATTTTCTGTGAAAAAAAAAGAAACAAAATGAATCAATAGAGGCTCTATCCAGCGTGCCAGATTACATATTATGATTCCCATAAAGAGAATCCATTGTAACACTCCGAAAACAGATCAAGTACATCGTCTGCAATGATATAGGTCATGAGAAACAAAAGAAGGAAGATATTAGGAAGCTAAGAGGAGTTGATTGATATTAGCATCTCGATCTACACATTTTCCACATAACATGATGGCTTGGAGCAGCTATGAAGAGCCCTTGCCTTTTCAACTCAAAAGTATTTGGATAAAAAATATATATCTAACTACTCCGAATACTATATAACTTATCATTTGAGAAGAACTAGTCAAAGAGTGACCTTACGCGTTTAAATCCATAATCTTTAAATACTAATGGAGTCATAAATATCAGACAACCTGCTCTCCTATGTTGTTTTCCATTTCAGTAGGAAACCTATTGGCAACATAGACTGTCGAGTCTCTAGAGATCATGCAATCTATGAGACTATGATAGATTATTGTCTTGCAGCACATCATATTTAGCTGAAGTTTCAAAAGACCTTAATGCAAATAAGCAAGAAAGGTTTTAGAATGTGACATGCTATATGCTAAACCATCCTAACTATGCTAAAGGTCTCCAAATCCAATAGAGCAATTACTTCACAAGACAACAGCCCATCACATACTGTCCTCAATTCATGAGCCTGTCACTAACAATTAGAAGGCAAGAGCCAGGTTAACTTGGCTCATAAACATGAGGAATTTAAGATTTTAATTACTTTTGATCTGTGTTTCAATGTTTGGGAACATAATACATCAGCAATTTGACTAGAATTTGCTTATCTAAAATTCGTATCAACACAATGCTCAACCCACCCAACAATCTGAGAGTAATTATTGAGGATAGTTAGCACAGAAAAAGAAGGAAGAGTTCAATTAAGTTTCGATATCCATCTCCTAGAACAGCATTTCATCCAGATTCCATCTTATCACACATTGCCCCCAATTCAAAGCATAGGCTACTAAAATTCTGGTAAAAAGCGGATTACTTATTCTCTTAGGTAAGAAGCTATCTCCATCTACGTGTTCACACACATGGTACTAATCAGCTATTTCTATATACTCCACAATACATATTTGAACAATTTTCCCCCCAACTAGAATAGACCCGAATTCAATACATAGCCTAGTTATTTTTTTGAGGATTAAATTATCATATCATTAATTAAAGAAAATCCCCAACAAGAAGAGCTATACATATCCAGAAATTAAAGCAATTAGACAGATAAGAACAAGCAAGAGATCAATATAGAGCCGCACCTAATGAAACCGTGATTGTTCATATCTGCAGCAAGCAAATCCTCCACAGTAATATCTCTATGCAACACCCAATTGGTAATCCTCCTGTGCCTCTTATCAATCCTAGCCTCTGCCAAATAAAGAAATGCCCTTGCTACCGCTAATGTCGAAACCAAAAGCCAAATTGCTGCAAACAACCTCCCTGGCAAGGTCTTAAACGCCCTATCACCATACCCAACAGTCGTAACTGACATAACCGCCAAATAAACTGAATCAATCCAATCAAGATCCTCCAGAAAGTACAAAACCAAGGTCCCAATTCCAATACACAGAACCACCACACCAAGTGCCAATCCAACCTTCAATCTTATCCTCATCCTTCCCTTTTTAACATCAAAGATATAATCAGTAGCTGAAAATCCTTCGTGATTTCGATTTTTACCCATTTCAATGCCAGTCAAGATCATGCTTTCTTGCAAATCAAGAACGTAATTAACTAGCCCACTGAGCAAGATGTCTATAAATCCAAACCCAACTAGCACAAACACACAAGCAAAGACCTTTGTCACTGGTGTTAAAGGAGTTATATCACCATAACCAATGGTACACATAGTGACTATACAGAAATACAAAGCGTCAACAACCGGGTGAGTCTCAATACCCGAGAAGTGATCAGTGTTGAAAGAGTAGATAATAACTCCAAGAAGCAGATACATGGATAACAAGAAAGTGGCTTGCCTGATTATAGAGGTAGAATCAGGTTGTGGTTTAGGGATTTGGGGCTTTGTTCGTTGAAACTCTCGCATGACAACCATAGCAGGAGCTGTTTTGCACCTGTGAAGAGTGCCGGGTTTCTTGAAAGGGGTATTCGGAGGTCCGAGTGGAAGAGGAGGAGAAGTGGATGGTGTTTGTGGCGCATCTTGGATTTCAGGGAATAGTATTGGGGTTGAAAGAGACTGAGTGAGAGTGATAACGGGTTGGGGTTTGTAACTTGTTTGTTTGCCGAGAAAAGGCTCATTCTCCATCTCCAGAAAAGAAGAAGAAGAAGACGAAGAAAAACGGGTTCGTAACTTTGCTTTGGACAAGGAGAGAGCGCGTTAGTGGTGGCCGAGGAGGTGGAGACTTCTACTGGGTTTTCATTTTTCTTTCTGAGAGGCTAACCTGTGGTTATCAAGTCTATAATGACTGGAGAGCAGTCTATTTTACGGTGGCAATGACCCCACTCACGGGCAGATGGACAAAAAGAAAATGTCATGTTTCTTATCGATGCTGAGTTCTCAATTTGTCATGGCTAGCTATGAGTGGGTTCTGCGCCAGGTTTTACTTTGACTGGTGAATAAGCCGGCAAATGCTTCTACATCTCCAATCTCATGGGAAAAGGATGAAGATCTGCATCTGCTGATGAGCATTTGAATCATGTCTCCCTCGTTTTACACGTATTGTGAATTTGATATTGTATTTACCAGCAAGAAGAAGGGAGTCTTTTTTTGGTGAAATATTGTATTTTTTGTTTTTGAAAAGAAGGCGCGTCATTGACTAACGAGAGAGGAGAGGGTGTCCATAGATCGTTTTATTCGGCACTGTTTGATTTTTGTGCAAAAATATTTCTGAGAAAATTTATTTATTTTTAAATTTATTTATTTTAATATTTTACAATAATTTTCATGTAATTAAAATAGCTACATCAAGAGTTTTTGGCATAATGGTGAAAGATACTTGTGTTTTTTTTATTGTAGCTGAATTCAAGCTCTAGTATATACACCTATCACTTCACGATGTTTATGTTTTATATAATTGTTGGATTTGTAAAATATCTAGTATATTGTAAAAATTAATTATAGTATACATAAATTGGTCAGATATCCCATATAAATAAAAAAAAATATAGCTGCATCAACCAAATTTTATTACACGAATACATGATGCAATTCAATTAAAAATTAAGTTACCTGGGATTAAAAAGGATGGAATCAAGGATAGGAATTTCACTAAAATTTGACGGATATTAATCTAGATTAATTGGAATAAATATGATTTTTTTTTATTGGTTCGAGTTCATAAGATATTGCAGGTATGGATACTGCATTGTGCCGATCCAAAACCCTACGGAACTACATACATAATCTTAATTTTTTTTAATAAAATTACATGTGTACCGAGCTTATATAAATAAAAATTTAGGGTTCTTTCTACTTTTCAAAGCCTCTCCTCTCTAGCCGCTGTTTCAGTTTTTCTATCTTCCATACTGCTCTCTCCTCAATACCCCCATTGGCATGATTGAAAGATGAATCAATCCCAGAAACAGCAGTAGGAGAAGAAGGCTAAGAAGGGGATTTGGAAGCTCTTTGGATAAATTCATCCAACAAATTATGAACAGTTTCAAGATCATATTCCCATGGCTGAAGTGGTTGCAGATGGAGTTTGGGTTTCGATGTTATGCAACCGGGGGAGAGGATCCATGAAGAACGTGGATCAGATGAGATCTAGAGCTTACGCTTGGGAACTCAAGAACTAGGTGAGGTGGCATCATATCTGATCGAATAGATCAAATCTACTGTGGTTGACGTAAATCCCTAGCTGTAACTGCGAAAAAGGGACATCGCTCGCTCACAGGTTGTCGAAGGATTGGATGGCTGGATGTCTTTTTGTAAAGCGTTGCTACTGGCCAATAATGATTGCCCTTTTCTCACTCTCCAAGTGTTTCTTTTCTTTTACTGGTATACATAAATGTGTTAGGTATTGTTTTTTTTTTAAATATTTTTAATTCTTAAAATTTATTTTTGAAATGAAATGTTGAAATTAAAATGATTTAAAAATATTTAAAAAATAGTTAAAAGTAACTTTCAAACTACTCATTAACGTGATACTGCAGCCACGGAAGAAAGTGGGGGCGGACTGCGTGCTCTCGTGTGTCACTTCAATATTTCTCCTACTAGTTACTATGTTCTATGAATTGGTTCCAACGTAGAAAATTCAACGAGAGTTTGATAATAGCAACAACATGGAGCCAAGAATTGGAACCAAGCTACTTTATTACCAGCACCAAAACACGCAGTCTTTTTTTTGTCAACCTTCATGAGAGTTGAGATTGGATTACTCTTGATTGAGCACTTTAATCTTCATTTCATTATAACAAGTAGGCCACTTGGCCACTTGGGTTTAAGAGTAAAATAAGCGCTTCTCCTTATCAGCACCGTAATTATAAAGATCATCGAGTCATCACTTCATCGAGTCTGCAGAGGTCCCAGCCAGCGACACTGGACAAGCATATTTTATCGATCTTAAAGTTTCGAGACGTGATGGAGATCTCGTTGTATTTTATATACTAATCTGTTCGTTTGACGAGGAAGTTTTATAGTGACTTTGGGAATAGACTCCTGATACCGTCCCTTCCTTTCCTTAAAAGGCAACCAGACTCGTCCATGGAGCCTCTGCCCTACCTTTAACTTTAAAAAGGCACCGTACTTCACCAAAAATATTAAAAAATCATTCACTTGGCAGACGTGAGGGGGCAGTGATTTTGAGCACCTGGACTGCTTTCAACGGGAAGAAATGCTGGTGATGCCCTTTTCTTTTGTTTTCCCTCTGCAGAGATACCAGTTGGATTAATTAAACAGGAAATTCAATACAATGGTCGAGCTAATAATAGAGGGGAGAGGTTCCTTTAGGCATACCTCATCCTCTCCTATATTTCTTCCCCTAGTGACCAAGGCGTAAGGATGGGCTACTTTCTTTATTCCCTGAGAGTTCATTGAGACATCCTCCGAGGTCCAAGCGTGCTACCTATCTTCTCTTGCTGTCAAAGCGAAACTAGACTTTAAAGCCAAGCTGATTATATTTTTTTCTACTTAGCGCTCCTTGTATAAAAGGTAATGGTTATGTTATGACATTGTACATCGGTTCTTGTTAGCGCTTCCTTATCAGCAATCATATGCCCATGGCTTTCTCCGTAATCAGATCAAGCCGAGGCCTGATTAGGCCGCTTGAGCGGACACCATCCGGCATTCTTGATCTCTCAGTCATTGACAGATTGCCTGTGCTAAGATGCAATGCTCGAACACTACACGTGTTTAGGCACGGTCCTGAAGCAGCACAGGTGATCAAAGAAGCCTTGTCCAAGGCATTGGTTCCGTATTACCCTCTTGCAGGATGGCTTAAGGAGTCCAGCCAGGGTCAGCTTCAAATTGAATGTTCTGCACAGGGTGTATGGTTCGTTGAGGCATCAGCTAATTGTACTCTCGACACTGTTAGTTACTTTGATAATGTCATGTCTATCCCCTATGATGATCTGCTCCCGGATTATGTTCCTGAAACTGAAGGGACAGAACCTCTTGTGCAAATGCAGGTATGGTTTCTAAGATTCATGTACATTTGATATTGATACGCCAGAGTCCCTCAGGAACATCACGAGGTTGAATTTGAAACTTTCAATACAAGTGCACGTGTAGGAGGAACTCAGAGGATGAGAGAGGACTGCTTTCCACACAGGACCTTCAACAGGAAGAAAAAACCTTTGATACATTAAGTTATATTGATTTTTAAGGTTGATGGAAAAGTAACAAGTCCTTCATATATAGCCAGGAACATTTATTACAGACACTTGCGTTTTGTTGGAATATAGAACACGAGTGCAATTGAAGCAACCATTGTTTATCTAATTTTTCCTTTTCAGGTTACTCAATTTGAATGTGGGGGCTTTGTGATTGGACTCATATTCTGCCACGCCATCTGTGATGGCCTTGGTGCTGCGCAATTCCTCAACGCTGTTGGGGAGAATGCTAGAGGCCTTGAGCATCCAAGCACCACACCAGTGTGGTGTAGAGACTTTTGTCCGCTCCCACCCCAGCAAGAAAAAATGAATACTTTGCCAATACTACCACCAGCAATGCCCAATTACAGGCTACAGCATGCCAACATAGACATTTCTCTTGATCAAATTAAACAAATCAAGACAGAATTTCATGACTCAACCAGTCAAATGTGCTCCACATTCGAAGCCGTCGCGGCCACATTTTGGAAATTCAGAACTCTAGCTGTAAACTTCGAGCAAAATACTGAGGTCAAGCTTGTTTTCTTCGCTAATTGTCGTCAGCTCTTGGAACCTCCGTTGCCTAAAGGATTCTATGGCAACTGTTTCTTCCCAGTGACAATCACAACTTCAAGTGAGACACTTGCACAAGCATCAAATGTAGAGGTGATAAAGCTAATAAAAGAAGCAAGGGGTAATCTACCAGTAGAATTCTCCAAGTATTTGAAGGGTGACTATATGAAAAATGGAAAGGACCCGTTTGCGCCACCGCTAATCTACACCACACTGTTTATATCAGAATGGGGCAGATTAGGATTCAATCAGGTGGATTATGGATGGGGTCCTCCAGTTCACATTGTTCCAATTCAAGGGTCGAGCATTATTCCTGTTGGCATCGTTGGATCCCTGCCTTTGCCGAAGAAAGGCATCCGTTTGATGACATGGTGTGTCGAAGAGGTCCATCGCCAACCATTCATCGATCAAATGATGAAAGTTATTTGAATTCCTGCAAATGCAAATTTTACAAAATAAAACAATAAATGTTTTACTCTGAATCTGTGTGTTTTTTTGTGAACTATGAAATAAAGGAAGATCGATGAAGTTTAAGCATCTTTTTCTTTTTTTAAAAAAATGATAGAAGTAATGGACCAAGCCTTGAACAGGTATGGTTTCCATGTGGGCTTCGGGCACAACCTTGAAAAAAATACGGATCAGCCCAAACTTTTATCAATGGATTGAAACTTGACATTTTTCGCAATAGAGGGACAGTGATGAGCCTCTGAGAATCACCGTTTTGCTTGCTGATCAAGAAAAAAGGTGCGTTGACCTTTTCAATTTGGAGTTTGAACTTCGAGCGTAACACCCGGATCAATTTATTTATATTTAGAATTATGCTCTTAAGATATTAAAAAAATAGTCTTAATCGACTACTTACCATATCATGCTTTTAACACAATCATGTTAAGTTGGATAAAAAAATATATATACGCTCTCTTTTTTCCTCTTTGCTTGTGCTTCTCTTTTCTTTTCTTTTTTCATAAAAAAATTTAAATTCTAGAATTTTAGAGAAATAAGCGATGCTAATATTGATTGCAATACAACTTCTTTGTAATATATATATATAGTCCTCCCATATAGTTTTTTTTTTTTAAAAAAAGAAAAACAACAAAAAATGTCACAAATTACAATCATCAATGATGACTAAAAAATTAAGCAACAACTCCTTAAAAGTAAATAATAATAATATTATTTTAACTATTTTTCCAACTCAAAACATCTAGGAAATATTATGAAAACATTAAAAAATTAATTTTTTTGAATTAAATCACCATTTCATTAATTAAAAAAATAAATATCAACTCGAATCAAAATAAATTTTTTACACCCAACCTAATTTTTTTATGAAAAGAAAAATAAAAAATAAAATCTAAATAGATCTCTCCTAAACAAATAAAACTCCTTGACACCAATAATAATAATAATAAGTTTCTTCGTCATGTTTTCAACTTTCTTTTTCTCTCTCTCTCTAATCTAGCAACTCTTTCTCCTCTTTAACGTTTAAGATGCAAATAAAATAAAAATAAAGTTTTGAATCTGACAAGTAATTTTAAAACTAAAATGACCAAAACGATGTTTGACCAAACTAAAAAAAGGAGGCGCCACCCATTTTTATTTTTTAATATATATAAATAGGTTGACAAATAATATCATTTTTTTAATATCTCACTGTCATTGAAAGCTGGAAAGTTCCCTCTCCCCAGCGAACCGCCAACCTCATCTAATTGTAAACGCGGTGCTAGACATCAGAATTCTGCGGGGAAGGCAACTATGCTAGATTGCTTGCACAAGAGCCTTGTGATTGGGCAACAGAGCTACGTGTCCTCTCGATTAAAGTTCAACTCAAAATTTAGATAGTGGGAAAATAATTTTATTATCAATAAGTTCTTATGATATACCGATAAATGGTATTATTTTGTTGTACTGTACTGTACTGTACTATGTAATATTTAAAAAAGAAAACAGTGTTTTAAGCGATTGATGTACTGTCTGTAAATATTTAAAGCAGTTAAATATACTAAAAATATATATAATTTATATTAAATTATTCATAACCTTTTAACCCAGCTTATTATATTTGCACACGCATATATATGTTTTATTCGGGTAATCTATAAACAAATAAATTATACCCAGATAAATATATACATATAAATGACAAATATGCGATTGCAACATTAATTATTTCTCTTGATATTTTATTTTATTGACAGCACAATTAAAAATAAAAAAATATAAGAAAAGGAGTTTTAAAAATACTATAATTTTTTTGAATTATTAAAATAATGTAAGAATTGTCTCTAACATTGTCTTTTATAACAACAGTACGTGTACTTGTGAGAAAGACACAACTCTATTTTAAATAAGGCTTCCAATCATCCAATGCCGCATCTTACGTTGGAGGTGCTCTAAAGGAAACTGGGGGCTGCTCTGTGTTTGCCTTGGCTGATTATAATCAAACCAGCTAAACCATTTGAGATAAATATTACTTGTTCGATCATTTTAATTACAGTTGCGTGTTGTAGCTCAGTGCAGGTTAATACGTAAGAGTGTAGGAATCACGTTAATGTAAGCAAAATACATATATTTAAAAATATAATGATTATTTTTTATTTGAAAATATATTAAAATAATACCTTTTATTTTTAATATAAAAAATGATCTAAAAAAATAAAAATATCAAGTAAATGAAAAAATAAAATAAAATTTATTTTTTCAAAAAACATTTTTAAAATACAAAAAAAAACAGAATATTAAATNTTTATATAAAAAACCACAAGAAAAGCTTATATAATTTTTTTTTTGTTGAAAAACAAATATGACCCGCGGCAGAGAAAAGGTAAAATAGCTAATTAATAGGTTTTTCTTCTATGATTTTAAGATATTATAATTTCTATCAAGTTTATTTTGTTTTATCTAAATTAACAAAAATACTAAATAAATAGTATTTCTAAACAGTGAAAATACTACCAAGTTGATTTTCTTTTTCTTTTTTTTTTCACTCAAAGATTTGATTTTACTACTACACTAAATAAACTACAGTCCCCCCTGCCTCCCTCACACACTGTTCATATGAATAGTAAAGGAGATGATTTTTTTTAATTCTATATTGCATTTTTTTCATGCATCTTTTCTTTCCATTAAATGCTTTTTAGCTTTTCTTTTTAATTTTATCCACTAAAATTTTATTAATTTTAAATTAATCATCATATTTCGTAACAAAGGCTTACTATTCCTGGCAAATCTATATGGGGGCCGCAACCACGTATGTACTAGCTGCCACAAGAAAACCTTTTCTGCAGAAAAAATCCAAACTCTGTTTGAGAGGAGGTGAAAAGCTGGCCTCTTTCTTTGACACGTGTTGAATTAAAGATTCCGCTCCAAGAAAATCCCACATGCGAGAGAATTCAAATTGAAATACGTCTGTTTGAAAATATTAATTTAAAAGTGTTTTAAAAATTAATTAATTATTGTTTCTCATTAATATTTTTAAATTATTTTTATGATCTAACATCAAAAATAATTTTTAAAACATAAAAATATTATTTTAATATGTCTTTAAATAAAAAATATTATAAAAAATAATCGTAATTATATCATCAAATATACTCTAAATAAGTAGTTAAACTGAATCATTATTTTCTTGTCAATGTCATAGATACAACTTGCTTCTAGTCAATTCGGTTTTAGGGGGTCTAATAACGTTTAATTTTTAATATATTTTTATTTATAAATATATTAAAATAATATATTTTTATTTTTAAAAAATTATACATTAAAATAATTTTAAAATATAAAAAAATAATTTCAAAATTATTTGAAATACAAAATTCAAAATTTTTCTAATTTCCATTTGGAATACAATACCGAACATGAGTTAAATTGAATTGATGCGACCAAAAAATTTGGTCTAATACATGAAGCTAAGAAGGTTTATTTTATTTTTTAATTTTTTACATTTAATCTTTGAAACTCCCATTTAAATAATTTTAGTAATTTAACAAAACAGCCCACCTTTTCATGTAAAATATTAAGAAAAATAAATAAAAAGAATCGGGTAATTAATTAGTATTGAAAAGAAAATAACGAAATAATATCAGAATTTTTTTTGATAAAATGACATACTTTTAAAAGTCATAATTTACCAACATAATTAATTAATATCATGGTTTATAATCATAATATTAAAAATTTTAGTATCATTTGCATTGAAGATGAATATAAATTTTTATTAAAATTTAAATTTTTTATTAAAATTTAAAATTTTTATTTTATTTAATGGTATTTATTGATATCAAAATTAATTTTTTTTTTAAAAAATAAATATTATTTTTATATATTTTTAAGTAAAACACTTTAAAAATAACATGAAATACGCTGCAAACACTTGGCATTATAGATTCGTCGCTTGCCGATGCCGTATAGCATTTGGTGTCCATGAATAAACAACATTAAAGATGTGGACTAGTTGACGAGGTAACGGGAATTAAGACAATTCAAACGATGCGTGCGCTTGAAGCTAAAGGAAGCAGGACTGCTCCCCATTATATAAGCCCTTGAATTAATAAAACGGAACCCAAATCCAACAGCTCATAGCAGCCACGGAACCAGCAGGACATCATACTGCTTCATATCTCTGTCTGTGGACTTGTTTCTTATTTCAAGTTCAACTACTCCCATATTCCGTTTCTTATTCTGTAAGTAAATTCCCTCCCTCCCTCGCTCTTTGTGCGTGTTTTTTCTTTAATTAAAATGGCCTGGAATCTTGTTTTCTGTTTAATATATGTTTATCCCGTCTCTCCTTCATCTTACTTGAAGACTACTTCTATTTATCACTTCAACATCAAACTAATAGGTGGTCAATCTAGGTGCCATTTTTTTTCCTTGAACAGCTCAGTAACTAAAAACGAATGTCTCCCATTTTCTGATCCTTTATTATTATTATTATTATTATTAATATTAATCTTTGGTTGTATTCAAATGACTTCCATTAACAGTTGCTGATTTTTTGTGCTTTATTGCAGCTGCAATAAAAGTCTTTGCATATTCTGAGAACAAATTGAGGATTAGATTAATATCTTGAGGTTCGAGCGATGGCTGTCGAGAACGGCAGAAATGGTGATCAGAGTATGGATGAGGCGAGCACATCAAAAGGTCTGGAGGTTGTGGAGAAGAGTTCTGGTGGAAGGGGGGACCAACAAGAGCCAGTGAAGAGTAAAGGAGATGAGGAAACTAAAACCGTTCCCTTTCCCAAGCTCTTTTCATTTGCGGATTCTACAGATATTTTGTTGATGATCCTTGGGACGATTGGTGCTGTTGGAAATGGAGCATCCTTTCCGGTTATGTCAATACTGTTTGGTGATCTGGTTAATTCTTTTGGACAAAACCAGAATAACAAAGATGTTGTGGATTCAGTTACTAAGGTAAACATAATCAACATGTATTCCTGTTTCAATCGAAAAAAATGCTTTCAAGGATAAGTAACTTTATGCACCTTTCTTTCTGCTCTGGAAGATGTACAATTGAATTTTTGGAACTCAGTTTCTGATATAGATATGCTACGAACTCTTCTTAGGCGTCTCTCAATTTTGTCTACTTGGGAATTGGTTCTGCTGTAGCAGCATTTCTTCGTAAGTACATTATTAACTCAACAATGCTACCTTACAGTTACAAAGGACTTGTTTAATGCATCAAGCATTGTGGATTTATAAACCTGTTCTTGTTGTTTGTCAGAGGTGGCTTGCTGGATGGTCACCGGAGAGAGACAAGCTGCTCGGATAAGGGGTACATATTTGAAAACCATACTGAAGCAAGACGTTGCCTTTTTTGACAAGGAAACGAACACTGGAGAGGTTGTTGGTAGAATGTCTGGTGACACTGTTCTTATACAAGATGCTATGGGTGAAAAGGTACAACTCTGTTCTTATCAGATGGAAAAAACACTCTGAATTTTATCCACATTGCCAATATTTTCTTCTGGCTAAATAACCCGTAATGTTCGTGCAGGTTGGGAAATTTATACAGCTGGTATCAACATTCATTGGAGGCTTCATCGTTGCATTTGTTAAAGGGTGGCTACTTACTCTTGTCATGTTATCCTCCATTCCCCTGCTTGTGATTGCTGGGGCAGGACTGGCCATCATAATAGCTAGGATGGCATCTCGTGGACAAACTGCTTACGCTAAAGCAGCGACTGTAGTAGAACAGGCTATTGGTTCAATTAGAACAGTACGTTTACATATAAAGAACAAGATATGCCTGGATAAAATTTCATTATATAATGTTAATTGTTTAACTTGTATCCAGGTTGCATCATTTACCGGGGAGAAGCAAGCCATAAGTAATTACAAGAAGTTTCTTGCTACTGCGTATAACTCTGGTGTTCAAGAAGGTTTTACTGCTGGATTAGGTCTTGGCATCGTTATGCTATTTATTTTCTGCAGCTATGCTTTGGCAATATGGTTTGGTGGAAAGATGATTTTGGAAAAAGGATACACTGGGGGTGATGTGCTTAATGTGATTGTTGCTGTTTTAACCGGCTCTATGTGAGTTCCATTATGAAGCAATATCCACTTTAAAAAATTCTTTGTTTGTTTAATTTTATGGTTTAATCATATGAATGGTTCAGGTCCCTAGGGCAAGCATCTCCCTGCATGACAGCGTTTGCAGCTGGTCAAGCTGCAGCTTACAAGATGTTTGAGACTATAAATAGAAAGCCAGAGATAGATTCTTCCGATACAAGGGGAAAGATATTGGATGACATCAGTGGAGATGTAGAGTTGAGGGATGTGTATTTCACTTATCCAGCCAGACCAGATGAGCAGATATTTTCTGGATTCTCTCTTTTCATCCCTAGCGGAACAACTACCGCATTGGTTGGACAAAGTGGAAGCGGAAAGTCAACGGTTATCAGTCTGATAGAGAGATTTTATGATCCACAAGCTGGTGAAGTTCTCATAGATGGCACTAACCTCAAAGAGTTTCAGCTCAAGTGGATTCGGGAGAAAATTGGTCTTGTCAGCCAAGAACCTGTGTTGTTTGCATCCAGCATCAAGGATAACATTGCTTATGGAAAAGATGGTGCAACTACTGACGAGATAAGAGCGGCAGCTGAATTTGCCAATGCTGCTAAATTCATCGATAAACTACCTCAGGTTTTAAACTGGTTCCCTCTTCACAAATTTCTAGTGCTGTCATTTTTTTAAAATTTTTTTGGAGAGGAGGTGGTTCAGATCGCCTCCGCTTTTTATCTAATTTGGTTTCAACTTTTGTATCCAGGGAATAGACACCATGGTTGGTGAACATGGAACTCAGCTGTCTGGGGGACAGAAGCAGAGAATTGCCATAGCAAGAGCCATTCTGAAAGATCCACGGATTTTACTTTTGGATGAAGCTACAAGCGCACTTGATGCAGAATCAGAAAGGATAGTACAGGAGGCATTAGACCGGATTATGGTCAATCGAACAACTGTAATTGTTGCCCACCGTTTGAGCACTGTGAGAAATGCTGATATGATTGCAGTTATTTACCGTGGGAAGATGGTTGAGAAAGGTATATAATTAAGCATGCATGATTATCATATGAAGAAACATCAAAATATTTGATATTTTCAGTCATTTTAAGGATTTTTATACACATCTTACGTTTTATTTAATATTTTATGAAACCTCCTACTTATTTTCCTAGTTTCACATAGGCACGTAGCAGATATATATTCTAAGCTGCACCATCATGATTCATGCAGTCATTTTCTGCAGCCAAATCATTTCTGCAATCTACAATCTTAGTTAGGGTAATTTTCTGATTAATTCCAGAACTTGTTTAAGTCTTCTGGATAAGGGAACTTTCTGGATTTTCATATATTATGTGAAATATCCATTTCATTGATTGATCAGGTTCACATTCGGAACTCCTCAAGGATCCTGAAGGAGCTTATTCTCAGCTTATACGCTTACAAGAAGTTAACAAAGAGTCCAAACAAGAAACAGAAGACCCCAAGAAGTCAGCTCTTTCTGCAGAGTCCTTAAGACAGTCAAGTCAAAGAATCTCACTGAAACGGTCCATAAGTCGGGGATCATCTGGTGTAGGACATAGCAGTCGCAACTCGTTTTCAGTGTCATTTGGTTTGCCTGCTGGATTAAATGTCCCTGATAATCCCACACCGGAATTAGAAGTTTCTACAGAGACACAACAAGCTCCAGATGTCCCGATCAGCCGCCTTGCGTATCTCAACAAGCCAGAGGTTCCAGTGCTGATTGCTGGATCTATTGCTGCAACTCTCAATGGGGTCATATTTCCGATTTACGGTCTGCTACTTTCCAGCGTAATTAAAACATTTTTTGAACCACCTGATGAATTGAGAAAGGATTCCAAGTTCTGGGCACTTATGTTTATGACACTTGGCCTGGCATCATTTGTGGTGTATCCAACACAGACATACTTATTCGCGGTGGCTGGTTGCAAATTAATCCAAAGGATCCGATCTCTGTGTTTTGAGAAGGTGGTTCACATGGAGGTCGGTTGGTTCGACGACCCTGAGCACTCAAGCGGAGCGATTGGTGCTAGGCTGTCAGCAGATGCAGCAACAGTGCGTGCTCTGGTCGGAGATTCTCTTTCCCAGTTGGTTCAGAACATCGCATCAGCTGTTGCGGGTTTGGTCATTGCCTTTACTGCATGTTGGCAATTGGCATTTGTAATACTTGTACTCCTTCCTTTGATAGGACTCAATGGATTTGTACAAATAAAGTTCATGAAAGGATTCAGTGCGGATGCAAAGGTATGCTCTTTGATTCCTGACCTAGTATTTTATTACAGCAGCGAGCAAAAGAATACCAGTTTTGACATGTAAAAGAGGTTTAACTCATGTTCCACGGAGCCTTTCTCAGAAATCACCATTTGCTGCCTTTTCTATTTTAAATTAGTAATCAAATGTGCCCAAAAAAAATAACAATCACATTCGCTGCTCTAAATGGTTGTAGAAAATGTACGAGGAAGCAAGTCAAGTTGCAAATGACGCTGTTGGCAGCATAAGAACTGTTGCCTCTTTCTGTGCTGAAGAGAAGGTGATGCAATTATACAGAAGGAAATGTGAAGGCCCTATGAGGACTGGAATAAGGCAAGGGATGATCAGTGGAACAGGATTTGGAGTTTCTTTCTTTTTACTGTTTTCTGTCTACGCAACCACTTTCTATGTGGGAGCTCAACTTGTCCGGCATGGGAAAACAACTTTCACGGAAGTTTTTCGAGTGGGTATATCTTCCTTGTGTATAAATTTTTCGATGAGATCTTTATAGACATTAGAGTTTTCTTAATAATACTAAATTATGTGTCTACTCGTAGGTTTTCTTTGCTTTAACCATGGCTGCAATTGGAATTTCTCAATCAAGCTCCTTTGCTCCTGATTCCTCAAAAGCCAAGGGAGCTGCTGCTTCCATATTTGCTATTATAGACCGAAAGTCGAAGATTGATCCAAGTGATGAGTCGGGAAGGACATTAAGCAACGTGAAAGGAGAAATTGAACTTCGTCATATAAGCTTCAAGTATCCAAGCAGGCCGGACATTGAAATTTTCCGAGACCTGAGCTTGGCTATTCATTCTGGCAAGGTCAATTATTCATGCTTTAAATCAAATCCTCCGTTGTTTTTAGAATAATGGAATTCTGAAAGGAGGAAACTCATATCATTTAAAATGCCTTCTTGTAGACTGTTGCCCTGGTTGGAGAAAGTGGAAGTGGGAAATCAACGGTGATCTCATTATTGCAAAGATTTTATGATCCCGATTCAGGGCATATAACTCTTGATGGAATTGACATTCAGAGTCTCCAACTTAAGTGGTTGAGGCAGCAGATGGGGCTTGTGAGCCAAGAACCTGTTCTCTTTAATGAAACAATCCGTGCCAACATTGCATATGGAAAGGAAGGGAATGCAACGGAAGCAGAAATACTAGCTGCATCGGAGCTGGCCAATGCACACAAGTTCATTAGTGGTTTACAACAGGTTAGAATTAACATTATATCAGTAATTGTTTCCATTGATATCATCTTCTGCAAGTACAAGTAGTAACTTGATTTGCTCAAGCAAGCAACTGTGATATAACTTCCAGTTGGCCTTTGACTGATAAGAATCAAAGATAATTCACGCGCTGTCTTTAGGTTGTTATCAGATTGAATATTTTGCTAAGATGCATGTGTAATTTTGTTGATTACGACCATGCAATCTTTAGGTTGTTATCAGATTGAATATTTTGCAAGATGCTTGTGTAATTTTGTTGACTTACGACCATGCAATCTTTAGGTTGTTATCAGATTGAATATTTTGCAAGATGCTTGTGTAATTTTGTTGACTTACGACCATGCAAAATGCAGGGGTACGATACTGTTGTTGGGGAGCGAGGAACCCAGTTGTCAGGGGGGCAGAAACAAAGGGTGGCTATTGCCCGTGCTATGGTCAAAAGTCCCAAAATACTTCTATTGGATGAGGCTACCAGTGCGCTAGATGCTGAATCTGAAAGAGTGGTTCAGGATGCACTGGACAGGGTAATGGTGAGTAGGACTACAGTGGTTGTCGCCCACCGGTTATCTACAATCAAGAACGCAGATGTTATTGCCGTGGTGAAAAATGGAGTTATTGTAGAGAAAGGAAAGCATGAGACTTTGATCCATATCAAAGATGGCTTTTATGCCTCCTTAGTAGCTCTTCACATGAGTGCCTCAACTTCTTGATTCACCCCTGCAATTTTTCTAGCACCCATTATTTATGAAGGCTGTCATCTTCTTGTTTCAAAAACTGGCGAAATTTTGTAAACATCAAGTTTGCTTGTTTCTTTTACGGAATAACACAGCAATTTCTGGTATACTAGCGTGAACAACAGAAAAGGTTCCGCTGTTGTAGTAATTGATTATCAATGAACACAGCTAGTTAGCTTCTTTTGGGAATTATAAATTAAGGAGAAGGCAACATTAGAGGCAATGACTAAAGTTTTCATGAAATCCTCAGATTCATGCGAAGCTGGATATGAATCTGTTTGGGTGATCAAAGTAATGGATGACAGGTTGTGACCCGTGTCCTATGGTTTAGTCTCGTCACCGTTTGATGATACCTTGACACTGTAGTCATGCTAGATTCAAGGTTGGCCCTCCAATAATCAAATCGCAGGCCTAATTAAATTAATAATATTCATTCCCTCTGCACGAGCATAGAAATTAATTACTGTATAAAACAATCGTAGATACACTAAGGTAGATCAGCTGCCCATTAACTTGCAAGTAATCGATGTTGAATCTAAGATGACTTGATGTTCAGTAGAAAGTGACTGCCATATTAATTTTAACAAAACTTGCACTAGAAGAACAAGAAAGGCTCACTGCATGGGAGTGGTGGGGATTATTAAAAGCTGAAACAGGGTGAGCAACCACCAAAACTAAATATGAAATAACGACTTTCGATCCAGTTGTTCGGTAACTTTCTGCTGATTCTTCTTTTAATAAGGTTTTCGACCATCTTTGTTTTTATCTTTCTTTTGTTATTTTCGCATCCTTTTCTTTTTAATGTTAATGAGTACCGTACATGTTATTTTGTCTTGATGAATTTGGACTGCTATTATATTTGTTCCAGTAAAAATTTAGAAGTTCTACAATTTGAAGTTGTAGACTTGTTAGTTTTTGTATATATGCTATTTAATTTTAATTGGCCAGGCAAGTCATCAGTCTATATGAATTTATTATCCTATAATAGAGTCTTATGATTATTATATTTTAATTTTTTGACGAGCTTTACATTGTGGTATTTTTGTTATAGTCTATTTTAGTAACCTTCCTATAAGAACATAAAACCACATATATATATATATATATATTTCTTATTGTTGTATTAGCTCATGTGTGTGTATTGAATATTATCTACTCACTGAGTTGTTGAACTCACCATCTCATTATTTATCTTTTGAAGCTTATAACTTGTTGTATTAGCTCATGTTAGCGAGCTATTTTGTTGGACATTCAGGACCTGCTCTTTTAATTATTATTTGTATCTTCTTTTTATGTCTAGTTAGTACTTCAAAACTATGAATTTATATGAACTCTTATATTAAGATAATCAAATTATATTATTAGGTTTATTTTGTTATTAATGCCGTGTTAAACTCTAACTGAGTTATTTAAAAGGTAAGTTTGGATTCGTATAGGTATGCAACCTTATTAATGATGCGTTAAACTCTAACTGAGTTGTTTAAATGGTAAGTTTGGGTTTGCATAGGTATAGAACCTTGGAGGAGAACCTTGTCTATATGTCGGTCATATATTTGGAATTTGGGTCCTAACACCAATAATGAATTTGATAACTTCTATCAATATGAAGTATTAAAAGATAGTTCATAACATCATACACTCCACAATAAAACAGAGTGGCAAAGCGGATGAGCAAAACTCTATTAGAAGGAACAAGAGCAATGTTAAAGGGTGTAGGTCTAGGAAAGTTATTTTGGGCAGAAGCAGTCAATACCAACTGTTATATGATAAATTGATCCCTATCAACTGCAATTGAGTTGAAGACATCGATAAAAATATGGACTGGAAAGCCAACTAATTATTCTTGATTGCAAATATTTGAAAGTCCTGTATACATAATGTACAATACTCAATAAGTCAGTATGCTAGATTTAAAATTTTAAAAATGTTTATTCTAAAGATATGCTGATGGAGTGAAGAGGTATCGCTTGTGAGATCCTACGACCTTCAAGGTAGTCATCACCAGAGATGTTATATTTGTATAAGATAAAATGCAAATGGAAGAATATAATAACATTTTAAAGGAGACTACAGTAATCCAGATGGAAAATACTCAAAATCATACTTCTTCTGAAGTTGTACCAGAGCATGAAAAACAAGAACAAATAAATTCTGAAACCCCTGAAGTTTAACGGTCAACTCGTGAAAAAAGACCACAGGCTTGACACTCAGAATATATTACTAAGAGTAACATTGCATATTGTCTTCTAACAAAGGATAGAAAGCCATCAACTTTTCATGAGACTATCAAAAGTACAGATATATCTATGTAAATGACAACAATTCAAGAGGAGATTGAAATTCTACACAAGAATAACACTTGGGATCTTGTTCCGCAATTACAAAGAAGAAAGGTCATTAGCAACAAATAGGTTTACAAGATAAAACATGATGACAATGATTAAATGAAGCAATATTGTACAATAGTAGTGGTGAAATGATATGCTCAGAAAGAATGAATAGACTTAAATGAGATATTTTCTCTATTGGTACAACTTACTACAATTAGAGTAATCTTGACAATGTGTGCTATATTTGATCTTCACTTAAAGCAATTAGATGTGAAAACTGTATGTCTTTATGGAAAACTTGAAGAAGAAATTTATATACTCCAACTAGAGAGTTTGCTGAAATAAGAAAGAATAACTTAGTTTGCAGGTTGAACAAATCTCTATATGGTCCTAAATAGACGCCGAGGTTTGGTACAAGAGATTTGATTCCTTTATAATTAGCTTTAGGTACAACAAACTTAGTTCAGATCATTATATGTATTACAAGAGGTTTAAATAAAATGATGATTTCATCATTTTATTGTTGTACGTGGATGACATATTGATAATAAAACCCAACAAAGATCGAGTTCAAGAATTGAAGGCATAATTGACTAGGGAGTTTGATATGAAGGACTTGGGATTGACAAACAAAATTCCAGGGATGCAAATTCACCAAGACAGAAGTAAGAGGAAGATTTGGCTTTCTCAAGAGAATTATTTGAAAAAGATTTTGTAATGCTTTAACATGCAAAATTATAAGTCAATTTCTACCCCATTTTCTATTAACTTCAAACTATCCTCAAGTATGTCTCCTAATAATGAAACAGAGAGGATGAAGATATCTCGAATACCGTATACATCTGTAATAGAAAGTTTACTGTTTGCCATGACATGTACAAAATCATACATTGCACAAGTAGTGGGAACAATTAATTGATATATGGCAAATCCTAATAGAGAGCATTTAAATACTATTAAGAGGATCTTGAGATACATTAAAGATATCTTAGATGCTACATTATGTTATGGAGAATCAAAATTTACTATCAAAGGTTATGTTGATTTAGATTTTGTTATTGACTTTGAGAAAAGAAAATCCACAAGTTATGTGTTCATAGTTGTAGGGGAGTTGTGAGCTGAGTTTTTAAACTTCAGACTATTGTAGCATTATCTACAACAAAAGCTACATAAGCTTGTAAAAAAACAATATGAATGAAGAAACTTATAAAGGAGCTCAGGTGCAAACAAGAGAAGATTTTTTTGTATTATGATAGTCAAAGTGCCTTGTATATTGTAAGGAATCCAGCATTTCATTTAATAAGAAAACACATAGATATTTAGTATCACTTTGTTCACGAAGTGGTGGAAGATGAAAGTGTGGATTTTCAAAAGGTTCACACAAAGAAAAATCCAACAGATACTCTGACCAAACCAGTCAACTTTGATAAGTATATATGATGTAGATCCTCTTATGGCCTACCAGTAACGTAAACAACATGAAAATGACAAGTATAGAAATGATAAAAGAATCGTAGATAATTAATTATGAAGATTTAATTAAATCATCAAAGTTTTTGAAAAAGCGAACGTGAAGCAACTTAATTAAATCCATCTAATTGGTGGAAGATGAGTTGTTAGACAAAAATAAATGGAAAATGAGTTATTTGTATAATTGATAGAGTACGAGTGAAAATAAGTTATTAGCATAATTTGTAGTATAATTAATATCATAATTTATAAAAATAACAAGTTAAACGAGATGTCAACTTATAACCCATTTTAATGGAGGCAAATTCTCATCAATAGGCTTAGACTTGTAAACACAAAAAAGCATAGCACACACACACCAGATAAACAGATAAATTATACTCAGATAAATATATACATATAAATAACAAATATGTGCACATAATTTAGGCTCCTTTTTTCGCTTAGGTTTGTGCAAACGTAAACTTGAACAAACATGTATAACATGAACAGAAGCATAACAAGTACATATCCAGAACTGGAATTTTCCCTTGCAGCTCTTTTTTTTTCGATCTATTTTTTTTCCCCATATCAATACAACTGCAAAGAAACTATTATGCAACACAATTTCTTTACCCAAAGAATCAATGCAACAAGCATGCAAAGAAAAGACAGCGAGGAATTTAATTAACATAGCCATGCAATTTAACCGAAGATATCTACTTTACTTTTCCTACTAAAATTCAACTTTTTATCTATGTCAACATATAACCAGTTTATTTCTTACAAATTATTTATTTCATGTATAACTATTTTAAGATTGTTGGAAGACTTTAAAGATTGTTGTTTCCTTTTACATATAGGATGATTTAGTTTCTACAAGACAATCAATGCATAAAAAATATTAACTTACTTGTTGACAAAAATAAATTTAAAAAAGGACCAATACTCTTATCTTAAAATAATTTATTGTTTATTTCGTGGTGCTAGGAACATGATTGCAATATTATTTCTCTAAGTTTACTTAATATTTACATTTTAATTAATGTCCCTTCTTTATGATTTTTATTTTTTTTTGTTTTTTATTTAGCCTTTCTTTTAATTGATATTGTTCTTAAAATATTTGATATGTATTTAAGTTTTGAAGATACCGTTTTGAGTTATATATAATTTTTTTTTATGTTTTATATAAATAAATTTTATTTTTAAAAGTAAAAATATTTATTTGTAGATGATATTTATAATATATGAAGTTTTACATAATATTTTTATTTATTTTTATTTAATGCAATCAATTCCAAGTGTGCGTCTATTTCTGTTATTTTTTAGAATTAATTTTAATAAATAAATTCAATAAATAAAATTATATAAATATCACATGTCATAAAATTAAATATTTTTTTAATTTTATCCACTAAAATTTTATTAATTTTAAATTAATCATCTCACTATTCTTACGGTTAGCTAGAAAGCATAAAACACAATGCTAGAGAATTATTTTAATTTGTTAATATTAAAAATAAAAAATATTTAATGCATTTTTAATTAAAAAATATTTTATATTACAATATCATAACATGTGTATTATAATGTAAATATCATTGGGATGGTGTTTGATAATGCAAAAAGGTGCTTTTTAAATAGAAATATATTAAAATATATATTTTTATTTTTTATATTAATGCATTAAAATAATTTAATAAGATCAAAAAATAATTTAAAAATATTTTTTTTCACTGCAAAAATAAACATTGAGAGGAGTAGTTGAATATTTGGAATTCATTGCATGAAGTAGTTGCCAAAAGAAACCTTTTCTTCATGACCACACAAGATAAAGGGTAGAAAAAAATCCAAATTCTTTTTGAAAAGAGGTGAAAAGCTCGCCTCTTTCTTTGGCATGTGTTTAATTAAAGATTCTAGTTTGAGAAAATCCCACATGTGAGAAAATTCAAAATTGAAATACGTCTATTTGAATAATTAAATAAATGGTTGAACTGAATTATTATCTTCGTGGTGGTCAACGCCATAGAAAATAGAAAATGATGGTTTTTATTTAAAAATATATTAAAATAATATTTTTTATGTTTTAAAAATTATTTATTATATTAACATATTAAAATAATTTTAAAAAATAACTTTAAATTAAAAAAATATTTTTTTTAATTCTCAGTTAAAATACAATACCACACAATAGCTAAGTTGAATTTAATCCAGATATAAGTGAAAACTTGTAGGAGAGCTGACTAGGCAATACCTGTTTGATCTAGAGGGTCGATCCAAGTAAAGCCAGCTGAAACCTGACCTGTTTTTTTACATATACACACGCGCACGTGAAACGACGGTGTTTTTGTCTTTTACTATAAAAAAGCCGCTTGTGGTAGTGTTACTATTGGGAGATAGAGAAGGACCTTGCTGCTACTGTTATTGGATATGGGGCTACATCATATTCATAGGATTTGAAGAAGAGGGCTTGAATGGTTTATTTAGAGCTAAACCTCCTCCTCCCTGTACTATTTTTCAACCTCCTTGTTGTTGTTGATTTGGATTACCAGGTGAAGCTATTATTGAGCAACAACAAGAAGTGACAGTAACCGGAAACAATCAGTCAAATTGATAAAGAAAAAGGCAGTGTTTTAAAACCCGGACCGGACCGGCGGGTTGACCCGGGCCTGGAACTGGTCCGGGTGGAGGCAAAAACCCGCTCAGGAGGTGGCCTGATAAAAGTCGGTCCACCTGGTCAAACCTAGCTGAGACCCAATCTATTTTTTTTATACTAATAGATGTTAAACGACGTCGTTTTATCCTTTGTTTTAAAGGCTAAAACAACGAAGAACAATGAAGCAGGATTGGGCATATTGATCACAGAGCAAACCTAATTAACAAAAAGATCAATTTCAATCGATGAAGAGCTCAGCAGAGCAGAAGACGTCTTGATCATTGTTGTTTCACTGCGAAAAAGGTTAGACTCTTGTTTCTGTTCACGAATCTTCTTCTTTCACTCTTTTTTTTTTTTTTTCCTTGGCCGTGTTTTGAACTTGCAGTTCTGGCATCATTTTGCTGCTCGTTGATTCAGTCGCATTGATTCATTCGCAGCCTAGTCATCTCAATCTCAAGTATGTTTCTCTGTTCTTTTCTTTTCTGCAGTATAATAAATCCTCTGCTATTAGGAAGTGTCGAAAATGGATGAGGAAACTAGTTTTGTTCGATGCATTTGCTTCTGGAACTGTTATAGCCAGAGATTGAAACTATTTTGTTCTAAGAACTGTTATAGCCAGAGATTGAAGCTGTTGTAAGAATTATTGATTATGGTTAAAATATTTGATCTTCTCATGTGTTTCTCACAAGAAGCAAACTTAAATGCTGGGAAGTAATTTTTGTTGGAACTTCTTGTGTAATCTCTTATTTCGATGATGAGCTCTTGTGTCAATTACAGCACATGCATAGAAGTGTTCTTACTTAGAGTATATGCTATTGTAATGTTTTCACATAGACTCCCCTGGTTTTCAACTAATTCACTTATATATCTTGGAACATAGCCATAAATGAAAGGTTTTTCCAGTTCAAAAAAATTAACCATGAAGCTCGACGCTATATTTTTTAGACAGAAGGATGACCAAGTAAACTCCTATACTTTGTACCTATGGAATAATACAAGGAAAGGATGTCTATGTATTTTGATGTCTTATATTACGTGACTAACTCTTGCTTATCTCGTTATTTGTTTTTACTTTTTGCTAATGATTCCACACATTTCTAATACTGGTGCGGTTTATGAGTTCAGGGTTTTTGTTTGTTGCTGCTAACTTTTATATACTTGCCTAGTCATTAAAAATAAAATGTAATGATTTGCATTTACAGAATGGAGACATTAAAGAGACATCTTCTGTTTTCTGGTCAAGAGGCATTACAAGAACTCAAGAAATGACAGTGACACTCAAGCATGATTTGTATGTATCTCTGGAATAAAATGTAATGTTTGTTTGGTTTTACAGCTGACTGTAAATTTAAGCAAACATAAGTTGTAGAGATTTTGATATGCTGGCCTGCAAGTTGGTGTGTTTGTTCTGCTTTTGCTTCTGTAAATTTTTGCTGGAGTTATTGTGGCATCGATTCTTCCCTAGATTTTTATTTAAGCTGTTATGCTTAGTTAACCGTGTTTCATGGAGTTACTGTGATATTAATTAGTAAGTTGATGTTATCAACTTTTACTAGAGTTACTGTGGCATCAGACTTTCCTTTCTCAATGCTTTCTCATGTTGACTGCTGGCTGATTTTCCATATCTTGTTGCTTGTTATTAGTACAGGATAAGAAAATAGCTTTGATAAAATTTACTGGGAAGCATAATCTTTTTTTGTTATGCATTTTATATCGGTGTTTTTTTCGGCTTGACCTGGGTTAATTTGGTTCAATCCATCTAACCCGTGACCCGATCACTGAACCGGGTCGATAACCAGGTCGGGTTTTAAAACTATGGAAAAAGGGGGAGAAAGGAAGAGATAAGAAAAGGCTTACCTAGATCCGTTCAATTTTTTCAGATCAGAAAGACAACGCCTTTCTTTCTCTAGCTCTCTTCTCTCTCTATTCTGTCATCCCAAACTAGGGTAGCGACAAACTGAGAATTTGGAGAAGAAAGAGAGGGATCGAAGGGGAAAAAACAAGGTTTTTTTATGTTACTTTGCTCAGATTTGTAGATTACGCCAATGAACAGTACAAGCGTTGCAAACGGAGAGTGGAAAATATGGAAAGAGAGAAACCTTTCAAAAAGCATAGTTTTCCTTTATTTTGGGTTGACCCGGCCAATCCATTTGACCCGTAACCCATTTATTATACGGATCAACTACCAATCTGGTTTAAAAACTATGAAATTTACACTACCAAAGAAATTGGTTCTAATACAAGAAGCGAAGAAGGTTTATTTTATTTTATTTTTTATGTTTAGTCTTTGACACTCTTATTTAAATAAGTTTAATAATTTAACAAAACAGCCCACCTTTTCATGTAAAAAATTATAAAAAATAAATAAAAAGAATCAAGTAACTGAGCAATTAGCATAAAAGACAAAATAATATCATAAATTTGTTTTCAATAAAATAACTTTCTTTTAAAATTCAGAATTTACAACAACTAATTAATATCCCAGTTTATAACTGCAATATCAAAAAGTTTAGTGTTTATTTAGTATTGAAGATGAACATGTTTTTTTATTAAAATTTAAAAAAATAATAAAATTAACTTTTATTCAGTAATTTTAGATGGTTTCAATGTCTTAATATTAAAAATAAATTTTGTAATAATAAAATTTTATTTTAATATATTTTTAAATAAAAAATAATTTACAAGATATCACACTACAATCCCACAGTATTATAAATTCGTTGCTCGCCGACGCCGTACAGAATTCGGTGTCTCTGAATAAACAACATTAAGGATTTGGACAAGGTGACGAGATAACAGGAATACAATTCAAATAATGGGTGCGCTTGAATACAGTTCTGCTCCCTGTTATATAAGCCCTTAAATTAATAAATGGTAACCCAAATCCAAGAGCTGTAAATTAATAAATGGTAACCCAAATCCAACAGCTCATAGAGCAGCCGAATAACTAGTATTACATCATACTACTTCATATCTCTCTGTCTGTGGACTAGTTTCTTACTTCAAGTTCAACTACTCCCATATTCCGTTTCTTCTTCTGCAAGTAAATTCCCTCCCTCCCTCGCTCTGTGTGCGTGTTTTTTCCCTTAATTAAAAATGGACTGGAATCTTGTTTTCTGTTTAATATATGTATATACATATATCCCGACTCTCCTTCATCTTACTTGAAGACTACTTCGATTTATCGCTTCAAGATCAAACTAATAGGTGGTCAATCTAGGTGCCATTTTTTTTTCTTGAACAGCTCAATAACTAAAAACGAATGTCTCCCATTTTCTGATCCTTTATTATTATAATTATTAATCTTTGGTTGTATTCAAATGGCCTCCATTAAAAGTTGCTGATTTTTTTGTGCTCTGGTGCGGTCGCAATACAAGTCTCTGCATATTCTGAGAGCGAATGGAGGATTAGATTAATATCTTGAGGTTCGAGCGATGGCTGGCGAGAACGGCAGAAATGGTGATAAGAGTGTGGATGAGGCGAGCACATCAAAAAGCCTGGAGGTGGAGGAGAAGAGTTCTGGTGGAAGGGGGGACCAACAAGAGCCAGTGAAGAGTAAAGGAGATGAGGAAACTAAAACCGTTCCCTTTCCCAAGCTCTTTTCATTTGTGGATTCTACAGATATTTTGTTGATGATCCTTGGGACGATTGGTGCTGTTGGAAATGGCGCATCCTTTCCGATTATGTCAATACTGTTTGGTGATCTGGTTAATTCTTTTGGACAAAACCAGAATAACAAAGATGTTGTGGATTCAGTTACTAAGGTAAACATAATCAACATGTATTCCTGTTTCAATCGAAAGAAATGCTTTCAAGGATAAGTAACGTTATGCACCTTTCTTTCTGCTCTGGAAGATGTACAATTGAATTTTTGGAACTCAGTTTCTGATATAGATATGCTACGAACTCTTCTTAGGCGTCTCTCAATTTTGTCTACTTGGGAATTGGTTCTGCTGTAGCAGCATTTCTTCGTAAGTACATTATTAACTCAACAATGCTACCTTACAGTTACAAAGGACTTGTTTAATGCATCAAGCATTGTGGATTTATAAACCTGTTCTTGTTGTTTGTCAGAGGTGGCTTGCTGGATGGTCACGGGAGAGAGACAAGCTGCTCGGATAAGGGGTACATATTTGAAAACCATACTGAAGCAAGACGTTGCCTTTTTTGACAAGGAAACAAACACTGGAGAGGTTGTTGGTAGAATGTCTGGTGACACTGTTCTGATACAAGATGCTATGGGTGAAAAGGTACAACTCTGTTCTTATCAGATGGAAAAAACACTCTGAATTTTATCCACATTGCCAATATTTTCTTCTGGCTAAATAACCCGTAATGTTCGTGCAGGTTGGGAAGTTTATACAGCTGGTATCAACATTCATTGGAGGCTTCATCGTTGCATTTGTTAAAGGGTGGCTACTTACTCTTGTCATGTTATCCTCCATTCCCCTGCTTGTGATTGCTGGGGCAGGACTGGCCATCATAATAGCTAGGATGGCATCTCGTGGACAAACTGCTTACGCTAAAGCAGCGACTGTAGTAGAACAGGCTATTGGTTCAATTAGAACAGTACGTTTACATATAAAAAACAAGATATGCCTGGATAAAATTTCATTATATAATGTTAATTGTTTAACTTGTATCCAGGTTGCATCATTTACCGGGGAGAAGCAAGCCATAAGTAATTACAAGAAGTTTCTTGCTACTGCGTATAACTCTGGTGTTCAAGAAGGCTTTACTGCTGGATTGGGCCTTGGCATCGTTATACTACTTGTGTTCTGCAGCTATGCTTTGGCAATATGGTTTGGTGGAAAGATGATTTTGGAAAAAGGATACACTGGGGGGGATGTGGCTAATGTGATTGTTGCTGTTTTAACCGGCTCTATGTGAGTTCCATTATGAAGCAATATCCACTTTAAAAAATTCTTTGTTTGTTTAATTTTATGGTTTAATCGTATGAATGGTTCAGGTCCGTAGGGCAAGCATCTCCCTGCATGAGTGCGTTTGCAGCTGGTCAAGCTGCAGCTTACAAGATGTTTGAGACTATAAATAGAAAGCCAGAGATAGATTCTTCCGATACAAGGGGAAAGATATTGGATGACATCAGTGGAGATGTAGAGTTGAGGGATGTGTATTTCACTTATCCAGCCAGACCAGATGAGCAGATATTTGCTGGATTCTCTCTTTTCATCCCTAGCGGAACAACTACCGCATTGGTTGGACAAAGTGGAAGCGGAAAGTCAACGGTGATCAGTCTGATAGAGAGATTTTATGATCCACAAGCTGGTGAAGTTCTCATAGATGGCACTAACCTCAGAGAGTTTCAGCTCAAGTGGATTCGGGAGAAAATTGGTCTTGTCAGCCAAGAACCTGTGTTGTTTGCATCCAGCATCAAGGATAACATTGCTTATGGAAAAGATGGTGCAACTACTGACGAGATAAGAGCGGCAGCTGAATTTGCCAATGCTGCTAAATTCATCGATAAACTACCTCAGGTTTTAAACTGGTTCCCTCTTCACAAATTTCTAGTGCTGTCATTTTTTTAAAATTTTTTTGGAGAGGAGGTGGTTCAGATCGCCTCCGCTTTTTATCTAATTTGGTTTCAACTTTTGTATCCAGGGAATAGACACCATGGTTGGTGAACATGGAACTCAGCTGTCTGGGGGACAGAAGCAGAGAATTGCCATAGCAAGAGCCATTCTGAAAGATCCACGGGTTTTACTTTTGGATGAAGCTACAAGCGCACTTGATGCAGAATCGGAAAGGATAGTACAGGAGGCATTAGACCGGATTATGGTCACACGAACAACTGTAATAGTTGCCCACCGTTTGAGCACTGTGATAAATGCTGGTATCATTGCAGTTATTTACCGTGGGAAGATAGTTGAGAAAGGTATATAATGGAGCATGCATGATTATCATATAAAGAAACATCAAAATATCTCGCGATCCTGCTGCGAAATTCCTTCGCTGTAAACTTTCTGATCTCTGCACTGCCACATATTCTCTATAGATCCAGGATCCAAAATATTTGATATTTTCAGTCATTTTAAGGATTTTTATACACATCATACATTTTATTTGATATTTTATGAAACCTCCTACTTGTTTACCTACTTTCACATAGGCATCTAGCAGATATATATTCTATGCTGCACCATCATGATTCACGCACTCATTTTCTGCAGCCAAATCATTTCTGCCATCATCTACAATCTTAGTTAGGGTAATTTTCTGATTAATTCTGGATAAGAGGGGTTAAGGGAACTTTCTGGATTTTCATACATTTTGTGAAATATCCATTTCATTGATTGATCAGGTTCACATTCGGAACTCCTCAAGGATCCTGAAGGAGCTTATTCTCAACTTATACGCTTACAAGAAGTTAACAAAGAGTCCAAACAAGAAACAGAAGACCCCAAGGAGTCAGATATTTCTGCAGAATCCTTAACACAGTCAAGTCAAAGAATCTCCTTGAAACGGTCCGTAAGTCGGGGATCGTCTGGTGTAGGACATAGCAGTCGCAACTCGTTGTCAGTGTCATTTGGTTTGCCTGCTGGATTCAATATCCCTGATAATCCCACATCGGAATTAGAAGTTTCTCCACAGAAACAACAAACTCCAGATGTCCCGATCAGCCGCCTTGCGTATCTCAATAAGCCAGAGGTTCCAGTGCTGATTGCTGGATCTATAGCTGCAATTCTCAACGGGGTCACACTTCCGATGTACGGTATGCTACTTTCCAGCATAATTAAAACATTTTTTGAACCACCTGATGAATTGAGAAAGGATTCCAAGTTCTGGGCACTAATGTTTATGACGCTTGGCCTGGCATCATTTGTGGTGTCTCCAACACAAACATACTTATTTTCGGTGGCCGGTTGCAAATTAATCCAAAGGATCCGATCTATGTGTTTTGAGAAGGTGGTTCACATGGAGATCGGTTGGTTCGACGACCCTGAGCACTCAAGCGGAGCGATTGGTGCTAGGCTGTCAGCAGATGCAGCAACAGTGCGTTCTCTGGTCGGAGATTCTCTTTCCCAGTTGGTCCAGAACATCGCATCAGCTGTTGCGGGTTTGGTCATTGCCTTTACTGCATGTTGGCAATTGGCATTTGTAATACTTGTACTCCTTCCTTTAATAGGACTCAATGGATTTGTACAAATAAAGTTCATGAAAGGATTCAGTGCGGATGCAAAGGTATGCTCTTTGATTCCTGACCTAGTATTTTATTACAGCAGCGAGCAAAAGAGTACCAGTTTTGACATGTAAAAGAAGTTTAACTCATGTTCCACAGAGCCTTTCTTAGAAATCACCATTTGCTGCCTTTTCTATTTTAAATTACTAATCAAACGTGCCCAAAAAAATAACAATCATAGTCGCCGCTCTAAATGGTTGTAGAAAATGTACGAGGAAGCAAGTCAAGTTGCAAATGACGCTGTTGGCAGCATAAGAACTGTTGCCTCTTTCTGTGCTGAAGAGAAGGTGATGCAATTATACAGAAGGAAATGTGAAGGCCCTATGAGGACTGGAATAAGGCAAGGGATGATCAGTGGAACAGGATTTGGAGTTTCTTTCTTTTTACTGTTTTCTGTCTACGCAACCACTTTCTATGTGGGAGCTCAACTTGTCCGGCATGGGAAAACAACTTTCACGGAAGTTTTTCGAGTGGGTATATCTTCCTTGTGTATAAATTTTTCGATGAGATCTTTATAGACATTAGAGTTTTCTTAATAACACTAAATTATGTGTCTACTCGTAGGTTTTCTTTGCTTTAACCATGGCAGCAATTGGAATTTCTCAATCAAGCTCCTTTGCTCCTGATTCCTCAAAAGCCAAGGGAGCAGCTGCTTCCATATTTGCTATTATAGACCGAAAGTCGAAGATTGATCCAAGTGATGAATCGGGAACGACATTAGACAATGTGAAAGGAGAAATTGAACTTCGTCATATAAGCTTCAAGTATCCAAGCAGGCCGGACATTGAAATTTTCCGAGACCTGAGCTTGGCTATTCATTCTGGCCAGGTCAATTATTCATGCTTTAATCAAATCCTTTGTTGTTTCAAGAATAATGGAATTCTGAAAGGAGGAAACTCATATCATTTAAAATGCCTTCTTGTAGACTGTTGCCCTGGTTGGAGAAAGTGGAAGTGGGAAATCAACGGTGATCTCATTATTGCAAAGATTTTATGATCCCGATTCAGGGCATATAACTCTTGATGGAATTGACATTCAGAGTCTCCAACTTAAGTGGTTGAGGCGGCAGATGGGGCTTGTGAGCCAAGAACCTGTTCTCTTTAATGAAACAATCCGTGCCAACATTGCATATGGAAAGGAAGGGAATGCAACGGAAGCAGAAATACTAGCTGCATCGGAGCTGGCCAATGCACACAAGTTCATTAGTGGTTTACAACAGGTTAGAATTAACATTATATCAGTAATTGTTTCCATTGATATCATCTTCTGCAAGTACAAGTAGTAACTTGATTTGCTCAAGCAAGCAGCTGTGATATAACTTCCAGCTGGCCTTTGACTGATAAGAATCAAAGATAATTCACGCGCTCTCTTTAGGTTGATATCGGATTGAATATTTTGCTAAGATGCATGTGTAATTTTGTTGACTTACGACCATGCAAAATGCAGGGGTACGATACTGTTGTTGGGGAGCGAGGAACCCAGTTGTCAGGGGGGCAGAAACAAAGGGTGGCTATTGCTCGCGCTATGGTCAAAAGTCCCAAAATACTTTTATTGGATGAGGCTACCAGTGCGCTAGATGCTGAATCTGAAAGAGTGGTTCAGGATGCACTGGACAGGGTAATGGTGAGTAGGACTACAGTGGTTGTCGCCCACCGGTTATCTACAATCAAGAACGCAGATGTTATTGCCGTGGTGAAAAATGGAGTTATTGTAGAGAAAGGAAAGCATGAGACTTTGATCCATATCAAAGATGGCTTTTATGCCTCCTTAGTAGCTCTTCACATGAGTGCCTCAACTTCTTGATTCACCCCTGCAATTTTTCTAGCACCCATTATTTATGAAGGGCTGTCATCTTCTTGTTTCAAACACTGGCGAAATTTTGTAAACATCAAGTTTTCTTGTTTCTTTTACGGAATAACACAGCAATTTCTGGTATAATAACGTGAACAACAGAAAAGGTTCCGCTGTTGTAGTAATTGATTATCAATGAACACAGCTAGTTAGCTTCTTTTGGGAATTAGAAATTAAGGAGAAGGCAACATTAGAGGCAATGACTAAAGTTTTCATGAAATCCTCAGATTCATGCGAAGCTGGATATGAATCTGTTTGGGTGATCAAAGTAATGGATGACAGGTTGTGACCCGTGTCCTATGGTTTAGTCTCGTCACCGTTTGATGATACCTTGACACTGTAGGCATGCTAGATTCAAGGTTGGCCCTCCAATAATCAAATCGCAGGCCTAATTAAATTAATAATATTCATTCCCTCTGCACGAGCATATAAATTAATTACTGTATAAAACAATCGTAGATACACTCAGGTAGATCAGCTGCCCATTAACTTGCAAGTAATCGATGTTGAATCTAAGATGACTTGATGTTCAGTAGAAAGTGACTGCCATATTAATTTTAACAAGACTTGCACTAGAAGAACAAGAAAGGCTCACTGCATAGGATTGGTGGGGATTATTAAAAGCTGAAACAGGGTGAGCAACCACAAAAACTAAATCTGAAATAATGAATGTCCGGTAACTTTGTGCTGATTCTTCTTTTAATAAGGTTTTCGACCATCTTGTTTTTTATCTTTCATTTGTTGTTTTCACACTCTCTTTTTTTTCTAATGTTAATTAGTACCGTGCATGCTATTTTGTCTTTGAAGAATTTGGACGGCTGGAATTTATTTCTCCTAGAGGTGTATTATATTTGTTTCAGTGAAAATTTAGAAGGCCTGCAATTTGAAGTTGCAGATTTGCTTGTGCTTTGCAGCTGCAAACTTCGTTATATATATTCCGAGAGTAAATTGAGATCCAGTAATACCTTTAGTTTGGTGTTATGGCCCTAGAGAACGGCAGAAACGGTGGAAGTATGGACGATGCCACCACATCGAAAAGACAGGAAGGGAAGGAGAAAAGTTCAGGCCCGAGTAAGGAACTAGAAAAGCAAGAGAGGAGCAAAGAAGATGAGAAAACTAAAACTGTGCCATTCCCCAAGCTCTTTTCGTTTGCTGATTCCACAGATACTGTTTTGATGATCATTGGCTCGATTGGTGCTGTTGGAAATGGAATATCTTTGCCCCTTATGTCAATTCTATTGGGAGACGTGATTAATTCTTTTGGACAAAATCAGCATAATGAAAATGTGGTGCGTTTAGTGTCCAAGGTAAGTATAATTAGCATTAATGTTTCTATCAGCTGAGAGGCCTTACTCACAAGTTAGTCCAGTATGTTTCTGATCAGGAGCACTAGATTTTTGGTTCTATAATTATTTTTCTTCGCATAATGGTGTTGCTAATTTGCTAACTGCGAACATTTCAGGTATCTCTCAAATTTGTCTACTTGGCAGTGGGGTCTGGTGTGGGATCATTTCTGCGTGAGTACATATCCAATAAAGCTAACGTAGAGAAAGTGCAGGAATTTGGGATTTATTTAAGCTTTTCTGTTGTTTGTCAGAGGTGGCTTGCTGGATGGTCACGGGAGAGAGGCAGGCTGCTCGGATAAGAGGTGCATATTTGAAAACTATACTAAGACAAGATGTAGCTTTTTTTGACATGGAAACAAACACCGGAGAGGTTGTTGGTAGAATGTCTGGTGACACTGTTCTCATACAAGATGCCATGGGTGAAAAGGTACTAAATTGTTCTTGTACTCTAACCAGATGGAAAAACTACGATGGATTTTATACATATTGCCATGTATTTGTGGTTAAATAGGCCTTGTCATTTCATTCAGGTTGGGAAATTTATACAGCTGCTATCAACATTCTTTGGAGGCTTTGCAATAGCATTTGTCCAGGGATGGCTTCTTACTCTTGTCATGCTATCCTCCATTCCCCTGATTGTGATAGCTGGTGCGGCCATGTCAATAATGATATCTAGGACAGCATCTAGTGGACAAACTGCTTATGCAAAAGCAGCAATTGTCGTTGAACAGACACTTGGCTCGATCAGAACAGTATGTTTAAATACGTAGAACTGGACTTTTTTTACCAAAAATGTAAAGAAAAACCATTAAAGAGTGCTGATTGTTTAACTTTAATCCAGGTCGCGTCATTTACTTGTGAAGAGCAAGCCATAAGCAATTACCAGAAGTTTCTCATTACTGCTTACAAATCCGGGGTTCAAGAAGGCTTCGCGGCTGGATTAGGTATTGGCATTGTTATGTTAGTAATCTTCAGCAGCTATTCTTTGGCAGTATGGTTTGGTGGGAAGCTGATATTGGAAAAAGGATACACTGGGGGCACAGTGATTAATGTGATTGTTGCTCTGTTGATCGGATCCACGTGAGTTCCTTTATGATACAAACATACACACACTCACATGCACAACGACGGCTGCAGAAACCAAAACATAAATTGATGTTCGAGCATTCAATATTTTTCTTAACAGTTCATCGTATTTTCTTTATGATTGACCATACGAATGTATCAGGTCCCTAGGTCAGGCATCTCCCTGCATGAGTGCATTTGTGGCTGGTCAAGCTGCAGCTTCTAAAATGTTTCAGACTATCAGTAGGGAGCCTAAGATAGACGCTTACGAAATGAGGGGAAAGATATTGAAGGACATCAACGGTGATATAGAATTGAGGGATGTATATTTCAGTTATCCAGCCAGACCAGATGATCAAATATTTTCTGGTCTTTCTCTTCACGTCCCAAGTGGCATGACTGCAGCTTTGGTTGGACAAAGTGGAAGTGGAAAGTCAACAGTCATCAGTCTGATAGAGAGATTTTATGATCCACAAGCTGGTGAAGTGCTCATAGATGGTATTAACCTCAAAGAATTTCAACTTAAGTGGATCCGAGAGAAAATTGGTCTTGTCGGCCAAGAACCTGCGTTGTTTACGTCCAGCATAAGGGATAACATTGCATATGGAAAAGATGGTGCAACTACTGAAGAGATAAGAGCAGTAGCTGAACTTGCCAATGCTGCTAAATTCATAGATAAACTACCTCAGGTTATAAGTGGTTCCCTCTATTAGTTATTATACCCTCTATGCCAATTTATATTGTTTTCATTTTTATTTTTTTTGGTTTGGGGACTGGATCTCCTGGTTTTCCTTCTTTAATTTAATTTGGACTGTTGAATTTTGCTATCCAGGGACTAGACACCATGGTTGGTGAGCATGGAACCCAGATGTCAGGTGGGCAGAAACAGAGAATAGCAATAGCAAGAGCAATTCTGAAAGATCCACGAATTTTGCTTTTAGATGAAGCTACGAGTGCACTTGATGCAGAATCAGAAAGGATAGTGCAGGAGGCACTGGATAGGATTATGGTCAATCGGACAACTCTCATTGTTGCCCATCGTTTGAGCACTGTGAGAAATGTTGATTTGATTTCAGTTATTCACCATGGCAAGATAGTGGAAAAAGGTATCTCATAACTATCTACATATAGAGCAATATCAGAAATGCTTGTCTAACTTCTTCTATTCTTTATCCATTCTGAAACGTTTTGTGTATTTCCTTAGACGTTATGGATATTTATAGATGCTGTATACAGAGAATAATCCAACTCATTCACCTAGTTTCAATAAACATGCAGTAGCAGATGTGTGTGCTTAATTTGAAGTACCAGCATACCATACTCTAACTTTCGGCAGACAAGTCAATTCTATATCGTACAAACTTAGAACAGCCTCCAGATTAAATTCCAAACTAGTTATTTCTCCTGGCTACTGAGGGATTATTTGTTCGGACATCTTTATTCTTGATGCAAAAGAAATAAGGAGATTACACAATTTAAAACACTTCCGTTAATTGATCAGGCTCGCATTCAGAACTACTCAAGGATCCTGAAGGAGCTTACTCGCAGCTTATACGTTTACAAGAAGTTAATAAAGAGTCAGAGCACGGAACGGAAGACCACAAGTCAGATATTACTATGGAATCCTTTAGACAGTCGAGTCCAAGAAGTTCACTGGAACGGTCTTTAAGCAGGGGATCTTCTGGAGCAGGAAATATAAGCCCATTCTCAGTCTCATTAGGTTTACATACTGCCGGACTCAGTGTCCCTGACACTGATAACGCCCCGGGAGAAGTAGAAGCTTCTTCACATAAAACAAAAACTCCAGATGGCCCAATCCGCCGCCTTGCTTATCTGAACAAGCCAGAGATCCCGGTACTTATAGCTGGAGCTATCGCTGCAATTCTTAATGGTGTCATATTTCCAATTTTTGGCGTCCTACTTTCCAATGTGATTAAAACATTTTTTGAACCACCGCATGAATTGAGAAAGGATTCCAAGTTCTGGGCACTAATGTTTATGACGCTTGGCCTGGCATCATTTTTGGTGTTTCCAACACAGACTTACTTATTTTCTGTGGCTGGATGCAAATTAATCCAAAGGATTCGATCTATTTGTTTTGAGAAGGTAGTTCACATGGAGGTCGGCTGGTTCGATGAGCCTGAGCATTCAAGTGGGGTAATTGGTGCTAGACTTTCAGCAGATGCAGCAACAGTGCGTGCTCTGGTTGGAGACTCTCTAGCTCAGACGGTTCAAAACATCGCATCAGCAACAGCAGGTTTAGTCATTGCCTTCACTGCATGTTGGCAATTGGCCTTGATTATCCTTGCACTCATTCCCCTAGTAGGACTCAATGGAATTGTTCAAATAAAGTTCATGAAAGGATTTAGTGCAGATGCAAAGGTATTGTTTTTAACTCGTGACCTTGTATTTGATTGCAGTAATAAGCTAAAGAATTTGAATTTTGACAAGAAAAGGAAGTTTTATTCATGTTCCCAGCCTTCTCTCAGAAATTACTATTTGTCAAGTTTGCCATTTGAAATTAATCGTCGCATCACTAATCGAAATGGCCGCAGATGATGTATGAGGAAGCAAGTCAAGTTGCAAATGATGCTGTAGGCAGCATAAGAACTGTTGCCTCTTTCTGTGCTGAAGAGAAGGTGATGCAATTATACAAAAAGAAATGTGAAGGCCCTATGGAGACAGGAATAAAGCAAGGGCTGATCTGTGGAACAGGATTTGGAGTTTCTTTCTTCTTACTGTTTTCTGTCTATGCAACCAGTTTCTATGCGGGAGCTCAACTTGTCCAGCATGGGAAAACAACATTTACAGAAGTTTTTCGGGTGGGCATATCTTCCTAATTATTTTCATGGAGACTACTAACGTTTTAATGATACTTATCCATGTGTCTTCTGGCAGGTTTTCTTCGCCTTGACCATGGCAGCTATTGGAATTTCTCAAACAAGTTCCTTCGGTCCTGATTCCTCCAGTGCCAAGAATGCAGCTGCATCTATATTCTCTATTATAGACCGCAAGTCAAAGATGGATCCAAGTGACGAGTCAGGTACGAAATTAGACACTGTGAGAGGAGAGATTGAACTTCATCACATAAGCTTCAAGTATCCAACTAGGCCAGATATTCAGATTTTCCGAGACCTCAGCTTGGTGATTCATTCTGGCAAGGTAATTTCTCATGGTTTAAAACCCATCTGCTCAATTGTAACAAGCATATTGTCTTAAGAAAAAAGGAATCCTGGAACCAGTGCTGTCATTTCGTTTGAAATGTCAATTTCTTAATTGCTTTGGTTTGAATCTGTTATCTTAGACTGTAGCCCTGGTTGGAGAGAGTGGAAGTGGGAAATCAACTGTGATATCATTGTTGCAAAGATTTTATGATCCTCATTCAGGTCATATAACTCTAGATGGAGTTGACATTCAAAGTCTCCAACTCAAGTGGCTGAGGCAGCAGATGGGACTTGTGAGCCAAGAACCAGTCCTATTTAATGATACAATCCGTGCCAACATTGCATATGGAAAACAAGGGAAAGCGACGGAGACAGAGATTTTAGCTGCATCAGAGCTAGCCAATGCACATAATTTCATCAGCAGTCTTCAGCAGGTAATTAGAGAATTATGGAGCAGTCATCATCTCCTGATATTAAGTACACCTCTACATTTGTTAAAGCAAGCAGCTATGGTAGATTTTCTATCTAGCAGGCTTTTGCAGAAATAGTTAGGAATAAAAACTCGGGCATGCACTCTCTTAATGTTGCTACTGGATGCCAAGATGCTAATATCATAACGCAAAATGCAGGGTTATGATACAATAGTAGGAGAGCGAGGTGTCCAATTGTCAGGGGGGCAGAAACAAAGGGTAGCCATTGCTCGCGCTATAGTCAAAAGTCCCAGAGTGCTTCTACTGGACGAGGCTACCAGTGCCCTGGATGCTGAATCTGAGAGAGCTGTTCAAGATGCACTAGACCGAGTCGTGGTGAACAGGACTACGGTCGTTGTAGCCCATCGGTTATCCACAATCAAGGATGCAGATGTTATTGCAGTGGTTAAAAATGGAGTTATTGTAGAGAAAGGCAAGCATGATACTTTGATCAATATCAAAGATGGTTTCTATGCCTCCTTGGTTGCCCTCCACATGACTGCCTCCACAGCTTAAGTCAACGAACTCAACACTTCCAATGAATGGCGGGCTGCTATCTCCTCTTTTCCCAAACCTGTTTGTCTTCTTTTAAAATGTAGTGCAAGTTCTGACCAATGAATACTGGCAGCGAAATAAAGCTATACGCTACAGATTTGTTGCTTGTAGAGTGTGGTTGGATTTTCAAAAAAGGAACCCTAATGCAATACCAATAAACGGTATTTAAGATTACGATATAAATATTTTTAAAAATATTTTTTTTTTAAAACATAATAATATTAAAAGATATTACTTAAAATTACGATAGAAACTATTTTTTAAAGTATTTTTTATCTATAAATATATTAAAATAATTTTTTATTTTAAATTTTTTTTGATAATAGCATCAAAAATATTAAAAATCTTTAATTAAAAAAATCAGTTATTTAAAAAAAAACACAGGTGGACAGAAAAAACGAGCACAGTCCTTGCTTGTAGTTGTTTATCTGTGGAGTCAGAATATGAACAGTTGACCATTTTGGTGGGAATCGCTGTGGAAAAACTAAAGAAAGCTGGCCAATGACTATAGTTTTTAACGAAATTACGAGATTGCTACGGCGTTGGAAATGAATTTTAATTGAGGAGATCAAAAGTCATAGATGGGCTGCGAGTCATGTTCCTATCATTCTAGTATTCTGTCCCATCTTTAAGACACACACACAGACGTATACATGCAGGAGAGAGAAGATTTTGGCCACTCCTGGTTTATCAAGCAAGCACGAAACCTGGGGGAGGACCCTCTGAAATTGACATGGACGATGATGATTTATGGTGGCTTCATTTTAGTCATGGAACTGCAAAACACACCATCTTGATATTTAGGGCTATGGTTTTGATCCACTTGGCTATAATGTCTTGGCGTGCTCTGAAGAAAAGAAAAGAGCAGCATAAATTCTCAGGGCATGATGTGATGGCAGACAATTTTAAATTTATACAGTAAGTTTTGAGTTTGAGTGAGAATATATGTTTTTTTATTAGTATAATATAATCAAAATTTTACTTGCTTGTCTAAACTTGTAAAATACACATTTCAAAAGTAGAGTTTTTTCAAATTTTAAAAAAAAATAACAGTATAATCATTCTCCAATCAACCTCTTATTTTGTCAAAATCTATCTCATATAATTCCACAGCTAGCAGTTCCCCGGAAAGCATCCAGGAATTTTGCTGGGGGCGTGAGATCATCGGTTTCAAACTTGCTCCGCTTTAGCCTCCTAGTTCATTCTTTCTACGGTCAAGCCTTCAAACTTTTGGAATATATATATATGCAGGTCAAGAGTTTCATTTGTTAATTAACTTGTCACTGAAGGCAGAAGGAATGCACGATCTTCTTCTTATATAAATTAAGAAATTCAAGTGATATGGTAGGAACCTTTACAAGATCTTGAAACGTCGTGTCATCATCTGGTTTTTCTTCCGCTGCGAAAAACCATTACTTTAATAATTCAAGAAATCAAATTAAATAACTGTAATTATCCCAATTCTTCCGGGAGGGCTTGAACTGCTTGTCATCAGAAACTGCACCGCCGCACCGGCTGCCATCATCTTGACCATCGCCCCTCTTCATCTCTCCTCCTGCCTCCTTTGACCTTTCCAAGATGCAAGAGAGGATTTTCTTAAAAAGGAAAATCATTACGTAAGAGAATTCTGAGTTCATATCATTAACGGGAGTCATGGTCATTTTCTATTAATTCTTACTGTTTTGTTTTTATTCGAGATTGTTGCTTTCTTTTTCTTTCATGGATGGATTTTTTTCAAAACAAAATCTTAGAACTTGTTTGTTTTGAAATTTTAAAATTATTTTAAAAAATTTAAATTTTTTTATTTTTATTTAAAATTTTTAATTTTTTAGATTATTTTGATAAATTGATATCAAAATTAATTTTTAAAAAAATTATTTTACTTTCCTTCTCTGCATATTTCTTCCTCCTTTTACTCTCACTTTACTCCTTTCTTTGCATATTTTTTCTTTTACTTTTGTTTTAGTTTCTGTTTTGATTTTTCTCCCTTTTACTCTCTAGTCTATACTTAGATTCCTTTTACTTTTCTTTGCTTTGATCTTTTTTATTTTTTGTAAACTTAAAATTACAAACTTTATGGTGTGCATGCATGATGTGGGCAAGTGTGTCTGAGATTTTGTACATATTTATTCATATAAATTTCATCTATTGTTTTAATTGTGGGTGATCAAGGTATAAAGTATCAAAATATCTAAACAAAAAGGATTTTTAATTTCCTTCTTCAAAGTAGAAATCTTGCTGAGACTATGAACAAGTTAAAATAATTTTGGTTTAAATTGGTTTGGAAAAAAAACTAAAATAAATTATAATTAATCGATTTAAATTGATTTTTGATTTAGTTTCAATTCCAAAAATTAAAAAACAATTTAATTATTTATTTTAATTTAAAACTGGACGAAATAAAAAAATACACGGCTCTGTTGAAAATAATGTTGGTGCTGCTCTTATTTTTAAAACATCTTTTATATCATCACACGGCAAGACATAACACGTTGCGCAATGTTGTAATGATTGAGGGTCGGGTTTGAAGGAACATCTCATTCCTGGAAAGATCCCGATATAGTAATTTTCTAAGCGAAAGGAGTACCTGACTTGACAAGTCCATGCGGTGTTTCAGGATCCATCCAGATCTCAACAATATGGGGCCCTTTCTTAATTTTGCTTTTTCTTATCAAATCAGAAGGGTATCAAAATGATCAATTTAAAAAGAAAAAAAAGTTTGATCAACAAATTTTATATATATATATATATATATATTAAGAGATCCTGGAGTTTATGTTTTTTNTTGGGTCAATTTTTTATTGATATAAAATAAAACTATTTAAGCTTTGTTAGCATGTTTTCTAATTAAAAAATAATTATAAACTAAAAACATGGTGCTTGTTAAATGATATCTTTTTAAAAATATTAATACAATAATTTATTTAATGATATTTTTAAAAAGAAATGTTGAGATTATGATATATTTAATTAACCATGATTAACATGTTAAATTTATAACCTGAATTACGAGACCATAATAATATAAAAATAAATTATGAAGATCAATTCCTAATCAACTTAATATTAAAGAAAAAAACTAAGAAAATAATATACATACATACATATATATATATTAAATAAAAAATAAAAAATATAAGTTAACATGTCAAACTTGCAACTCATATTATGAGACCATGATAATCTCATAGAAAATAAATTAAAAAATTAAAAAATTTAATTTTTAGCCAATCTAATATTAAAAAAAAAGTTCATCAGGCAAACATGTTAAACCTATAACATGAAACTATAATAACTTCATAAAAATCAAGTAAAATAAATCATAAAGCTCTATTTTCATTAAATTCAACATTGAAAGTTGAAGTTAAGATTAAAAAAAATATGAAACAAGGATATCTCCATAAAAGTAAGTTGAAAAAAAATCAAAATTTAATTTTAAAATAATTTAATATTGAAAAATAAAATAAAATAATCTAAATAAAAATAAAGAGGATTGAGTTATTGGAGGACGAAGTTAAAAAATATATATTCAATGAAAAAATATAAAAAAATAAATCAGCTCAAATTAGCCAGTCGAACCTGGATACCGGTTCATGAAATGAAGATAACCTCGTTAAAAAAAAAACTCAATTAAAAAAATATTCAAGTTAAAAACATCCTAAAAAATAAATAGAGTCAACTTATCAAATATGCGACTTAAATGATGAAGCCAAAATAATATCATAAAAAACTTATTAAAAGAAATTAAAAAGTCAATTTCCAACTAACATAAAATTAAATAATAAAATTAAAAAATATAAAAAGATAACACGACTCAATTTCCTAGTCCTGTAGCTTAAATCATGAGATTAAATTAGGTTAATAAAAATAATAAAAGGTATAAAGTTACACTCCAAATAAATCTAACATTAAGTAAAACAAAAAAAATCTACAAGATTAAGTATATAACTCAACTATAAAAAACTTATAAAATACAATTCTTAAAATAATTTAATATTAAAAAATAAATTTAAAAAAATTATTGTAAGGTTAAATTAAAAAAAACTATTAAAAAAATAACATTATATGAGTATTGGTAGAATGGCTTTGTTAATGTTAATTAATTAACTAGAAAAGGCCATAAACGTTGTATTCTGCTTGTTTATTGGTTGGCTTTGCGATGAATCCGGATGCCAAGGAGCACACGCCATGCTTGCCAAGGCTATATCGCTCAGGGTCATTCTCACGTGATCAGGGCTGGAAAAACTTGTTCTTGTTCTATTGGGCCACCCATTTTCACTTGTTCATCATGGCCCACACAACAAACGTATGCGATTCCTATTGGTGGTGGCATCGTGAACAGTTGGGAGTTTTTCTTACAAAGATTTCACGTTTAGAAAGTTAAAATACCTGAAAGATATCTTTAAATAAGTTTATATGTGAATTGAGATTAAATTACCTTTTTATATAATTTGCATTCTTATATTAATCTAATATATCCACTTAATGTATTTAAAAATAAATTCTCAAGAAGCATGGACAAATACTATTTTTAATCCAAATATTCACAAACATCCTCTCTTTTTCTTTTTTCTTTTTTCCATGCAAGGAAGATTTGAGTGTACCTTTTATTTTAATCTCGTGTAAGAATTTAATTTGGATTATTTGCATAATTTTTTTTATGATTTTAGATTATTTTAATGTGTCAATGTTAAAATTAATTTTTTTAAAAAATAAAAAATATATTTGTAATTAAATAATATTTTAAAAAATAATTATCACTACACTACCATTTTTACTGTGTGAAACATTGTTCTATTCGTATCTCCATTAATATTAATAAAACTCTATTTTACATTATAAAAAAAACTAATAATATTCTAAAATTCTCATGTGAGAGCTAGAGGAGTGAAAACAATAGAAAATAATAAATGCACGTGATCTCTGCGGTGACGGATTCTATACGTCTTCTAGAAGACAGGGAATTAACAATAAAGGTGTACAGTTGTGCACACTAAGAGGCGGAGTAATTTAGTTACATATCCTTGAATAAAAATGAAAAAGACAAGATGGTTGCCAATCACGAGAGCGAAACATTTGAATCCTTTTATTTTAAATATATATTTTTATTATTTTCGTATGAAAATAAATTTTTTAAAATTAAAAATATTATTTTAATATATTTCAGAAAAAAATAACTCCGCTTGAGTATTGTAATAATAGTTTTTTAAAATTTATTTTTAATATCAATACAAAATAAAAACATAAAAAATATGATTAAAAAAAAAATTCCAAAGAAACACGGCCTGTTTGTCATCCAGTTATATTTTTGTTGTTGTTGTTGTTGTTATGTACATTCGAAGAAAATCATGCTGCAGCGTGACTGGAAAACTGTCAGGAGCTAAAGCACGATATGCCAGCCTGAAGGCACCAAGAGTTCATTGCTCAAGTCCACAGCGCCAAAATCGTAAGGTATTTTGCTCATTGCAGCCCCCTTGCTTCTCAAAGAAATTCTCTTTTGTATCATTGATTCTTTGGATATTTGTTTGGTTTATCATGGTTTGCTATGCTTTAATGGGTTGTGGGGGTGGTGGAAATGATTTATTTCCTTTGTTTTCACTGAATGATTTTATTGGAATAGAAAGTCGTCTTGCATGCAAGTTTCTTGCTGCTTTTCTTTTCTTTTCAAGTGCTAGTTGAATGGACACCATAGAGTACAAGTGTTTCTTTCTTTTGTTGAATGAACGAAGACATGGGACACCTCTCTCTCTCTCTCTCTCTCTCTCTCTCTCTTCCAAATACAAGAGAAAGAGCTTGTCTCCTTTTATCTTTCAAGCACTGAATTAAAAAAACAGGGCGAGGATCAGTTGTTTTCACAAACATGGGCTCTTCTCTTTAAGTATCACACCGAGCTATATACTCTTGGAGTGTCTAAACATTTCATGGTATAGATTCCTAGCTGCATAGAGTATTTGTCATAAGGCCATCAAAAAACTAGTTAATCCCTCAAAGCGGGTAATCAATAGCATGACAGTTGCCAACGAACTGCCAGTTTGAGGATTCAAAGAAGATTGAAAAGATGAGTTCTGTGACCGAATTAAGATGACAAGAAATTTAATGAAAATCTGCTACAAGAGGTGATGGTTGATGGTGATGGAGTAAGGGCGAATTGAATATTCGGGGGGGGGGGCACTTTTATCTTCTAAGATATGGTAACAGGGATGGAGCGTGACAGCACCTCCATTATGGTCCATTTGATTTTCTAGAAGGTGGCGAGTTCTTCTTTTCCAGACCAATTTTCGCTTGTTTGTCCCGCTTACCATGCCATTTAATATGCTTTTGAAGTAAAATATCAGGAACTTTCAGTCCTTTCTAATCCCGCTAGTTATGTAAGTCAAATGAAGACTGTTCAAACGCACTTGTAAAGAAAGTCCTTGACTAGGATTAGTGATTAAAGTGCTATTGGGATTTCCTATTACGAATATGGATCCATCCACTGAAGTGTTTCAATTTTCTAAAAGCATTGAATACAACTACAGTTTTTCCACTTGGTTGATTAAACTTGGCGAGTATATGTGCCCTGCAGACTGAAACATAAATTCTGTGAATTTTGAGACCGGTGGGGTGTCTGATTTAATATCTCGTTCAGGATGATGGAAAATGGCTTGGAAGGTGATGCAAGGATCCATCAAGCCACCACCTCTTCACCGTACAACGATGATGAGAGGCACCTCGGCAATAACGGGATTGAAGAAGAACCTGAGAATAGCAAAGAAGATGAGAAAAGTAAATCAGTCCCATTTTTTAAGCTCTTCTCGTTTTCAGATTCTACTGATTTCCTGTTGATGTTCTTGGGCACACTTGGTGCAATTGGGAACGGCTTGGCCATGCCTCTCATGACTTTACTGTTGGGAGACGTGATCAATGCATTTGGAAATAACCAGCTTAGCAAAGACATGACTGATCTGGTCTCCAAGGTATAAAAATGCTGTCATATGCTTAAGCGTACAGTACCAGACTAGTTTTCATATTTTTGTTGTTGGAACCATGCCTATAGAATTGGACTTACCTGACATCTGATAATAATTTTCCCTCAATAGTTAGGCTGTAAATTGGGATTTGACATTAGGGATTTTACCAACCCCCCTGTTGTTTCGATCTTGAATTGTTTGAATTGGAAGTATAAATATTTTACTAATGATACCTGCAAATATTTTAGGTCTCTCTGAAGTATGTCTACTTGGCAGTCGGTTCTGGAATAGCAGCCTGCCTTCGTAAGCACATCTCACTCTTAAAACCAAAATAAATTTTTGCGATGAATTGTGAATTAACAGGAAAAAGCCACGTGTTTGGTTCTTGTCAGAGGTGACTTGCTGGATGGTCACAGGGGAAAGACAGTCATCACGCATAAGGAGTTTGTATTTGAAAACTATATTGAGACAAGACATTGCTTTCTTTGACAAGGAAACTAACACAGGAGAGGTTGTTGGTAGAATGTCCGGTGACACAGTTCTTATACAAGATGCAATGGGTGAAAAGGTACTACTATTCTACTGAAATGGGGATAAATTCACCAAAAGAAAAGGTTGCAATGACTTTTCATAGGACTTTCCATGCTATCCCCATGTTAAATAATTCTGCTTATTTTGTGCAGGTTGGAAAATTTGTGCAACTGATGGCAACATTTATAGGAGGCTTTTCGGTGGCATTTTACAAAGGATGGTTGCTAGCCGTTGTCATGCTATCGGCTATTCCCCTCCTAGTGATAGCTGGAGCGTCAATGGCCCTTTTTATATCCAAAATGGCAACTCGTGGACAAAATGCTTATGCAGAAGCAGCAAATGTAGTGGAACAGACGATTGGAGGAATCAGAACTGTATGTTACATTAAGAAAAATAATTGCTTAGAACAGAAAATATCAAAATAATATTTTTCATTCAGTAAAACGTCTAATTTCACCATCTATTGCTTGGTCAAACCATGATGATATTTCTTTGATATTCTAGGTTGCATCATTTACTGGAGAGAAGAGAGCTATAAATATTTACAACCAGCTTCTTGTAATTGCTTATCGATCAGGTGTGCAAGAAGGCATTTTTTCGGGATTTGGTGTTGGTGTGGTTATGTTAATTGTTTTCTGTAGTTATGCTGTGGCTGTATGGTTTGGTGCAAAGATGGTGTTGGAAAAGGGTTATACTGGGGGTGAAGTGATTAATGTGATTGTTGCTGTTTTGATTGGTTCCATGTAAGTTCGTTCTTTAATTTGTTGTCTATGTAATATGATTGCTTGGAAGTTGGGGCTATATCTTCTTTGATGAGTCATTTTGCTTATTTCTGGCATTACCGTGTCAATTTCATAGGTCTTTGGGACAAGCATCTCCCTGCATGAGTGCTTTTTCTGCTGGTCGAGCTGCAGCATATAAGATGTTTGAGACTATTAACAGGCAGCCAGAGATAGATGCTTATGATAAGAGAGGAAAAGTATTGGATGAAATTCACGGAGACATAGAATTGCGGGATGTGTATTTCAGTTATCCAGCCAGACCAGATGAGCCAATATTTAGTGGATTCTCTCTTTCAATCCCAAGTGGCACAACAGCAGCTTTGGTCGGGCATAGTGGAAGTGGGAAGTCAACAGTGATCAGTCTGTTAGAGAGATTTTATGATCCCCTATCTGGAGAAGTTCTTATAGATGGCATTAACATCAAAGAACTTCAACTTAAATGGATTAGAGAAAAAACTGGTCTTGTCAGCCAGGAACCGGTGTTGTTTGCATCTAGCATCAAGGAGAATATTGCATATGGGAAGGATGGTGCAACAATTGAAGAGATAAGAGCTGCAGCTGAACTTGCCAATGCTGCCAAATTCATTGATAAACTACCTCAGGTTCTTAACAACTGCCTGTTTGTTAACTAAATCAAGTGCTTATTTCAATTTTATGATTACATGAATCAATCACTAACTTTAACAATTTTCATATTTGCATCCAGGGTTTTGACACCATGGTTGGAGAGCATGGAACTCAGCTTTCTGGTGGACAGAAGCAGAGAATTGCAATAGCCAGGGCAATCTTGAAGAACCCCCGGATTTTACTTTTAGATGAAGCTACAAGTGCACTTGATGCAGAATCTGAGAGGGTAGTGCAAGAGGCATTGGACAATATTATGGTGGACCGAACTACTGTTATTGTTGCTCATCGGTTGACCACTGTGAGAAATGCTGATATGATTGCTGTCATCCATCGAGGAAAGATGGTTGAAAAAGGTACATCTCACAAAAATCTCGTCAGCATTTGACATGCTGGCAGGTTAGTATGAAATGCACTTTTCAGCATGCTATTTACTTGTTAAATTCTACGGGAGTTAGAACTTTTTTATTTCTTTACAATATCCTTGCATGCTCTTTAGAAATTTGAATTTTTACCATGTAATATAGTTTTGTTCATTCTTGATGCTTATCTTGAATATATCTATTAGTACTTCTACCAAGAGGAAGGAAACAACTCTTTGTGGAATTGTCATTATTACATGATGCGATGGTAATAGGGTCAGAGACAAACATGTTAATATATGTGTCAATTGAGCAGGTACACATTCAGAACTACTTGAGGATCCTGATGGAGCATACTCTCAGCTTGTACGCTTACAAGAAATGAACAAAGGGTCAGAACAAGCAGCACTTGAATCAGAAATTACCATGGAATCATTTAGACAATCAAGTCAAAGAAGATCAATTCGACGATCCATAAGTCGAGGATCTTCAATCGGTAGCAGCCGCCACTCTTTCACCCTCCCATTTGGTTTACCTACAGGATTCAGTGTCCGAGACAATGTGTATGACGAGCCAGATGATATTCTGCCACCAGAAGATGCTCCAGATGTCCCAATCAGCCGCCTTGCCTCTCTCAACAAGCCAGAAATCCCAGTTCTTATAATTGGCACTATTGCAGCATGTATCCATGGTACAATACTGCCAATTTATGGCACGCTAATGTCCAAAGCAATCAAAACATTTTTCCTACCACCACATGAACTAAGAAAGGATTCGAAATTCTGGGCAGTGATGTTTATGGTTCTTGGTGTGGCTGCATTTGTGGTAATTCCAGTGAGATCATACTTCTTTTCAGTGGCTGGATGTAAGTTAATCCAGAGGATTAGATCAATGTGTTTTGAGAAGGTGGTTAACATGGAGGTTAGCTGGTTCGATGAGCCTCAGCATTCAAGTGGGGCAATTGGTGCGAGGCTTGCAGCAGATGCTTCAGTAGTCCGTTCTCTGGTGGGAGATCAATTAGCTTCTATTGTTCAAAATATTGCTACTGTAACGTCAGCTATGATCATTGCTTTTACTGCAAGCTGGCAACTAGCACTTGTTATCCTTGCATTGATCCCTCTGATAGGCATCAATGGAGTTATCCAAATGAAGTTCATGAAAGGATTCAGCGCAGATGCAAAGGTATGCCCTTAAAGCTAATCAGCCTGTATTTTAGTTGAAAAAGGTCAAGGAATATAGTTGAATTCATCTATCTAACAACCCACTGGAACAGTCAAACCGCCACATCCAAAGCTTCTATTTTATTTTGCTAGGAAGTTTATAGTCTTGCGAGATTCTTGACAACATAATTTTTCATTATATAAATGTAACCTATAACTTATACATTTAAAGTTAGTCATTGTGACAAATTAAACTGGTTTTTGTAGATGATGTATGAAGAAGCAAGCCAAGTGGCTAATGATGCAGTTTGCAGCATGAGAACAGTTGCTTCTTTCTGTGCTGAAGAAAAGGTGATGCAACTTTACCTAGGCAAATGTCGAGGTCCCATGAAGGCGGGAGTCAGGCTAGGATGGGTCAGTGGTATCGGATTTGGAGTATCTTCTTTCTTACTGTATTGTTTCTATGCAACTAGTTTCTATGCTGGAGCTCGTCTAGTTGACACCGGCCACATAACATTCCAAGATGTTTTTCAAGTGGGTATTTCTTATATTTCTCCAAGTTTTCTCCCTAGAATTTTAGAGCTTCAAAAGGATAAAATATAGTTTCAAACGATATTGAGATACTTATTCTCCTGGCAGGTTTTCTTTGCTTTGACATTGGCATCTGTAGGAATTTCTCATTCAAGCACATTCACTACCGATACCACCAAAGCAAAAGGTGCTGCTGCTTCTGTATTTTCAATCATAGACCGGAAGTCAAAGATAGACCCCAGTGACGAGTCGGGAATAACATTAGAGAATGTTAAGGGAGAAATTGAGCTTCGACATGTGAGCTTTAAGTATCCAACCAGGCCAGATATCCAAATCTTCCGGGACATCAACTTGTTTGTGCGAGCTGGGAAGGTAAGTGTTCTATGGTGTCATAAATTGTTGTTTCAAGCATTTAGTATATGAACTAAAAAAGAGTGAACTAAAAAAGCATTTAGTTATATTTATTTGATTGAATTTCTTTCAGACTGTAGCTCTGGTTGGAGAAAGTGGGAGTGGGAAATCAACTGTGGTCGCATTGTTGCAAAGATTTTATGATCCGGACTCAGGTCACATCACTCTTGATGGAACTGAAATTCAAAAGCTACAATTAAAGTGGTTAAGGCAGCAAATGGGGCTTGTAGGCCAGGAGCCTGTTTTGTTCAATGACACAATCCGTGCCAACATTGCATATGGGAAGGGAGGAGATGCAACTGAGGCAGAAATTATATCTGCAGCAGAGTTGGCCAATGCCCACAAGTTCATTAGTGGTTTACAACAGGTATGGTTTAGTCAAGTCTGTTTTTCCATTGATCAATCATAGATCAAAGATGTAATGCAGAAACACTGACCGAGTTCTTGTTTCTTGTGGCAATGCAAAATGCAGGGATATAACACTGGAGTAGGAGACCGCGGAATCCAGTTATCTGGGGGGCAGAAGCAAAGGGTAGCCATTGCCCGCGCCATAGTGAAAAATCCAAAGATTTTACTGTTAGATGAGGCTACAAGTGCATTAGATGCTGAGTCTGAAAGAGTGGTTCAATCTGCATTAGAACGAGTCATGGTAAACAGGACTACAGTTATTGTAGCCCATCGATTATCCACGATCAGGAATGCAGATCTAATCGCAGTGGTTAAAAATGGAGTTATTGTAGAGAAAGGAAGGCATGAGAGTTTGATCAACATCAAAGATGGTTACTATGCCTCCTTACTGGCACTTCACACAAATGCAAAAACTGCATGAGCTCCTCGCACAAGGATAGCGGGAGCAACAAAATCTTTTTTTTTTTTAGAGGTTCTAAATATTCACTGGTAGATGAATAAGAAAAGAGCCAAGCTGCAAGTGGTCAGAATCTTTCTAAAATGGCACAGTTCTTTTCTTATTATAAAAGAAAGTAAGCTACGAAATGTGTACTATTTCATTACATTATATTATAATTAAGTCATGTATCTTTTCCATGGCGATCAACGGTGCTTTTTTTATTTTCATTTTAGTCATTGATTATCCTTCCGTGGCTGAATTAATCGCTAATTTCTTATAATTTATTCTGTAAAGCAATAATTAAAAATGGGGATCAAAGTATAGAACGTGAAAAACATGCATGGTTCCTTTGAAATTCACACAAAATTTCATTTCAATCCCCTTATTTTTCTTTTAGTTTTTATAATTTTATTTTTTATTCATAATTGTATCATGTTTATTTTTTTCATTTCTGGTTCAAGATAACCAAGAAAATTGCTAGAAAACATGTTAAAGTTGTTGTTAATAATTTTGTTTGATAAAATTTTTTTATTAAGGAGTTGTTTGGATCTCATCTTGATAAAAAAAAAGTATATCAAGATTAAAAACAATATTTTTTATCGGTTTAATTTTATAATTTTTGAATTAATTTAGAGATTTTTTTTACTTGATAAAATTAATTTATTAAAGTGTTAAGAATGTTTATTAGGAGTTTTTAATTTAAAATAACTTGAAATGGATTTGTGAAAAAAATAAATCAAAGCTTGATTTTCCAACCAAATTGAAATTTTAATAAACAAATAATATATCATTTGTTATTTATTTATTTATTAAAAAAACATGCAATTTGTTCTTTAAAAAAAATTATAAAACAAATCAAGTGTAACATCTATATTTTTATGTATTTTTTATTGAGTTTATATTTAAATACAATAATAAAAAAATTCTTTAGCATAGTAAAAAAATTCCAATACACCCAACATAAAAAGAAAAGCATTAGTTTAAAATATATTAGCTTATTAAAAATATAAATATAGTTGTAGTTATTTTTTAATTTTTTTATTTAAATATTTATTAAAAATTATTTAAATATTTATTAAAAATTATTTTTTATTTTTAAAAATTATTTTTAATATGAAATAATTAAAAAAATATTAATTTTAAAAAATAAAAATATTTTTAAAATACAAAATCAATTTACGTGGCGCGAGAAAGTAAAAGAAGGCGGCGGATATCCTTTCAAGACAGCTCCCCTGACCGAAGCTTTTCCGTGATCCTTTATCGTAACACTTGTCAAAAGCATCCAGTTTTAAATTTATTTGAACACTGGCTTAGCATTTGCGTTTGACCGTTGCTGTGTTTGATAGTCAACGTTCACGATGGGATCAAGATTCCTTCCATGGCCAGAAAAAATCACTTCTTATCTGCAGCCCTCCACTCCCTAGTCCCTAACAGATACAAAGTGAGAAGAAAAACCACGACGAGCGTTGAAGATTTCGTAGAATCATGCCATTCTTCTGCCACTACGGTTTACAAGTTCTATTTTTTAATTTATGGCCAGTTGCTGCCATGGCCCTGCTTGCTAAAACACAATGCTCAAGAGCAGATTCTTAATTTCATTTTCCATCACAGATGACGCCCCATAAGGCGTCTGTCTTCTGCTTCTTCAAGAGGGGTTGGTCCACCTCTCCCTGTGAATGTGGAGTGTTATCAGACAAAGCTTCTCAGTCTCATCAGATTGCAGTGAATTAATGAACATGAACCTCAGCTACATATCGGCATGTCTAACCAACTCCATTATCTGTTTCTCTTACAAAAATAATTCCTAAATTAATTAAAGGTAAAATAGTCAAGGTTTCTAATTTAATTTATTTTCTCAGGTTTTCTAAGCAATTTAATTCAATTCAATTTTGTGTTTTAGTATTTTATTCCAAACATAAAAATTGGAATGAGTTACCAATTAAATTCAAATTTTGCTTTTAAATTCAATTCAATTTAATATGTAATTTGATTTCAAACAAAATGTTAGAATGATTTTTTTGAAATTTAGCATAATAAAAAAAAACCCAACACAATTCTAAACTTAATTGAAGAAGGAGCACAGTTTAGTGAGCCACAAATAATATTTGACCATTTGTATTTTTTAACTGCATGTAAGTTTGTAATTGATTAAGAACCTTAAGTTGTGGGTTTTTTTTCATGGTTCGGCTTTTAAAAATGATTGTCAACCTGTAGATCATGTCTAGGAGTGTGTCCATGAGATATATATATATATATATATATATAT